>CAMRHE010000835.1:0-414374 GCA_947044405.1 Leptodactylus fallax
GGCTGACAACAGATAGTAATAGATTGTATTCCCCTGTCCTACAGTCGGCCTCTGCCCTCCAGACGTGACTGATAACAGATAGTAATAGATTGCATTCCCCTGTCCTACAGTCGGCCTCTCCTCTCCTGATATGGCTGATAACAGATAGTAATAGATTGTAGTCACCTGTCCTACAGTCGGCCTCTCCCCTCCTGACATGGCTGATAACAGATAGTAATAGATTGTATTCCCCTGTCCTACAGTCGGCCTCTCCTCTCCTGACGTGGCTGATAACAGATAGTAATAGATTGTATTCCCCTGTCCTACAGTCGGCCTGTCCCCTCCTGACGTGGCTGATTACAGATAGTAATAGATTGTATTCCCCTGTCCTACAGTCGGCCTCTCCCCTCCTGACATGGCTGATAACAGATAATAATAGATTGTATTCCCCTGTCCTACAGTCGGCCTCTCCTGACATGGCTGTTAACAGATAGTAATAGATTGTAGTCACCTGTCCTACAGTCGGCCTCTCCCCTCCTGACATGGCTGATAACAGATAGTAATAGATTGTATTCCCCTGTCCTACAGTCGGCCTCTCCCCTCCTGACATGGCTGATAACAGATAATAATAGATTGTATTCCCCTGTCCTACAGTCGGCCTCTCCCCTCCTGACGTGGCTGATAACAGATAGTAATAGATTGTAGTCACCTGTCCTACAGTCGGCCTCTCCCCTCCTGACGTGGCTGATAACAGATAGTAATAGATTGTATTCCCCTGTCCTACAGTCGGCCTCTCCCCTCCTGATGTGGCTGATAACAGATAGTAATAGATTGTATTCCCCTGTCCTACAGTCGGCCTCTCTCCTCCTGACACGGCTGATAACAGATAGTAATAGATTGTATTCCCCTGTCCTACAGTCGGCCTCTCCCCTCCTGACATGGCTGATAACAGATAGTAATAGATTGTATTCCCCTGTCCTACAGTCGGCCTCTCCCCTCTTGACATGGCTGATAACAGATAATAATAGATTGTATTCCCCTGTCCTACAGTCGGCCTCTCCCCTCCTGACATGGCTGATAACAGATAGTAATAGATTGTATTCCCCTGTCCTACAGTCGGCCTCTCCCCTCCTGACGTGGCTGATAACAGATAGTAGTAGATTGTAGTCCCCTGTGCTACAGTCGGCCTCTCCCCTCCTGACTTGGCTGATAACAGATAATAATAGATTGTATTCCCCTGTCCTACAGTCGGCCTCTCCTGACATGGCTGATAACAGATAGTAATAGATTGTAGTCACCTGTCCTACAGTCAGCCTCTCCCCTCCTGACATGGCTGATAACAGATAGTAATAGATTGTATTCCCCTGTCCTACAGTCGGCCTCTCCCCTCCTGACGTGGCTGATAACAGATAGTAATAGATTGTATTCCCCTGTCCTACAGTCGGCCTCTCCCCTCCTGACGTGGCTGATAAAAGATAGTAATAGATTGTATTGCCCTGTCCTACAGTCGGCCTCTCCCCTCCTGACATGGCTGATAACAGATAGTAATATATTGTATTCCCCTGTCCTACAGTTGGCCTCTCCTCTCCTGACGTGGCTGATAAGAAATAGTAATAGATTGTATTCCCCTGTCCTACAGTCGGCCTCTCCCCTCCTGACGTGGCTGATAACAGATAGTAATAGATTGTATTCCCCTGTCCTACAGTCGGCCTCTCCCCTCCTGACGTGGCTGATAACAGATAGTAATAGATTGTATTCCCCTGTCCTACAGTCGGCCTCTCCCCTCCTGACATGGCTGATAACAGATAGTAATAGATTGTATTCACCTGTCCTACAGTCGGCCTCTCCCCTCCTGACATGGCTGATAACAGATAATAATAGATTGTATTCCCCTGTCCTACAGTCGGCCTCCCTCCTGATATGGCTGATAACAGATAGTAATAGATTGTATTCCCCTGTCCTACAGTCGGCCTCTCCCCTCCTGACGTGGCTGATAACAGATAGTAATAGATTGTATTCCCCTGTCCTACAGTCGGCCTCTCCCCTCCTGACGTGGCTGATAACAGATAGTAATAGATTGTATTCCCCTTTCCTACAGTCGGCCTCTCCTGACATGGCTGACAACAGATAGTAATAGATTGTATTCCCCTGTCCTACAGTCGGCCTCTCCCCTCCTGACGTGGCTGATAACAGATAGTAATAGATTGTAGTCACCTGTACTACAGTCGGCCTCTCCTCTCCTGACGTGGCTGATAACAGATAGTAATAGATTGTAGTAACCTGTCCTACAGTCGGCCTCTCCCCTCCTGACGTGGCTGATAACAGATAGTAATAGATTGTATTCCCCTGTCCTACAGTCGACCTCTCCCCTCCTGACGTGGCTGATAACAGATAGTAATAGATTGTAGTCCTGTCCTACAGTCGGCCTTTCCCCTCCTGACGTGGCTGATAACAGATAGTAATAGATTGTATTCCCCTGTCCTACAGTCGGCCTCTCCCCTCCTGACATGACTGATAATAGATAGTAATAGATTGTATTCCCCTATCCTACAGTCGGCCTCTCCCCTCCTGACATGGCTGATAACAGATAGTAATAGATTGTATTCCCCTATCCTACAGTCGGCCTCTCCCCTCCTGACATGGCTGATAACAGATAGTAATAGATTGTATTCCCCTGTCCTACAGTCGGCCTCTCCCCTCCTGACATGGCTGATAACAGATAGTAATAGATTGTATTCCCCTGTCCTACAGTCGGCCTCTCCCCTCCTGACGTGGCTGATAACAGATAGTAATAGATTGAATTCCCCTGTCCTACAGTCGGCCTCTCCCCTCCTGACGTGGCTGATAAGAGATAGTAATAGATTGTAGTCACCTGTCCTACAGTCGGCCTCTCCCCACCTGACATGGCTGATAAGAGATAGTAATAGATTGTATTCACCTGTCCTACAGTCGGCCTCCCTCCTGACATGGCTGATAACAGATAGTAATAGATTGTAGTCACCTGTCTTACAGTCGGCCTCTCCCCTCCAGACGTGGCTGATAACAGATAGTAATAAATTGTATTCCTCTGTCCTACAGTCGGCCTCTCCCCTCCTGACATGGCTGATAACAGATAGTAATAGATTGTATTCCTCTGTCCTACAGTCGGCCTCTCCCCTCCTGACGTGGCTGATAACAGATAGTAATAGATTGTATTCCCCTGTCCTACAGTCGGCCTCTCCCCTCCTGACATGGCTGATAACAGATAGTAATAGATTGTATTCCCCTGTCCTACAGTCGGCCTCTCCCCTCCTGACATGGCTGATAAGAGATAGTAATAGATTGTATTCACCTGTCCTACAGTCGGCCTCCCTCCTGACATGGCTGATAACAGATAGTAATAGATTGTAGTCACCTGTCCTACAGTCGGCCTCTCCCCACCTGACATGGCTGATAAGAGATAGTAATAGATTGTATTCACCTGTCCTACAGTCGGCCTCTCCCCTCCTGACATGGCTTTTAACAGATAATAATAGATTGTATTCCCCTGTCCTACAGTCGGCCTCCCTCCTGACATGGCTGATAACAGATAGTAATAGATTGTATTCCCCTGTCCTACAGTCGGCCTCTCCCCTCCTGACATGGCAGATAACAGATAGTAATAGATTGTATTCCCCTGTCCTACAGTCGGCCTCTCCTGACATGGCTGATAACAGATAGTAATAGATTGTATTCCCCTGTCCTACAGTCGGCCTCTCCCCTCCTGACGTGGCTGATAACAGATAGTAATAGATTGTAGTCCCCTGTCCTACAGTCGGCCTCTCCCCTCCTGACTTGGCTGATAACAGATAATAATAGATTGTATTCCCCTGTCCTACAGTCGGCCTCTCCTGACATGGCTGATAACAGATAGTAATAGATTGTAGTCACCTGTCCTACAGTCAGCCTCTCCCCTCCTGACATGGCTGATAACAGATAGTAATAGATTGTATTCCCCTGTCCTACAGTCGGCCTCTCCCCTCCTGACGTGGCTGATAACAGATAGTAATAGATTGTATTCCCCTGTCCTACAGTCGGCCTCTCCCCTCCTGACGTGGCTGATAACAGATAGTAATAGATTGAATTCCCCTGTCCTACAGTCGGCCTCTCCCCTCCTGACGTGGCTGATAACAGATAGTAATAGATTGTATTCCCCTGTCCTACAGTCGGCCTCTCCCCTCCTGACATGGATGATAACAGATAGTAATAGATTGTATTCACCTGTCCTACAGTCGGCCTCTCCCCTCCTGACATGGCTGATAACAGATAATAATAGATTGTATTCCCCTGTCCTACAGTCGGCCTCTCCTGATATGGCTGATAACAGATAGTAATAGATTGTATTCCCCTGTCCTACAGTCGGCCTCTCCCCTCCTGACGTGGCTGATAACAGATAGTAATAGATTGTATTCCCCTGTCCTACAGTCGGCCTCTCCCCTCCTGACGTGGCTGATAACAGATAGTAATAGATTGTATTCCCCTTTCCTACAGTCGGCCTCTCCTGACGTGGCTGACAACAGATAGTAATAGATTGTATTCCCCTGTCCTACAGTCGGCCTCTCCCCTCCTGACGTGGCTGATAACAGATAGTAATAGATTGTAGTCACCTGTACTACAGTCGGCCTCTCCTCTCCTGACGTGGCTGATAACAGATAGTAATAGATTGTAGTAACCTGTCCTACAGTCGGCCTCTCCCCTCCTGACGTGGCTGATAACAGATAGTAATAGATTGTATTCCCCTGTCCTACAGTCGGCCTCTCCCCTCCTGACATGACTGATAATAGATAGTAATAGATTGTATTCCCCTATCCTACAGTCGGCCTCTCCCCTCCTGACATGGCTGATAACAGATAGTAATAGATTGTATTCCCCTATCCTACAGTCGGCCTCTCCCCTCCTGACATGGCTGATAACAGATAGTAATAGATTGTATTCCCCTGTCCTACAGTCGGCCTCTCCCCTCCTGACATGGCTGATAACAGATAGTAATAGATTGTATTCCCCTGTCCTACAGTCGGCCTCTCCCCTCCTGACGTGGCTGATAACAGATAGTAATAGATTGTATTCCCCTGTCCTACAGTCGGCCTCTCCCCACCTGACATGGCTGATAAGAGATAGTAATAGATTGTATTCACCTGTCCTACAGTCGGCCTCTCCTGACATGGCTGATAACAGATAGTAATAGATTGTAGTCACCTGTCTTACAGTCGGCCTCTCCCCTCCAGACGTGGCTGATAACAGATAGTAATAAATTGTATTCCTCTGTCCTACAGTCGGCCTCTCCTCTCCTGACATGGCTGATAACAGATAGTAATAGATTGTATTCCCCTGTCCTACAGTCGGCCTCTCCTCTCCTGATGTGGCTGATAACAGATAGTAATAGATTGTATTCCTCTGTCCTACAGTCGGCCTCTCCCCTCCTGACGTGGCTGATAACAGATAGTAATAGATTGTATTCCCCTGTCCTACAGTCGGCCTCTCCCCTCCTGACATGGCTGATAACAGATAGTAATAGATTGTATTCCCCTGTCCTACAGTCGGCCTCTCCCCTCCTGACGTGGCTGATAAGAGATAGTAATAGATTGTAGTCACCTGTCCTACAGTCGGCCTCTCCTCTCCTGACATGGCTGATAACAGATAGTAATAGATTGTATTCCTCTGTCCTACAGTCGGCCTCTCCTGACATGGCTGATAACAGATAGTAATAGATTGTATTCCCCTGTCCTACAGTCGGCCTCTCCCCTCCTGACATGGCAGATAACAGATAGTAATAGATTGTATTCCCCTGTCCTACAGTCGGCCTCTCCTGACATGGCTGATAACAGATAGTAATAGATTGTATTCCCCTGTCCTACAGTCGGCCTCTCCCCTCCTGACATGGCAGATAACAGATAGTAATAGATTGTATTCACCTGTCCTACAGTCGGCCTCTCCCCTCCTGACATGGCAGATAACAGATAGTAATAGATTGTATTCCCCTGTCCTACAGTCGGCCTCTCCCCTCCTGACATGGCAGATAACAGATAGTAATAGATTGTAGTCACCTGTCTTACAGTCGGCCTCTGCCCTCCAGACGTGGCTGATAACAGATAATAATAGATTGTATTCCCCTGTCCTACAGTCGGCCTCTCCTGACATGGCTGACAACAGATAGTAATAGATTGTATTCCCCTGTCCTACAGTCGGCCTCTCCCCTCCTGACGTGGCTGATAACAGATAGTAATAGATTGTATTCCCCTGTCCTACAGTCGGCCTCTCCCCTCCTGACATGGCTGATAACAGATAGTAATAGATTGTATTCCCCTGTCCTACAGTCGGCCTCTCCCCCCCTGACATGGCTGATAACAGATAGTAATAGATTGTATTCCCCTGTCCTACAGTCGGCCTCTCCCCTCCTGACGTGGCTGATAAGAGATAGTAATAGATTGTATTCACCTGTCCTACAGTCGGCCTCTCGTGACATGGCTGATAACAGATAGTAATAGATTGTAGTCACCTGTCTTACAGTCGGCCTCTGCCCTCCAGACGTGGCTGATAACAGATAGTAATAGATTGTATTCCCCTGTCCTACAGTCGGCCTCTCCTCTCCTGACATGGCTGATAACAGATAGTAATAGATTGTAGTCACCTGTCCTACAGTCGGCCTCTCCCCTCCTGACATGGCTGATAACAGATAGTAATAGATTGTATTCCCCTGTCCTACAGTCGGCCTCTCCCCTCCTGACATGGCTTATAACAGATAATAATAGATTGTATTCCCCTGTCCTACAGTCGGCCTCTCCTGACATGGCTGATAACAGATAGTAATAGATTGTATTCCCCTGTCCTACAGTCGGCCTCTCCCCTCCTGACATGGCAGATAAGATAGTAATAGATTGTATTCCCCTGTCCTGCAGTCGGCCTCTCCCCTCCTGACGTGGCTGATAACAGATGGTAATAGATTGTAGTCCCCTGTCCTACAGTCGGCCTCTCCTCTCCTGACGTGGCTGATAACAGATAGTAATAGATTGTATTCCCCTGTCCTACAGTCGGCCTCTCCTCTCCTGACGTGGCTGATAAAGGATAGTAATAGATTGTATTCCCCTGTCCTACAGTCGGCCTCTCCTCTCCTGACATGGCTGATAACAGATAGTAATAGATTGTATTCCTCTGTCCTACAGTCGGCCTCTCCTCTCCTGACATGGCTGATAACAGATAGTAATAGATTGTATTCCTCCGTCCTACAGTCGGCCTCTCCCCTCCTGACGTGGCTGATAACAGATAGTAATAGATTGTATTCCCCTGTCCTACAGTCGGCCTCTCTCCTCCTGACACGGCTTATAACAGATAGTAATAGATTGTATTCCCCTGTCCTACAGTCGGCCTCTCCTCTCCTGACGTGGCTGATAACAGATAGTAATAGACTGTACACTTCACTTGCACTGAGATTGGTGAGCAGGCAGCCTGCATACTTCATGTATGGCCCTTATACTCTTCATCTTCTGTGTTTAATAGGGTCAGAGAAGTTTGGAGACCTGAAGACTCTGCTGAGTTACTTGGGTGTCCCCTTTATCCAGGTAATCACCTGCACCATACAACACCCATCCTCCTCCTCCTCTTCCCTGCACCGTACCCCACCCATCCTCCTCCTCCCTGCACCGTACTCCTCCTGTCCTCCTCCTCCCTGCACGTATTCCTCCCATCCTCCTCCTCCTCCCTGAACCGTACTCCTGCCGCCGTCCTCCTCCCTGCACCGTACTCCTCGTGTCTTCCTCCTCCCTGCACCGTACTCCTCCCGTCCTCCTCCTCCCTGAACCGTACTCCTCCCGTCCTCCTCCTCCCTGCACCGTACTCCTCCCGTCCTCCTCCTCCCTGCACCGTACTCCTCCCGTCCTCCTCCTCCCTGCACCGTACTCCTCCCGTCCTCCTCCTCCCTGCACCGTACTCCTCCCGTCCTCCTCCTCCCTGCACCGTACTCCTCCCGTCCTCCTCCTCCCTGCACCGTACTCCTCCCGTCCTCCTCCTCCCTGCACCGTACTCCTCCCGTCCTCCTCCTCCCTGCACCGTACTCCTCCCGTCCTCCTCCTCCCTGCACCGTACTCCTCCCGTCCTCCTCCTCCCTGCACCGTACTCCTCCCGTCCTCCTCCTCCCTGCACCGTACTCCTCCCGTCCTCCTCCTCCCTGCACCGTACTCCTCCCGTCCTCCTCCTCCCTGCACCGTACTCCTCCCGTCCTCCTCCTCCCTGCACCGTACTCCTCCCGTCCTCCTCCTCCCTGCACCGTACTCCTCTCGTCCTCCTCCTCCCTGCACCGTACTCCTCCCGCCTCCTCCTCCTCCCTGCACCGTACTCCTCCCGTCCTCCTCCTCCCTGCACCGTACTCCTCCCGTCCTCCTCCTCCCTGCACCGTACTCCTCCCGTCCTCCTCCTCCCTGCACCGTACTCCTCCCGTCCTCCTCCTCCCTGTACCGTACTCCTCCCGTCCTCCTCCTCCCTGCACGTACTCCTCCCGTCCTCCTCCTCTTCCCTGCACGTACTCCTCCCGTCCTCCTTCTCTTCCCTGCACCGTACTTCTCCTGTCCTCTTCCTTCCTGCACCGTACTCCTCCTGTCCTCCTCCTCCTCCCTGCACTGTACTTCTCCTGTCCTTCTCTCTGCACCGTACTCCTCCTTCCTGCACCGTCCTCCTCCCGTCCTCCTCCTCCCTGCACCATACTCCTCCCGTCGTTTCTCTGCACCGTACTCCTCCTTTTTGCACCATACTCCTCTTGTCTTTTCTCTGCACCGTACTCCTCCTTTTTGCACTGTCCTCCTCCTCCCTGCACCGTACTCCTCCCGTCCTCCTCCTCCTCCCTGCACTGTACTTCTCCCGTCCTTCTCTCTGCACCGTACTCCTCCTTTTTGCATCGTACTCCTCCCGTCCTCCTCCTCCCTGCACCATACTCCTCCCGTTTTTTCTCTGCACCGTACTCCTCCTTTTTGCACTGTCCTCCTCCTCCTCCCTGCACCATACTCCTCCCGTCCTTTCTCTGCACCGTACTCCTCCTTTCTGCACCATACTCCTTCTGTCCTGCTTCCCATCACCATACTCTTCGTATCCTCCGCTCCTCTTTGTACACATATATGCAGAGACACTGAGCAGTACATAGTGTAATACCGTTTAGAGACACGGTGGTCTAGAAGTAAAATAGATGGCTTCTCACCTTAGGAGTTTGTGTATCCACAACAACTTTTAAGGCACAATTAACTTATCAGGTGAGTTGGGGGGGCCGGAGCTGTCACACTGTACCCCATGGGAGGTGTAAACAGTCTACAAATCCAAGGACCCAAGTTACAGGGACTGCGCAGGACCAAGGATAACTTACACAAATTCTTTTATTCCAGGAAGTACAGAAAACACACACACGACGCGTTTCTGGGTTTTAAACACCCCTTTATCAAGTGTGTATAACACTACAAGAAACAACAATAACAATACCTGTAAACATAATTAATAAAAAATATATCAATACAATGACCAATGTGTAATTGTATTAACCTTTAGTCACGATGACGGCTCGCTTCAGGACGGTGCTTTGGTACATAGTGATTATTGCGGACAGGCCAATGACTCATTTGGTGCGTACGTAATACAGCGGATAAATAGGAATGTTATAAAATCTCACAGCGGACAAACGCCGATCTAAACTGACCATCAGCAAAATGAAATATTATGGATAGACCAGTGGAAACCGCGGGTGCGCCAATATAAGCAGGAACAGCTTTAATAACAACATACAGTAGGAGATAGCCGGTGTGCTTAAAGTAGTTCTAAACATGTTCCCTTAATTGTAGTTAGTCCAGGATCAGAGCAGGTATTCCTAGTGTAGCGTTATGCTAAAAGTACTACCGCGCATGCTCAGGGTGTACACGCGCGCAAGCTCAGTAACGGCTTCATAAGGATCGCTCTGTTAATCTATAGTAATTGCTAGTGACTAAGAAGGCTTATAAAGAACCATCGAAACCCCTGTTGTTAATAAGGGAATACTTAAAGGGGTTCAGAACACTAAAGGGATGAAAAATAAAGGACTAAATAAATAACATGGACATGATAAGTAAATAAAGAAATGAATAACATGGTCATGTAAATCAATAAGAGATCCCCTAATCTGATACCCCACAATGTTAGAATATAGTACATTAAAGTAAGTGCAGTGTCATATTGGAATACTGTACCACAAATATATTATTAGTAATAAATATCAGACAGAAAAATTACCATAATACAGATAAATAGTAATGAATAAACAGGATATAAATACTAAAAACATAAAAAGCCAATAAATCGCTACTTAAAAAGGTGTGATAGGATAAAACCTAGAACTAAATCCTCTGAGCCCGAAAAGGAACACAATGTAGAAACTTGTATTTTTAATCTCTCAGATTATGTTTTTAGTGACTCTGAAACAAGATGTCTTCGTAAAGGACTATCCTTTTGCCCTAAACAAAATCATAACGACTTACAACTTTTTACTGACCTCAACCAGTGTATTAGAAAACTTCAGCAGGCACTTTCTGTAGCTCCCACAGCCTTGGAATCTAAGACTTCCCCGAGAGGTAGCTCTACGGATAGTAATATCACCACAACTGGAATCATTAATAGGGAAGCTAAACCAGTACCTACACACCTTAAGGCCAGGTCCACCCTTAATCCTATACAGAATCGAGGCAGTTGCATTGAGACTTTCTTTTCCCTGGTAGCGAATGATTTTAGACAACTTACTGGAGTCACCAAAGGGAAAAATAGACGTAATTTATCAAAGGAAGAATCGCAGAGTATACGCTCACTTATGGACAACACCAACATAGTCATACGGAGTGCTGATAAAGAGGAGATAGTAATTCAAGAGGCCTACAACATCTTATCTGATAAGGATTACTACAAACAACTTACCTTCACCCCTCAATTGAATTCTTAGCTGGTTATTAAACCCTGATAACGAAGGCCCAGTCTGAGGGCATTATCAGTAAAAAAGAAAAAGACTTCCTCAGCGTGACCCACCCTTCAATGGCGCAGTTTTATCATCTACCTAAGATTCAGAAAAATGCCTCCAACCCTCCAGGGCGCCCGTCATTTCAGGGGTACAATCCCTTACTAAGAATCTCTCTGCATTTATTGACGTTCACCTGTAAAGATACGTTCTAATGTTACCATCGCACCTTAAGGATTCAGCCACTGTCAGAAGGGATTTCAGACATCTCACGTGGAAACCTAGTTACCTCTGGGCCCCCCTAGACGTGGCTTCCCCATACTAATGGTATTTCAGCCATCTCAACAATACTCTCCAAAGATCCAACTATGCCCACCCAGCAGAAAGAATTCCTTCTGTCTAGTATTGAATTTCTACTCAAACAACATTTTTCAATTTGATGATAAGATATTTTTGCAAACTAAAGGCACGGCTATGGGCACGAAATTTGCACTGAGCTACGTCAACTTGTTTATGGGACGCTTTGAGGAAACTTTCATATACAAAAGTACAGTCTGGCCACGGCACATAATCTATTTTAAGAGATATATAGACGACCTTTTGTTCATTTGGGACGGGTCTCCTGAGGAGTTTGAGGACTTTTCCCGTTATCTAAATAACAATGATTGGGGCCTCAGATTCCTAGGGAAAGCCGAGCCTAATGAAATTGAATTCTTGGATCTAGTTTTGGTTGGGTCAGGTGATAGGATCACAACACGCACTCACTTTAAGAAAGTTGATTGCAATAGTCTTCTGGATTTCCATAGCGAACATTACCGTAAATGGAAGAGTCATGTGCCCTTTGGGCAGTTTAAATGCATTAGGCGAAATTATACAACAAATAAGGACTATACTATACAGAGTGGTATACTAAGAAAAAGCAGCCGAAATTAGAGCTGGTAACGTAACCCAGGCCCAATGCCTTGTTCAACATCCAAAGGCTAAAGGTAATAATTCTTTCAAGACTAATTTTGTCACAACCTATAATGGTGCACACGTATGATCCGTAATATACTGCAGAAACACTGGTACACGTTGAAAAACGACCAGTACCTTAAGAAGAGTCTGCCTAATAGACCCAACAGAACATTCAGACAGGCCAAGACATTGAAGAATCTCTTAGCCCTGAGCCGCCTACGGAAAGAGACTACGAAATCTGATTCTCAAGTTACCTCTTTTCCACCCAAAATTGGTAGTTTTAAATGTGGACACAAAAAATGTAAATTCTGACATAATATTAAGCAAACGTCACCACTTTAACCAGTCACTCAACTGGGGAAACCTTTCAGGTGCCACCAAGACTGGATTGCTCTCCATCATGTGTCATATAAGTGTTGCCCTTGTGGCCTCCAGTACGGAGGACGGACAGTTATGCGCTTGAGAGACAGATTAAACAAGCAGCGGCCGAATGTTCTGGATGGCTTCCTAAAATATCGCGTCTCTCGCCATGCCACTTTAAGACATAATAACAACTTTGAGGGCTTTTGGGTAATACCAATCGATCATATACCTGCTGACAAACCTCATCGGTTTAACCCCTTAAAGCGGAGAGAAATGTATTTAAATTAAATGCGCTATTTCCGGAAGGGCTAAATGAAGCGTTAGAAGACGTGAGCGGTTGCGAGTCCTCTATTCCTTTCCTAGCTAACGTAACGATTGCTGCATTTCTCGCGTACTTTTACTCTATACATCCTTTATTAGTCGCTATAAGTTACTTTTATCTACATATTCATTTTACTATGATATACTGTACCTTTTGTACTTTTTTATCCTATCACACCTTTTTAAGTAGCGATTTATTGGCTTTTTATGTTTTTAGTATTTATATCCTGTTTATTCATTACTATTTATCTGTATTATGGTAATTTTTCTGTCTGATATTTATTACTAATAATATATTTGTGGTACAGTATTCCAATATGACACTGCACTTACTTTAATGTACTATATTCTAACATTGTGGGGTATCAGATTAGGGGATCCCTTATTGATTTACATGACCATGTTATTCATTTCTTTATTTACTTATCATGTCCATGTTATTTATTTAGTCCTTTATTTTTCATCCCTTTAGTGTTCTGAACCCCTTTAAGTATTCCCTTATTAACAACAGGGGTTTCGATGGTTCTTTATAAGCCTTCTTAGTCACTAGCAATTACTATAGATTAACAGAGCGATCCTTATGAAGCCGTTACTGAGCTTGCGCGCGTGTACACCCTGAGCATGCGCGGTAGTACTTTTAGCATAACGCTACACTAGGAATACCTGCTCTGATCCTGGACTAACTACAATTAAGGGAACATGTTTAGAACTACTTTAAGCACACCGGCTATCTCCTACTGTATGTTGTTATTAAAGCTGTTCCTGCTTATATTGGCGCACCCGCGGTACTTTATCCTCCTGATCGGTGCCGACCACTTCCAGCCCCTTGAAGCATTCCAATCACATTCCCATCCTGCATTTTTTATGCTTTACGTTCCTGCTTCCACTGGTCTATCTATAATATTTCATTTTGCTGATGGTCAGTTTAGATCGGTGTTTGTCCGCTGTGAGATTTTAGAACATTCCTATTTATCCGCTGTATTACGTACGCACCAAATGAGTCATTGGCCTGTCCGCAATAATCACTATGTACCAAAGCACCGTCCTGAAGCGAGCCGTCACCGTGACTAAAGGTTAATACAATTACACATTGGTCATTGTATTGATATATTTTTTATTAATTATGTTTACAGGTATTGTTATTGTTGTTTCTTGTAGCGTTATACACACTTGATAAAGGGGTGTTTAAAACCCAGAAACGCGTCGTGTGTGTGTTTTCTGTACTTCCTGGAATAAAAGAATTTGTGTAAGTTATCCTTGGTCCTGCGCAGTCCCTGTAACTTGGGCCCTTGGATTTGTATATTGTACACATATATGTCACATGATGGGATTGGCCGCCATTCACACTATTATTTATCATTCAGGCTCCTAGTGAAGCAGAAGCCACTTGTGCTGACCTAGTCAGAAGGAAAGTGGCCTGGGGGGCAGTAACTGAGGACATGGACGCTCTACCATTTGGCTGCCCGCGCCTCATCCGGAATTTGAAGGCTAAGAAGAACCTGTAAGTGACAAGAAGGGTGAATGACGGGTACCTGAGTATCATCTATCTGTATCATAAGGGGGACAGGGGTGTCTTGAGAGGAACAGAGTGATCTAGAGGGGTCAAGTGAAAAAAAGAGGGGACTAGAAGGGGGATAAAGGGCTCTAGAGAGTAACAGAGGATTCTGGAGGTGGAGACAGAGGAGTCTGGTGGGGAACACAAGAGTCTAGATGGGACTGAGGGGGCAGAGGGGTTTGGCAGTGACTTATTCCTCTTTCTCCATTGCTCACTTGGTTGTTACAGGGAGGGTTTGGACTGTGCTCCTGGGCCTGGACTAGGTGTAGAGCCTTGCACCCTATCATTAGCTGAGATAGCCTCTCCGCCATGCTGGGGGATTGTGGTATTGGTCATAGAGGGGGGTCCTGAGAGAGCTGGTCATATAGAAAGGGATAGTCCAGCTGGGCCCTCTGTCTACTGGGCCTCGGACACCTTGTAGATAGAGGGTTCGCTATACGCTCGGGATCTTACAGACAGACGCAGCACTGGTCCTTGCCCCATGTCCTCCCACAATCCCCTGCGGCAGGGCAGAATGGTTTATACGGCACATTTATTGCATCTTTCTGTCTCTAGAGAAGTGAAAGAATATAATTTGGATAAAATCTTGGATCAACTGAAACTGAGCAAAGATCAGGTAAGTAACCGAATCCTGACAGTCAGCGACTGGCACCTGGTGTGTGGGCAGTCACCGAGCCCTGGGCCCCAGCAGCTCCCCCTGGATGTCTGTCCCCTGCTGACTACTCCATGCTCAGGGTGGGCCACTGGGGGCACTGTCACAGACATGCCATAGACTGTAGAGCTTAGTTGGCTCCCTCATCAGAGGCCTGGCATTAAGCTGACTTCATAGGTGTAGATTTCTGCAATGGCAGGCGGTCAGGCAGATGTCATAGACAGGACGATTAGTGGATCCCCCAAAACTGCGGGAACTGACAGGACCTACATCTACAGTAGCATGACAAGGGCCAAAAATCCAAGGTTGCACCAGACTCCAGCAATGTTTTCATGCTGGCTGCCCACTACAGCGAAGATGGCGGCTGATAATAGACTCCTCAACATAGACACTCACCACAAAGAAGGAAAAGGCTTGTAATTCTGGAGGTCCCAGGATGTAGACAAGTTACTGGTATGTATGGAGTGTGAGCGCCCCCCGCAGGAATCCCCACACTTCCACCCCGGGCCTGCTAGTACTGGGGTTATTAATGCTTGTCATGTCACACTGCATACACTTGGAGGCGATAATCATCAGCATTGTCTGCTGACCAATCCCTTTACAATGGCCGACCAATGACGCCCCAGGGGGCTGCAGAGGACTCACAGCAGGTATCGACCTCTTGGCTTCTCACACTTACTGACCCAACAGTCCCTGGAGACTTCCAGTCTTCACCCCTTACCCAATGGTCAGAAATTTGCTAGGGATATACCAAGTCCTCTAAACTAGAGGGGTAGCCAGACCACAGTGGAAAGGTCCTATAAGGGGGAACATAAATGGGAAGCTGCATAATATGCAATTAAAGGGGAATCACATATAAAACAATACAAAATACACATATATAGAAACATAGAAGCAGTGTCCATTGGGATGCTGCAGTGGTACATACCTCCAAAAGGAACCGTGTGATAGATGACAGGGGTGTAGATGAGCAGAAGGGTAACAATGTTCTGACCTTGTGACTTTCAGGCTCCAGATCTCTCCATCCACTACAGCTTGGAACAAGAGCCTGCCATCATGTTATAGACAATCCTCTCGGCTATCTCAGACATAAATGTGACCTGTAACTATTTAGCATATGGTCAGTTCTGCAGATTCTTCTCATTGTGACTGTATTGCTCCTGGTGGTGGAAAAATCTGTCCTCACATTCCCCGATAGCTCAGGGTGTTATTAGGAGGATTCCCAAGTGAAAGGTCACTGGTTCATATCCAGAATCAGCCATGAAGATTTCCTAATAAAAGAGAAACCGCCTCATCCAGCTCATCGATAGCGGTCTCTGGGCCAAGAAAATTGCCAAACTGCATCATGTGAGTGCCAGGACAGTGGGAAGAATACAGAATGAAGTCTGTCCATCCATCCAGAAGCCAAGAGGTGGACGTCCGTGCAAGCACCGTGCGACACGCGTTACACAAGTCTGGAATAGTGGCCCGAAAAAAGGTGAAGAAGCCTCAACTTCAATGTCATCATAAGAAGTGTCGCCTCAAGTCTGTAAAAATTCTAAGAAAAGTGGAAAGTAGAAGATTGGAAACAGGTGATTTGGAGAGATGAGACGAAGGTCAATAGACTGGGCTCTGATTGGTGCAAATGGGTCGGGAAGAAACAAGAGAAAAGGGGGCTAATGGATCGAGATATTGAAGGATCTGTCAAGTTTGGTGGAGGAAGCCTGATGATATGAGGAAGTTTCACAGCCAAAGGCATTGGATACTTGACCAGGATTGATGGTGGTCTCAGTGCTGAGCTATATGTGAGTTCACTATAAGGCGAGTTACTTCGTACACTTGTGTATTATGGGTGTGAAAAGGACAACATGGTGTTCCAGGGAGACAACGGCCCGAAGGATACGTGAGGGTTAGCGAAGAAATGGTCCAACGATAATGAAGTATTCATACCCAAGTGAGTCACCAGTATGCACCAACATTGGGAACGTGAGACCTGGGATCAGATTATGGTCAGGACATGCTGGAATCTGATGGAGAACAGGCCCAGAAGGATCCAGGCAGTGGGGAAAACCAAAGGTGGATTTACAAAATACCAACAGTCACAATGAGAAGAATCTGCAGAACTGACCATATGCTAAATAGTTACAGGTCACATTTATGTATGAGATAGCCGAGAGGATTGTCTATAACATGATGGCAGGCTCACGTTCTAAGCTGTAGTGGATGGAGAGATCTGAGCCTGAAAGTAACAAGGTCAGAGCATTGTTACCCTTCTACTTGTCAGTGTATAGGGGGTGCAGCAGTCACTACCGGGCCCTGGATCCTGAGGGGCCTCAAAGATCCCACTGCTACACAAAATATAGAACTATTCTCAATGGCACAAGGTGGGTAGGGCCCCCATTATGGATATTGCATTGGGGCCCACAAGTTTTATGTTACACCTCTGGTATGTACCTCCTCAATGTTAGTACCCACAATAGTTGTGTATGAGGAGCCGGTGGTGGTACGTACCTCCATGCTGCCGCTTTATGCCCCTTTCTGCAGTTCGTGGACCTATGCATCCTCCTGGGATGTGACTACACCAAGAAGATCAAAGGTCTGGGGAGGAAGAAAGCCTTGAAGATGATTCAGACACACAAGACGATCGAAAATATTATACAGGTCATTGACGCAAAGGTGAGAAGTCATGACAGGACAATATATCCCCCTCACATGTCCTCACTCCTGTGCCCCCTCATGTCCTCACTCTTGTGCCCCCTCTCATGTCCTCACTCCTGTACCCCTCCTCATATCCTCACTCCTGTACCCCTCCTCATGTCCTCACTCCTGTACCCCTCATGTCCTCACTCTTGTGCCCCCTCTCATGTCCTCACTCCTGTACCCCTCCTCATGTCCTCACTCCTGTGCCCCTCACATGTCCTCACTCCTGTACCCCTCATGTCCTCACTCCTGTGCTCCCTCCTCATGTCCTCACTCCTGTGCCCCCTCATGTCCTCACTCCTGTGCCCCTCGCATGTCCTCACTCCTGTACCCCTCGCATGTCCTCACTCCTGTACCCCTCGAATGTCCTCACTCCTGTGCCCCCTCATGTCCTCACTCCTGTGCCCCCTCTGCATGTCCTCACTCCTGTGCCCCCTCACATGTCCTCACTCCTGTGCCCCCTCCGCATGTCCTCACTCCTGTGCCCCCTCATGTCCTCACTCCTGTACCCCTCATGTCCTCACTCTTGTGCCCCCTCTCATGTCCTCACTCCTGTACCCCTCCTCATGTCCTCACTCCTGTGCCCCTCACATGTCCTCACTCCTGTACCCCTCATGTCCTCACTCCTGTGCTCCCTCCTCATGTCCTCACTCCTGTGCCCCCTCATGTCCTCACTCCTGTGCCCCTCGCATGTCCTCACTCCTGTACCCCTCGCATGTCCTCACTCCTGTACCCCTCGAATGTCCTCACTCCTGTGCCCCCTCATGTCCTCACTCCTGTGCCCCCTCTGCATGTCCTCACTCCTGTGCCCCCTCACATGTCCTCACTCCTGTGCCCCCTCCGCATGTCCTCACTCCTGTGCCCCCTCATGTCCTCACTCCTGTACCCCTCGCATGTCCTCACTCCTGTACCCCTCGAATGTCCTCACTCCTGTGCCCCCTCATGTCCTCACTCCTGTGCCCCCTCATGTCCTCACTCCTGTGCCCCCTCATGTCCTCACTCCTGTGCCCCCTCCTCATGTCCTCACTTATGTCGTTACTGACCCCCCATCCCTGCCCTAGGACCGGATTCCTCCAGACTTTGATCACATCACAGCGCGCCGGCAGTTCTTGAGTCCGGTTGTCACTACAGATAATGTAGAAGACATGAAGTGGACGCAGCCAGACGAGAAGAAAGTCCTACACTTCCTGTCACAAGAGAAACACATGAAGTGAGTGCAGTCATAAGAGTCCATACAGCGCAGGTAAAGGGGTCAGCAAGGGTCAGTCAGGATAGCCAATCATAATGCCGCTCTTCTTCTACTATGTCTCCATCTATTACTATAATGAGTGGTGGAGAGGATTACACTGGTAGTGAGGAGAGGAGAGGATTATACTGGTAGTGAGGAGAGGAGAGGATTATACTGATAGTGAGGAGAGGATTACACTGGTAGTGAGGAGAGGATTATACTTGTAGTGAGGAGAGGATTATACTGGTAGTGAGGAGAGGAGAGGATTATACTGGTAGTGAGGAGAGGAGAGGATTATACTGGTAGTGAGGAGAGGATTACACTGGTAGTGAGGAGAGGATTACACTGGTAGTGAGGAGAGGATTATACTGGTAGTGGGGAAAGGATTATACTGGTAGTGAGGAGAGGATTATACTGGTAGTGAGGAGAGGATTATACTGGTAGTGAGGAGAGGATTATAGTGGTAACGAGGAGAGGATTATACTGGTAACGAGGAGAGGATTATACTGATAGTGAGGAGAGGATTACACTGGTAGTGAGGAGAGGATTATACTTGTAGTGAGGAGAGGATTATACTGGTAGTGAGGAGAAGAGAGGATTATACTGGTAGTGAGGAGAGGATTACACTGGTAGTGAGGAGAGGATTACACTGGTAGTGAGGAGAGGATTATACTGGTAGTGAGGAGAGGAGAGGATTATACTGGTAGTGAGGAGAGGATTACACTGGTAGTGAGGAGAGGATTACACTGGTAGTGAGGAGAGGATTACACTGGTAGTGAGGAGAGGATTATACTGGTAGTGGGGAAAGGATTATACTGGTAGTGAGGAGAGGATTATACTGGTAGTGAGGAGAAGAGAGGATTATACTGGTAGTGAGGAGAGGATTATAGTGGTAACGAGGAGAGGATTATACTGGTAACGAGGAGAGGATTATACTGATAGTGAGGAGAGGATTACACTGGTAGTGAGGAGAGGATTATACTGGTAGTGAGGAGAAGAGAGGATTATACTGGTAGTGAGGAGAGGATTACACTGGTAGTGAGGAGAGGATTATACTGGTAGTGAGGAGAGGATTATAGTGGTAGCGAGGAGATGATTATACTGGTAACGAGGAGAGGATTATACTGGTAGCGAAGAAAGGATTATACTTGTAGCGAGGAGAGGATTACACTGGTATTGGGTAGAGGAGAGGATTACACTGGTATTGGGTAGAGGAGAGGATTACACTGGCATTGGGTAGAGGAGAGGATTACACTGGTATTGGGTAGAGGAGAGGATTATACTGGTATTGGTAGTAGAGGATAGGATTATACTGGTATTGGGTAAAGGATAGGATTATACTGGTATTGGGTAAAGGAGAGGATTACACTGGTATTGGGTAGAGGAGAGGATTACACTGGTATTGGGTAGAGGAGAGGATTACACTGGTATTGGGTAGAGGAGAGGATTACACTGGTATTGGGTAGAGGAGAGGATTATACTGGTATTGGGTAGTAGAGGATAGGATTATACTGGTATTGGGTAGAGGGTAGGATTATACTGGTATTGGGTAGAGGAGAGGATTACACTGGTTTTGGGTAGAGGAGAGGATTATACTGGTGGTGGTGAGAGGATTATACTGGTATTGGTTAGAGGAGATGATTATACTGGTAGCGAGATGTGAAAGATCCTCAGTGCGCCAACACCGTTTTGGCCACACCTGAGTCCTCTTTCATATAAAACCACACTCACCGCCAGTGAGTGCTGGGTCCACAAGATAAATACAAGACAAGCCTTCTAAATTTTATATATTTATTAACCCCTAAATGGGTCGGTATTAACATCTAACACATGCAGTTCAGAACAGATATGTAGATATATGCAAGCATTAACAGTTACTAGTTACAAGATACAGTGCAATGAAATAAAAGGGCATAAAATTGAAATAATTACTTTACCACGCATCTCCTTGATGTGGCTCTATAGTCCAACACTCACACATGCTCTGTCATGTGTGAATAACCAGTGGAGGCTTCTTAGCATGTGGCATCAATACAACAATCCAGCCTGCATGCTCTCATCACAGTCTCTCAGCATTAGTCCAGTAGTCTCATCATAGTAAGCAGCAGCATTCCAACCTGCATGCTCATCACAGCAGCCTCTCCTCATGGTCTGTCTGTAACAACTCTGTAGTCTGTGATGGTCTCAGCCCAGAATCCATAGCATCTCCTCCCACAGACCTCTTACCTCATCTTTTATACCCTTTATGCCACCTCCCAGAATGAGGTCATCGGCGGCAGCAAGTCTGATTGAATAATGCAATCAAGTCCAGATTCTTTGTATTGAGCGAGACCAAGTGCAATGATACAATGTTATCAGCCAGGTCTGATCTCCCTGCAATGCATGTTTGTTTGATCAGCCAGGACTGTGTAGGAATACAATGGAGCCCTGCTGTGATGGATACAAAGCCCTATTGTTACACCCTGGCCACTACTGCCAATATACACCTGGGATTATAGCTGCGCACCTTATGAGTAAAGAGATACGCTACCCAGAGACCGAAATACAGCTTTGAGTTATAACCATATTTAAGCAGAATCATCACACGAGGATTATACTTGTAGCGAGGAGAGGATTATACAGGTAACGAGGAGAGGATTATACTTGTAGCAAGGAAAGGATTATACTTGTAGTAAGGAGAGGATTATACTGGTAGTGAGGAGAGGATTACACTGGTATTTGGTAGAGGAGAGGATCATGGTATTGTGTAGTAGAGGATAGGATTATACTGGTATTGGGTAGAGAGAGGATTATACTCTTAGTGAGGAGAGGATTACACTAGTATTGGGTACAGGAGAGGATTATACTGGTAGCGAGGAGAGGATTATACTGGTAGCGAGAAGAGGATTATACTAGTAGCGAGGAAAGGATTATACTTGTAGCGAGGATAGGATTATACTGATAGCGAGAAAAGGATTATACTTGTAGCAAGGAGAGGATTATACTGGTGGTGAGGAGAGGATTATACTGGTAGTGAGGAGAGGATTATACTGGTAGTGAGGAGAGGATTATACTGGTATTGGGTGGTAGAGGATAGGATTATACTGGTATTGGGTAGAGGAGAGGATTATACTGGTAGTGAGGAGAGGATTATACTGGTAGTGAGGAGAGGATTATACTGGTAGTGAGGAGAGGATTATACTGGTATTGGGTAGAGGAGAGGATTATACTGGTATTGGGTAGAGGAGAGGATTATACTGGTATTGGGTAGAGGAGAGGATTATACTGGTAGTGAGGAGAGGATTATACTGGTAGTGAGGAGAGGATTATACTGGTAGTGAGGAGAGGAGAGGATTATACTGGTAGTGAGGAGAGGATTATACTGGTAGTGAGGAGAGGATTATACTGGTAGTGAGGAGAGGATTATACTGGTATTGGGTAGAGGAGAGGATTATACTGGTATTGGGTAGAGGAGAGGATTATACTGGTAGTGAGGAGAGGATTATACTGGTAGTGAGGAGAGGATTATACTGGTAGTGAGGAGAGGAGAGGATTATACCGGTAGTGAGGAGAGGATTATACTGGTATTGGGTAGAGGAGAGGATTATACCGGTAGTGAGGAGAGGAGAGGATTATACCGGTAGTGAGGAGAGGAGAGGATTATACTGGTAGTGAGGAGAGGATTATACTGGTAGTGAGGAGAGGATTATACTGGTAGTGAGGAGAGAAGAGGATTATACCGGTAGTGAGGGGTGCATTGATAGTTACAAATATTCTCTCCTACAGAGTGGGCAGAGTTCGCAGTGTATTAGGGAAGCTTTGTTCACCCCAGATACAAAAACCTCAAAAAAGAAAAAGATCTAAGATGACTGAATCTCCTCCAAGTAACCAAAAGAAAATCAAGAACTTCTTCCCGGTTAAGAAGTCAGCGCGTCAGGACAAGGTGAGAGAAGCAGCAGAGGACGCAGTGATGTCACCAGATCATTCCTTTCAGCTACTGCTTCCTGTGATGTTTACAGTAATACTGGGATTATGTGGAGGGGGAGGGCTCACAGGAAGTCTGTGAGGTGCAGCCTCAGCCAATAGCAGCAAAGCAGGAAGTGATGTCAGAGAGTAGGCAAGTCTCCTGTATGGCCTGGTATGTCACATGACCCTTGCAGCTAATTAACCTGTAAATAACTGGGAGATTCCTCTAAGTCCATTTACACAGACAAAATTGTCGGTTCCCTCCTGATTAAGAATGAAAAAACCTGAAATGGCCTGAAAATCACCGGAAACTGAGAAAAGTAGTGAGATTGTGGCCCAACATAATCATTGTCAAGAACAAACTGATAAAACTGGCCGGTGAAACCATGATGGGCCCCTAGAAAAAACTGGAAATAATGATGGGCCCCTTAATGTAATATTCTGTGGCACAGCCTGGTGCGGCGATCCCTGCGATCAAGCCCTTTCTGTCCCTCTCTGTATTGAGACTTCTGCCCCATTCTCAGTGATTTTGGCCCCTCCTCGTGGGCAGACTGCTGCAGATTTCTCAGGATGGAGGGCGCCCTCTCCAGGCTGCAGGCTTCAGCTCCCGTTCTCGTGGCCACACCTTAGTTCCCGTGGCCACACCTTAGTTCTCTTGGTGTACCTTAGTCCCTGTGGTCCCACCTTATATCTCGTGGCCCAGTGGTCACCTTGCACTCCGCATTCTTCTCCGGTTTGTCTGTTCTTGTCAATGGTTCTGGTGAACTACAACTCTCAGGCAGTGTCTGTTTTGTCAGTTTCAGGATATTTCGAGACCAGTTTGGGGTTCTTTCTTTAACAGAAAGGTAACAATAATAATTCTCCCCACGTGTCATTTCTGACTTGCTGTGATTCCTATCTTCTCTGGGCAGACTGGGAGTTGTAGTGCCACAGCTTTTGGGTTGATTATACTGATAACTCATGTCTGTGTGGAGGGTCACGCCCTGTGATGTGTGTGGTGTGTATATACAGTGCCTTGTGAAAGTATTCGCCCCCTTGAACTTTTCAACCTTTTGCCACATTTCAGGCTTCAAACATAAAGATATAAAATTTAAATTTTTTGGTGAAGAATCAACAACAAGTGGGACACAATCGTGAAGTGGAACAAAATTTATTGGTTATTTTAAACTTTTGTAAAAAATAAAAAACTGAAAAGTGGGGCGTGCAATATTATTCGGCCCCCTTAAGTTAATACTTTGTAGCGCCCCCTTTTGCTGCGATTACAGCTACAAGTCGCTTGGGGTATGTCTCTATCAGTTCTTGCCCATTCTTCCTTGGAAAACAGCTGGAGCTCAGTGAGGTTGGATGGAGAGCGTTTGTGAACAGCAGTTTTCAGCTCTTTCCACAGATTCTCGATTGGATTCAGGTCTGGACTTTGACTTGGCCATTCTAACACCTGGATACGTTTATTTGGGAACCATTCCATTGTAGATTTGGCTTTATGTTTGGGATCATTGTCTTGTTGGAAGATAAATCTCCGTCCCAGTCTCAGGTCTTTTGCAGACTCCAACAGGTTTTCTTCCAGAATGGTCCTGTATTTGGCTCCATCCATCTTCCCATCAATTTTAACCATCTTCCCTGTCCCTGCTGAAGAAAAGCAGGCCCAAACCATGATGCTGCCCCCACCATGTGTGACAGTGGGGATGGTGTGTTCAGGGGGATGAGCTGTGTTGCTTTTACGCCAAACATATCGTTTTGCATTGTGGCCAAAAAGTTGGATTTTGGTTCCATCTGAGCAGAGCACCTTCTTCCACATGTTTGGTGTCTCCCAGGTGGCTTTTTATGGATATCTGTGAGAAATGGCTTTCTTCTTGCCACTCTTCCATAAAGGCCAGATTTGTGCAGTGTACGACTGATTGTTGTCCTATGGACAGACTCTCCCACCTCAGCTGTAGATCTCTGCAGTTCATCCAGAGTGATCATGGGCCTCTTGGCTGCATCTCTGATCAGTCTTCTCCTTGTTTGAGATGAAAGTTTAGAGGGACGGCCGGGTCTTGGTAGATTTGCAGTGGTCTGATACTCCTTCCATTTCAATATGATCGCTTGCACAGTGCTCCTTGGGATGTTTAAAGTTTGGGAAACCTTTTTGTATCCAAATCCGGCTTTAAACTTCTCCACAACAGTATCACGGACCTGCCTGGTGTGTTCCTTGGTCTTCATGATGCTCTCTGCGCTTTATACAGAACCCTGAGAGTATCACAGAGCAGGTGCATTTATACGGAGACTTGTACACACAGGTGGATTATATTTATCATCATCAGTCATTTAGGACAACATTGGATCATTCAGAGATCCTCACTGAACTTCTGGAGTGAGTTTGCTGCACTGAAAGTAAAGGGGCCGAATAATATGGCACGCCCCACTTTTCAGTTTTTTATTTTTTTACAAAAGTTTAAAATATCCAATAAATTTCGTTCCACTTCACGATTGTGTCCCACTTGTTGTTGATTCTTCACCAAAAAATTAAAATTTTATATCCTTATGTTTGAAGCCTGAAATGTGGCAAAAGGTTGAAAAGTTCAAGGAGGCTGAATACTTTCGCAAGGCACTGTATATATATGTGTGCAGGGATCTATCATGTCCTCTCCTGTTCCCTCAGTCCACCCCAGGTGCACTCGGCACATCATCGATAGACTGAAGCCCAGAGGGATTGTTCCGATGCTGGCGCTGGAGGGTCCGTCACATAGCAGGAAAAGAACGGCTTTCATCTCTGACCTTTTTATCTCATAGTTACTCTAAGGGTTAATGCTGCAGCCGCCCCTGGGCCAGATATATCACCAGTTCCTTCTTAAAGGGCAACTCCAGTCACCATGATTCCTCCCCATTGCGAGTGTTAAAGACCCTTCTCCTGGGCATTGCGGCCAGGTGGTTTGTACACCGCCACAGCCTGTGACTATCAATGATACATATATTCCCAGAGCCACAAATCATGGGCCATAACTGGCGGATCTAAAGAACATAGTCCACTGAGGGTTCCTCAGGAACTTCAACCACTGGTGGACTTCTAGGATCATCATCCACTGCTGGGTCCTCAGGATCTTCATCCACGGCTGGGTCCTCATGGTCTTCATCCACGGCTGGGTCCTCATGGTCTTCATCCACTGCTGGGTCCTCATGGTCTTCATCCACGGCTGGGTCCTCATGGTCTTCATCCACGGCTGGGTCCTCATGGTCTTCATCCACGGCTGGGTCCTCATGGTCTTCATCATCTGGAGGTCCTCTGTATTGACATCTACTGGGAGCTCTCAGGATCTTCTTGCACTGGTGGTCCCTCTATAGCATCACTCAGTCAGGGCCGTCAGATCATCATCTGGTTGACCCTCAGTATCATCATCCACTCTCAGTTGTATGAAGGTCACATGAGTGGTGGACGAGTCCTGAGTTTGGTTGGAGGCCGCTGCTGGATTTGGTCGTGACTCATGCAGGATATGTCCAACTTATGGGCCACATTGATCACTGGGATATAAAATGGAGCTAGAATACCACCATATCCCGCATAGCCCGGCCCCCGCTCCTACAGCTGCTACCTCTGACCCCGGGACCACCATCATGGTTTGTACATTCTCTGGACTGCGCTTTCCGTTTATAATCTCTGATGTTTTATACTATAATAAATGTCCTGATGATGTCATCCCTGTGATTTAATATAGTGTGTCATATGAGGTAGGCGAGCACAATACAATAATGGATGGGCACTAAGGGCCACACATGTAAACCAAGTAGCAGCACTGAGCTGTCCACAACTCCTCCTGTGACTGATAGTATTAGGCACCGCCCCCTGTGTCCACGCCCCCTCCTGTGACTGTTAGTATTAGGCACCGCCCCCTGTGTCCACGCCCCCTCCTGTGACTGTTAGTATTAGGCACCGCCCCCTGTATCCACCGCCCCCTAGTAGGAGGTAATATAGAGGATGGTGGGAGAGTAGTAGTAGTAGTAGGAGTAGGTTATATAGAGGATGGTGGGTGAGTAGTAGGAGGAGGTTATATAGAGGATGGTGGGTGAGTAGTAGTAGTAGGAGGAGGTTATATAGAGGATGGTGGGTGAGTAGTAGTAGTAGGAGGTTATATAGAGGATGGTGGGTGAGTAGTAGTAGTAGGAGGAGGTTATATAGAGGATGGTGGGTGAGTAGTAGTAGTAGGAGGTTATATAGAGGATGGTGGGTGAGTAGTAGTAGTAGGAGGTTATATAGAGGATGGTGGGTGAGTAGTAGTAGTAGGAGGAGGTTATATAGAGGATGGTGGGTGAGTAGTAGTAGTAGTAGGAGGTTATATAGAGGATGGTGGGTGAGTAGTAGGAGGAGGTTATATAGAGGATGGTGGGTGAGTAGTAGTAGTAGGAGGTTATATAGAGGATGGTGGGTGAGTAGTAGTAGTAGGAGGAGGTTATATAGAGGATGGTGGGTGAGTAGTAGTAGGAGGAGGTTATATAGAGGATGGTGGGTGAGTAGTAGTAGTAGGAGGTTATATAGAGGATGGTGGGTGAGTAGTAGTATGAGGTTATATAGAGGATGGTGGGTGAGTAGTACTAGGAGGTTATATAGAGGATGGTGGGTGAGTAGTAGTAGGAGGTTATATAGAGGATGGTGGGTGAGTAGTAGTAGTAGGAGGTTATATAGAGGATGGTGGGTGAGTAGTAGTAGTAGGAGTAGGTTATATAGAGGATGGTGGGTGAGTAGTAGTAGGAGGAGGTTATATAGAGGATGGTGGGTGAGTAGTAGGAGGAGGTTATATAGAGGATGGTGGGTGAGTAGTAGGAGGAGGTTATATAGAGGATGGTGGGTGAGTAGTAGTAGTAGTAGGAGGAGGTTATATAGAGGATGGTGGGTGAGTAGTAGTAGTAGGAGGAGGTTATATAGAGGATGGTGGGTGAGTAGTAGGAGGAGGTTATATAGAGGATGGTGGGTGAGTAGTAGTAGGAGGAGGTTATATAGAGGATGGTGGGTGAGTAGTAGGAGGAGGTTATATAGAGGATGGTGGGTGAGTAGTAGTAGGAGGAGGTTATATAGAGGATGGTGGGTGAGTAGTAGGAGGTTTTATAGAGGATGGTGGGTGAGTAGTAGTAGTAGGAGGTTATATAGAGGATGGTGGGTGAGTAGTAGTAGGAGGAGGTTATATAGAGGATGGTGGGTGAGTAGTAGGAGGAGGTTATATAGAGGATGGTGGGTGAGTAGTAGGAGGAGGTTATATAGAGGATGGTGGGTGAGTAGTAGGAGGTTATATAGAGGATGGTGGGTGAGTAGTAGTAGTAGGAGGAGGTTATATAGAGGATGGTGGGTGAGTAGTAGTAGTAGGAGGTTATATAGAGGATGGTGGGTGAGTAGTAGTAGTAGGAGGAGGTTATATAGAGGATGGTGGGTGAGTAGTAGGAGGAGGTTATATAGAGGATGGTGGGTGAGTAGTAGTAGGAGGAGGTTATATAGAGGATGGTGGGTGAGTAGTAGTAGGAGGTTATATAGAGGATGGTGGATGAGTAGTAGTAGTAGGAGGTTATATAGAGGATGGTGGGTGAGTAGTAGTAGTAGTAAGAGGAGGTTATATAGAGGATGGTGGGTGAGTAGTAGTAGTAGGAGGTTATATAGAGGATGGTGGGTGAGTAGTAGTAGTAGGAGTTTATATAGAGGATGGTGGGTGAGTAGTAGGAGTAGGAGTAGGTTATATAGAGGATGGTGGGTGAGTAGTAGTAGTAGGAGTTTATATAGAGGATGGTGGGTGAGTAGTAGTAGTAGTAGTAGGTTATATAGAGGATGGTGGGTGAGTAGTAGTAGTAGTAGGAGGTTATATAGAGGATGGTGGGTGAGTAGTAGGAGGTTATATAGAGGATGGTGGGTGAGTAGTAGTAGTAGTAGGAGGTTATATAGAGGATGGTGGGTGAGTAGTAGTAGTAGGAGGTTATATAGAGGATGGTGGGTGAGTAGTAGTAGTAGGAGGTTATATAGAGGATGGTGGGTGAGTAGTAGTAGTAGGAGGTTATATAGAGGATGGTTGGTGAGTAGTAGTAGGAGGAGGTTATATAGAGGATGGTGGGTGAGTAGTAGTAGGAGGAGGTTATATAGAGGATGGTGGGTGAGTAGTAGTAGTAGGAGGTGATATAGAGGATGGTGGGTGAGTAGTAGTAGTAGGAGGAGGTTATATAGAGGATGGTGGGTGAGTAGTAGTAGGAGGTTATATAGAGGATGGTGGGTGAGTAGTAGTAGTAGGAGGTTATATAGAGGATGGTGGGTGAGTAGTAGTAGTAGTAGGAGGTTATATAGAGGATGGTGGGTGAGTAGTAGGAGGAGGTTATATAGAGGATGGTGGGTGAGTAGTAGTAGGAGGTTATATAGAGGATGGTGGGTGAGTAGTAGTAGGAGGAGGTTATATAGAGGATGGTGGGTGAGTAGTAGTAGGAGGTTATATAGAGGATGGTGGGTGAGTAGTAGTAGGAGGTTATATAGAGGATGGTGGGTGGTAGTAGTAGTAGTAGGAGGTTATATAGAGGATGGTGGGTGAGTAGTAGGAGGAGGTTATATAGAGGATGGTGGGTGAGTAGTAGTAGTAGGAGGTTATATAGAGGATGGTGGGTGAGTAGTAGTAGTAGGAGGTTATATAGAGGATGGTGGGTGAGTAGTAGTAGGAGGTTATATAGAGGATGGTGGTTGAGTAGTAGTAGTAGGAGGAGGTTATATAGAGGATGGTGGGTGAATAGTAGTAGTAGGAGGTTATATAGAGGATGATGGGTGAGTAGTAGTAGGAGGTTATATAGAGGATGGTGGGTGAGTAGTAGTAGGAGGTTATATAGAGGATGGTGGGTGAGTAGTAGTAGTAGGAGGTTATATAGAGGATGATGGGTGAGTAGTAGTAGGAGGTTATATAGAGGATGGTGGGTGAGTAGTAGTAGGAGGAGGTTATATAGAGGATGATGGGTGAGTAGTAGTAGGAGGAGGTTATATAGAGGATGGTGGGTGAGTAGTAGTAGTAGGAGGAGGTTATATAGAGGATGGTGGGTGAGTAGTAGGAGTAGGTTATATAGAGGATGGTGGGTGAGTAGTAGGAGGAGGTTATATAGAGGATGGTGGGTGAGTAGTAGTAGGAGGAGGAGGTTATATAGAGGATGGTGGGTGAGTAGTAGTAGTAGGAGGTTATATAGAGGATGATGGGTGAGTAGTAGTAGGAGGTTATATAGAGGATGGTGGGTTAGTAGTAGTAGTAGGAGGAGGTTATATAGAGGATGATGGGTGAGTAGTAGTAGGAGGAGGTTATATAGAGGATGATGGGTGAGTAGTAGTAGGAGGAGGTTATATAGAGGATGATGGGTGAGTAGTAGTAGGAGGTTATATAGAGGATGGTGGGTGAGTAGTAGTAGGAGGTTATATAGAGGATGGTGGGTGAGTAGTAGTAGGAGGAGGTTATATAGAGGATGGTGGGTGAGTAGTAGGAGGAGGTTATATAGAGGATGGTGGGTGAGTAGTAGTAGAAGGAGGTTATATAGAGGATGGTGGGTGAGTAGTAGGAGGAGGTTATATAGAGGATGGTGGGTGAGTAGTAGTAGGAGGTTATATAGAGGATGGTGGGTGAGTAGTAGTAGGAGGTTATATAGAGGATGGTGGGTGAGTAGTAGGAGGAGGTTATATAGAGGATGGTGGGTGAGTAGTAGGAGGAGGTTATATAGAGGATGGTGGGTGAGTAGTAGTAGTAGTAGGAGGTTATATAGAGGATGGTGGGTGGTAGTAGTAAAGGAGGTTATATAGAGGATGGTGGGTGAGTAGTAGTAGGAGGAGGTTATATAGAGGATGGTGGGTGAGTAGTAGTAGTAGAAGGAGGTTATATAGAGGATGATGGGTGAGTAGTAGTAGTAGGTTATATAGAGGATGGTGGGTGAGTAGTAGTAGGAGGAGGTTATATAGAGGATGGTGGGTGAGTAGTAGTAGTAGGAGGTTATATAGAGGATGGTGGGTGAGTAGTAGTAGTAGTAGGAGGTTATATAGAGGATGGTGGGTGAGTAGTAGTAGGAGGAGGTTATATAGAGGATGGTGGGTGAGTAGTAGGAGGAGGTTATATAGAGGACGGTGGGTGAGTAGTAGTAGGAGGTTATACAGAGGATGGTGGGTGAGTAGTAGTAGGAGGTTATATAGAGGATGGTGGGTGAGTAGTAGGAGGATATATAGAGGATGGTGGGTGAGTAGTAGTAGTAGGAGGTTATATAGAGGATGGTGGGTGAGTAGTAGTAGTAGGAGGTTATATAGAGGATGGTGGGTGAGTAGTAGTAGGAGGTTATATAGAGGATGGTGGGTGAGTAGTAGTAGGAGGAGGTTATATAGAGGATGGTGGGTGAGTAGTAGTATTAGGAGGTTATATAGAGGATGGTGGGTGAGTAGTAGTAGTAGGAGGTTATATAGAGGATGGTGGGTGAGTAGTAGTAGTAGGAGGTTATATAGAGGACGGTGGGTGAGTAGTAGTAGTAGGAGGTTATATAGAGGATGGTGGGTGAGTAGTAGTAAGGAGGAGGTTATATAGAGGATGGTGGGTGAGTAGTAGTAGTAGGAGTAGGTTATATAGAGGATGGTGGGTGAGTAGTAGTAGTAGGAGGTTATATAGAGGATGGTGGGTGAGTAGTAGTAGTAGGAGTAGGTTATATAGAGGATGGTGGGTGAGTAGTAGTAGTAGGAGTAGGTTATATAGAGGATGGTGGGTGAGTAGTAGTAAGAGGAGGTTATATAGAGGATGGTGGGTGAGTAGTAGTAGTAGGAGGTTATATAGAGGATGGTGGGTGAGTAGTAGTAGTAGTAGGAGGTTATATAGAGGATGGTGGGTGAGTAGTAGTAGGAGGTTATATAGAGGATGGTGGGTGAGTAGTAGTAGTAGGAGGTTATATAGAGGATGGTGGGTGAGTAGTAGTAGGAGGAGGTTATATAGAGGATGGTGGGTGAGTAGTAGTAGTATAGAAGGAGGTTATATAGAGGATGGTGGGTGAGTAGTAGTAGTAGGAGGTTATATAGAGGATGGTGGGTGAGTAGTAGTAGGAGGTTATATAGAGGATGGTGGGTGAGTAGTAGTAGGAGGTTATATAGAGGATGGTGGGTGAGTAGTAGTAGTAGTATAGGAGGAGGTTATATAGAGGATGGTGGGTGAGTAGTAGTAGGAGGTTATATAGAGGATGGTGGGTGAGTAGTAGTAGTAGGAGGTTATATAGAGGATGGTGGGTGAGTAGTAGTAGTAGTAGGAGGTTATATAGAGGATGGTGGGTGAGTAGTAGTAGGAGGTTATATAGAGGATGGTGGGTGAGTAGTAGGAGGAGGTTATATAGAGGATGGTGGGTGAGTAGTAGTAGTAGTAGGAGGTTATATAGAGGATGGTGGGTGAGTAGTAGGAGGAGGTTATATAGAGGATGGTGGGTGAGTAGTAGGAGGAGGTTATATAGAGGATGGTGGGTGAGTAGTAGTAGTAGGAGGTTATATAGAGGATGGTGGGTGAGTAGTAGTAGTAGGAGGTTATATAGAGGATGGTGGGTGAGTAGTAGTAGGAGGAGGAGGTTATATAGAGGATGGTGGGTGAGTAGTAGTAGTAGGAGTAGGTTATATAGAGGATGGTGGGTGAGTAGTAGTAGTAGTAGGTTATATAGAGGATGGTGGGTGAGTAGTAGTAGTAGGAGGTTATATAGAGGATGGTGGGTGAGTAGTAGTAGTAGGAGGTTATATAGAGGATGGTGGGTGAGTAGTAGTAGTAGGAGGTTATATAGAGGATGGTGGGTGAGTAGTAGAAGTAGGAGGTTATATAGAGGATGGTGGGTGAGTAGTAGTAGTAGGAGGTTATATAGAGGATGGTGGGTGAGTAGTAGTAGAGGAGGAGGTTATATAGAGGATGGTGGGTGAGTAGTAGTAGTAGGAGGTTATATAGAGGATGGTGGGTGAGTAGTAGTAGTAGGAGTAGGTTATATAGAGGATGGTGAGTGAGTAGTAGTAGTAGGAGGTTATATAGAGGATGGTGGGTGAGTAGTAGGAGGAGGAGGTTATATAGAGGATGGTGGGTGAGTAGTAGTAGTAGGAGGTTATATAGAGGATGGTGGGTGAGTAGTAGTAGTAGTAGTAGGAGGTTATATAGAGGATGGTGGGTGAGTAGTAGTAGTAGTAGTAGGAGTAGGTTATATAGAGGATGGTGGGTGAGTAGTAGTAAGGAGGAGGTTATATAGAGGATGGTGGGTGAGTAGTAGTAGTAGGAGGTTATATAGAGGATGGTGGGTGAGTAGTAGTAGGAGGTTATATAGAGGATGGTGGGTGAGTAGTAGGAGGAGGTTATATAGAGGATGGTGGGTGAGTAGTAGTAGGAGGTTATATAGAGGATGGTGGGTGAGTAGTAGGAGGAGGTTATATAGAGGATGGTGGGTGAGTAGTAGTAGTAGAAGGAGTTTATATAGAGGATGGTGGGTGAGTAGTAGTAGGAGGTTATATAGAGGATGGTGGGTGAGTAGTAGTAGGAGGAGGTTATATAGAGGATGGTGGGTGAGTAGTAGTAGTAGGAGGAGGTTATATAGAGGATGGTGGGTGAGTAGTAGTAGGAGGTTATATAGAGGATGGTGGGTGAGTAGTAGGAGGAGGTTATATAGAGGATGGTGGGTGAGTAGTAGTAGTAGGAGTAGGTTATATAGAGGATGGTGGGTGAGTAGTAGTAGGAGGAGGAGGTTATATAGAGGATGGTGGGTGAGTAGTAGTAGGAGGTTATATAGAGGATGGTGGGTGAGTAGTAGTAGTAGGAGGTGATATAGAGGATGGTGGGTGAGTAGTAGTAGTAGGAGTAGGTTATATAGAGGATGGTGGGTGAGTAGTAGTAGTAGGAGGTTATATAGAGGATGGTGGGTGAGTAGTAGTAGGAGGAGGTTATATAGAGGATGGTGGGTGAGTAGTAGTAGGAGGTTATATAGAGGATGGTGGGTGAGTAGTAGTAGTAGGAGGTTATATAGTGGATGGTGGGTGAGTAGTAGTAGTAGGAGTAGGTTATATAGAGGATGGTGGGTGAGTAGTAGTAGTAGGAGGTTATATAGAGGATGGTGGGTGAGTAGTAGTAGTAGGAGGTTATATAGAGGATGGTGGGTGAGTAGTAGTAGGAGGAGGAGGTTATATAGAGGATGGTGGGTGAGTAGTAGTAGGAGGTTATATAGAGGATGGTGGGTGAGTAGTAGTAGTAGGAGGTAATATAGAGGATGGTGGGTGAGTAGTAGTAGTAGTAGTAGGAGGAGGTTATATAGAGGATGGTGGGTGAGTAGTAGTAGTAGTAGTAGGAGTAGGTTATATAGAGGATGGTGGGTGAGTAGTAGTAGTAGGAGGAGGTTATATAGAGGATGGTGGGAGAGTAGTAGTAGTAGGAGGTTATATAGAGGATGGTGGGTGAGTAGTAGTAGTAGGAGGTTATATAGAGGATGGTGGGTGAGTAGTAGTAGGAGATTATATAGAGGATGGTGGGTGAGTAGTAGTAGGAGGTTATATAGAGGATGGTGGGTGAGTAGTAGTAGTAGGAGGTTATATAGAGGATGGTGGGTGAGTAGTAGTAGTAGGAGTAGGTTATATAGAGGATGGTGGGTGAGTAGTAGTAGTAGGAGGAGGTTATATAGAGGATGGTGGGTGAGTAGTAGTAGGAGGAGGTTATATAGAGGATGGTGGGTGAGTAGTAGTAGGCGGTTATATAGAGGATGGTGGGTGAGTAGTAGTAGGAGGAGTTATATAGAGGATGGTGGGTGAGTAGTAGTAAAGGAGGTTATATAGAGGATGGTGGGTGAGTAGTAGTAGGCGGTTATATAGAGGATGGTGGGTGAGTAGTAGTAGGAGGAGGTTATATAGAGGATGGTGGGTGAGTAGTAGTAAGAGGAGGTTATATAGAGGATGGTGGGTGAGTAGTAGTAGTAGGAGGTTATATAGAGGATGGTGGGTGAGTAGTAGTAGGAGGTTATATAGAGGATGGTGGGTGAGTAGTAGTAGTAGGAGGTTATATAGAGGATGGTGGGTGAGTAGTAGTAGGAGGAGGTTATATAGAGGATGGTGGGTGAGTAGTAGTAGTAGGAGGTTATGTAGAGGATGGTGGGTGAGTAGTAGTTGTAGGAGGTTATATAGAGGATGGTGGGTGAGTAGTAGTAGGAGGTTATATAGAGAATGGTGGGTGAGTAGTAGTAGTAGGAGGTTATATAGAGGATGGTGGGTGAGTAGTAGTAGGAGGAGGTTATATAGAGGATGGTGGGTGAGTAGTAGTAGTAGTAGGAGGTTATATAGAGGATGGTGGGTGAGTAGTAGTAGGAGAAGGTTATATAGAGGATGGTGGGAGAGTAGTAGTAGTAGGAGGAGGTTATATAGAGGATGGTGGGTGAGTAGTAGTAGGAGGTTATATAGAGGATGGTGGGTGAGTAGTAGTAGGAGGTTATATAGAGGATGGTGGGTGAGTAGTAGTAGTAGGAGGTTATATAGAGGATGGTGGGTGAGTAGTAGTAGGAGGTTATATAGAGGATGGTGGGTGAGTAGTAGTAGGAGGAGGTTATATAGAGGATGGTGGGTGAGTAGTAGTAGTAGGAGTTTATATAGAGGATGGTGGGTGAGTAGTAGTAGGAGGTTATATAGAGGATGGTGGGTGAGTAGTAGTAGGAGGAGGTTATATAGAGGATGGTGGGTGAGTAGTAGTAGGAGGTTATATAGAGGATGGTGGGTGAGTAGTAGTAGGAGGTTATATAGAGGATGGTGGGTGAGTAGTAGTAGTAGGAGTTTATATAGAGGATGGTGGGTGAGTAGTAGTAGGAGGTTATATAGAGGATGGTGGGTGAGTAGTAGTAGGAGGAGGTTATATAGAGGATGGTGGGTGAGTAGTAGTAGTAGAAGGAGTTTATATAGAGGATGGTGGGTGAGTAGTAGTAGGAGGTTATATAGAGGATGGTGGGTGAGTAGTAGTAGGAGGAGGTTATATAGAGGATGGTGGGTGAGTAGTAGTAGTAGAGGAGGTTATATAGAGGATGGTGGGTGAGTAGTAGTAGGAGGTTATATAGAGGATGGTGGGTGAGTAGTAGTAGGAGGTTATATAGAGGATGGTGGGTGAGTAGTAGGAGGAGGTTATATAGAGGATGGTGGGTGAGTAGTAGTAGTAGGAGTAGGTTATATAGAGGATGGTGGGTGAGTAGTAGTAAGGAGGAGGTTATATAGAGGATGGTGGGTGAGTAGTAGTAGGAGGTTATATAGAGGATGGTGGGTGAGTAGTAGTAGTAGGAGGTGATATAGAGGATGGTGGGTGAGTAGTAGTAGTAGGAGTAGGTTATATAGAGGATGGTGGGTGAGTAGTAGTAGTAGGAGGTTATATAGAGGATGGTGGGTGAGTAGTAGTAGTAGGAGGTTATGTAGAGGATGGTGGGTGAGTAGTAGTTGTAGGAGGTTATATAGAGGATGGTGGGTGAGTAGTAGTAGGAGGAGGTTATATAGAGGATGGTGGGTGAGTAGTAGTAGTAGGAGGTTATGTAGAGGATGGTGGGTGAGTAGTAGTTGTAGGAGGTTATATAGAGGATGGTGGGTGAGTAGTAGTAGGAGGTTATATAGAGGATGGTGGGTGAGTAGTAGTAGGAGGAGGTTATATAGAGGATGGTGGGTGAGTAGTAGTAGTAGGAGGTTATGTAGAGGATGGTGGGTGAGTAGTAGTTGTAGGAGGTTATATAGAGGATGGTGGGTGAGTAGTAGTAGGAGGTTATATAGAGAATGGTGGGTGAGTAGTAGTAGTAGGAGGTTATATAGAGGATGGTGGGTGAGTAGTAGTAGGAGGAGGTTATATAGAGGATGGTGGGTGAGTAGTAGTAGTAGTAGGAGGTTATATAGAGGATGGTGGGTGAGTAGTAGTAGGAGAGGTTATATAGAGGATGGTGGGAGAGTAGTAGTAGTAGGAGGAGGTTATATAGAGGATGGTGGGTGAGTAGTAGTAGGAGGTTATATAGAGGATGGTGGGTGAGTAGTAGTAGGAGGTTATATAGAGGATGGTGGGTGAGTAGTAGTAGTAGGAGGTTATATAGAGGATGGTGGGTGAGTAGTAGTAGGAGGTTATATAGAGGATGGTGGGTGAGTAGTAGTAGGAGGAGGTTATATAGAGGATGGTGGGTGAGTAGTAGTAGTAGGAGTTTATATAGAGGATGGTGGGTGAGTAGTAGTAGGAGGTTATATAGAGGATGGTGGGTGAGTAGTAGTAGGAGGAGGTTATATAGAGGATGGTGGGTGAGTAGTAGTAGGAGGTTATATAGAGGATGGTGGGTGAGTAGTAGTAGGAGGTTATATAGAGGATGGTGGGTGAGTAGTAGTAGTAGGAGTTTATATAGAGGATGGTGGGTGAGTAGTAGTAGGAGGTTATATAGAGGATGGTGGGTGAGTAGTAGTAGGAGGAGGTTATATAGAGGATGGTGGGTGAGTAGTAGTAGTAGAAGGAGTTTATATAGAGGATGGTGGGTGAGTAGTAGTAGTAGGAGGTTATATAGAGGATGGTGGGTGAGTAGTAGTAGGAGGAGGTTATATAGAGGATGGTGGGTGAGTAGTAGTAGTAGGAGGAGGTTATATAGAGGATGGTGGGTGAGTAGTAGTAGGAGGTTATATAGAGGATGGTGGGTGAGTAGTAGTAGGAGGTTATATAGAGGATGGTGGGTGAGTAGTAGGAGGAGGTTATATAGAGGATGGTGGGTGAGTAGTAGTAGTAGGAGTAGGTTATATAGAGGATGGTGGGTGAGTAGTAGTAGGAGGAGGAGGTTATATAGAGGATGGTGGGTGAGTAGTAGTAGGAGGTTATATAGAGGATGGTGGGTGAGTAGTAGTAGTAGGAGGTGATATAGAGGATGGTGGGTGAGTAGTAGTAGTAGGAGTAGGTTATATAGAGGATGGTGGGTGAGTAGTAGTAGTAGGAGGTTATATAGAGGATGGTGGGTGAGTAGTAGTAGGAGGAGGTTATATAGAGGATGGTGGGTGAGTAGTAGTAGGAGGTTATATAGAGGATGGTGGGTGAGTAGTAGTAGTAGGAGGTTATATAGTGGATGGTGGGTGAGTAGTAGTAGTAGGAGTAGGTTATATAGAGGATGGTGGGTGAGTAGTAGTAGTAGGAGGTTATATAGAGGATGGTGGGTGAGTAGTAGTAGTAGGAGGTTATATAGAGGATGGTGGGTGAGTAGTAGTAGGAGGAGGAGGTTATATAGAGGATGGTGGGTGAGTAGTAGTAGGAGGTTATATAGAGGATGGTGGGTGAGTAGTAGTAGTAGGAGGTAATATAGAGGATGGTGGGTGAGTAGTAGTAGTAGTAGTAGGAGGAGGTTATATAGAGGATGGTGGGTGAGTAGTAGTAGTAGTAGTAGGAGTAGGTTATATAGAGGATGGTGGGTGAGTAGTAGTAGTAGGAGGAGGTTATATAGAGGATGGTGGGAGAGTAGTAGTAGTAGGAGGTTATATAGAGGATGGTGGGTGAGTAGTAGTAGTAGGAGGTTATATAGAGGATGGTGGGTGAGTAGTAGTAGGAGATTATATAGAGGATGGTGGGTGAGTAGTAGTAGGAGGTTATATAGAGGATGGTGGGTGAGTAGTAGTAGTAGGAGGTTATATAGAGGATGGTGGGTGAGTAGTAGTAGTAGGAGTAGGTTATATAGAGGATGGTGGGTGAGTAGTAGTAGTAGTAGGAGGTTATATAGAGGATGGTGGGTGAGTAGTAGTAGTAGGAGGTTATATAGAGGATGGTGGGTGAGTAGTAGTAGTAGTAGGAGGAGGTTATATAGAGGATGGTGGGTGAGTAGTAGTAGGCGGTTATATAGAGGATGGTGGGTGAGTAGTAGTAGGAGGAGGTTATATAGAGGATGGTGGGTGAGTAGTAGTAAGAGGAGGTTATATAGAGGATGGTGGGTGAGTAGTAGTAGGCGGTTATATAGAGGATGGTGGGTGAGTAGTAGTAGGAGGAGGTTATATAGAGGATGGTGGGTGAGTAGTAGTAAGAGGAGGTTATATAGAGGATGGTGGGTGAGTAGTAGTAGTAGGAGGTTATATAGAGGATGGTGGGTGAGTAGTAGTAGGAGGTTATATAGAGGATGGTGGGTGAGTAGTAGTAGTAGGAGGTTATATAGAGGATGGTGGGTGAGTAGTAGTAGGAGGAGGTTATATAGAGGATGGTGGGTGAGTAGTAGTAGTAGGAGGTTATATAGAGGATGGTGGGTGAGTAGTAGTAGGAGGTTATATAGAGAATGGTGGGTGAGTAGTAGTAGTAGGAGGTTATATAGAGGATGGTGGGTGAGTAGTAGTAGGAGGAGGTTATATAGAGGATGGTGGGTGAGTAGTAGTAGTAGTAGGAGGTTATATAGAGGATGGTGGGTGAGTAGTAGTAGGAGAAGGTTATATAGAGGATGGTGGGAGAGTAGTAGTAGTAGGAGGAGGTTATATAGAGGATGGTGGGTGAGTAGTAGTAGGAGGTTATATAGAGGATGGTGGGTGAGTAGTAGTAGGAGGTTATATAGAGGATGGTGGGTGAGTAGTAGTAGTAGGAGGTTATATAGAGGATGGTGGGTGAGTAGTAGTAGGAGGTTATATAGAGGATGGTGGGTGAGTAGTAGTAGTAGGAGGTTATATAGAGGATGGTGGGTGAGTAGTAGTAGTAGTAGGAGGTTATATAGAGGATGGTGGGTGAGTAGTAGTAGGAGGTTATATAGAGGATGGTGGGTGAGTAGTAGTAGGAGGTTATATAGAGGATGGTGGGTGAGTAGTAGTAGTAGTAGTAGGAGGAGGTTATATAGAGGATGGTGGGTGAGTAGTAGGAGGAGGTTATATAGAGGATGGTGGGTGAGTAGTAGTAGTAGGAGGTTATATAGAGGATGGTGGGTGAGTAGTAGTAGTAGTAGTAGGAGGTTATATAGAGGATGTTGGGTGAGTAGTAGTAGTAGGAGGAGGTTATATAGAGGATGGTGGGTGAGTAGTAGTAGTAGGAGGAGGTTATATAGAGGATGGTGGGTGAGTAGTAGTAGGAGTAGGTTATATAGAGGATGGTGGGTGAGTAGTAGTAGTAGGAGGTTATATAGAGGATGGTGGGTGAGTAGTAGTAGTAGGAGGTTATATAGAGGATGGTGGGTGAGTAGTAGTAGTAGTAGGAGGAGGTTATATAGAGGATGGTGGGTGAGTAGTAGTAGTAGTAGTAGTAGTAGGAGGAGGTTATATAGAGGATGGTGGGTGAGTAGTAGTAGTAGTAGTAGTAGTAGGAGTAGGTTATATAGAGGATGGTGGGTGAGTAGTAGTAGGAGTAGGTTATATAGAGGATGGTGGGTGAGTAGTAGTAGTAGGAGGAGGTTATATAGAGGATGGTGGGTGAGTAGTAGTAGTAGGAGGTTATATAGAGGATGGTGGGTGAGTAGTAGTAGTAGAGAGGTTATATAGAGGATGGTGGGTGAGTAGTAGTAGTAGGAGGAGGTTATATAGAGGATGGTGAGTGAGTAGTAGTAGGAGGTTATATAGAGGATGGTGGGTGAGTAGTAGTAGGAGTAGGTTATATAGAGGATGGTGGGTGAGTAGTAGTAGTAGGAGGAGGTTATATAGAGGATGGTGGGTGAGTAGTAGTAGTAGGAGGTTATATAGAGGATGGTGGGTGAGTAGTAGTAGTAGGAGGAGGTTATATAGAGGATGGTGGGTGAGTAGTAGTAGGAGGTTATATAGAGGATGGTGGGTGAGTAGTAGTAGGAGGTTATATAGAGGATGGTGGGTGAGTAGTAGTAGTAGGAGGAGGTTATATAGAGGATGGTGGGTGAGTAGTAGTAGGAGGTTATATAGAGGATGGTGGGTGAGTAGTAGTAGGAGTAGGTTATATAGAGGATGGTGGGTGAGTAGTAGTAGTAGGAGGAGGTTATATAGAGGATGGTGGGTGAGTAGTAGTAGTAGGAGGTTATATAGAGGATGGTGGGTGAGTAGTAGTAGTAGGAGGAGGTTATATAGAGGATGGTGGGTGAGTAGTAGTAGGAGGTTATATAGAGGATGGTGGGTGAGTAGTAGTAGGAGGTTATATAGAGGATGGTGGGTGAGTAGTAGTAGGAGGTTATATAGAGGATGGTGGGTGAGTAGTAGTAGGAGAAGGTTATATAGAGGATGGTGGGTGAGTAGTAGTAGTAGGAGGAGGTTATATAGAGGATGGTGGGTGAGTAGTAGGAGGAGGTTATATAGAGGATGGTGGGTGAGTAGTAGTAGTAGGAGGTTATATAGAGGATGGTGGGTGAGTAGTAGTAGTAGAGGAGGTTATATAGAGGATGGTGGGTGAGTAGTAGTAGTAGGAGGTTATATAGAGGATGGTGGGTGAGTAGTAGTAGGAGGTTATATAGAGGATGGTGGGTGAGTAGTAGTAGAGGAGGTTATATAGAGGATGGTGGGTGAGTAGTAGTAGTAGGAGGTTATATAGAGGATGGTGGGTGAGTAGTAGTAGTAGTAGGAGGTTATATAGAGGATGGTGGGTGAGTAGTAGTAGGAGGTTATATAGAGGATGGTGGGTGAGTAGTAGTAGGAGGTTATATAGAGGATGGTGGGTGAGTAGTAGTAGTAGTAGGAGGAGGTTATATAGAGGATGGTGGGTGAGTAGTAGGAGGAGGTTATATAGAGGATGGTGGGTGAGTAGTAGTAGGAGGTTATATAGAGGATGGTGGGTGAGTAGTAGTAGGAGGAGGTTATATAGAGGATGGTGGGTGAGTAGTAGTAGAGGAGGTTATATAGAGGATGGTGGGTGAGTAGTAGTAGGAGGAGGTTATATAGAGGATGGTGGGTGAGTAGTAGTAGGAGGTTATATAGAGGATGGTGGGTGAGTAGTAGTAGGAGGAGGTTATATAGAGGATGGTGGGTGAGTAGTAGTAGGAGGAGGTTATATAGAGGATGGTGGGTGAGTAGTAGTAGTAGGAGGTTATATAGAGGATGGTGGGTGAGTAGTAGTAGGAGGTTATATAGAGGATGGTGGGTGAGTAGTAGGAGGAGGTTATATAGAGGATGGTGGGTGAGTAGTAGTAGGAGGTTATATAGAGGATGGTGGGTGAGTAGTAGTAGTAGGTTATATAGAGGATGGTGGGTGAGTAGTAGTAGTAGGAGGTTATATAGAGGATGGTGGGTGAGTAGTAGCAGGAGGAGGTTATATAGAGGATGGTGGGTGAGTAGTAGTAGGAGGTTATATAGAGGATGGTGGGTGAGTAGTAGTAGGAGGAGGTTATATAGAGGATGGTGGGAGAGTAGTAGTAGGAGGAGGTTATATAGAGGATGGTGGGTGAGTAGTAGTAGTAGGAGGTTATATAGAGGATGGTGGGTGAGTAGTAGTAGGAGGAGTTATATAGAGGATGGTGGGTGAGTAGTAGTAGTAGGAGGTTATGTAGAGGATGGTGGGTGAGTAGTAGTTGTAGGAGGTTATATAGAGGATGGTGGGTGAGTAGTAGTAGAGGTTATATAGAGGATGGTGGGTAGTAGTAGTAGGAGGTTATATAGAGGATGGTGGGTGAGTAGTAGTAGGAGTAGGTTATATAGAGGATGGTGGGTGAGTAGTAGTAGTAGGAGGAGGTTATATAGAGGATGGTGGGTGAGTAGTAGTAGTAGTAGTAGGTTATATAGAGGATGGTGGGTGAGTAGTAGTAGTAGGTTATATAGAGGATGGTGGGTGAGTAGTAGTAGGAGGAGGTTATATAGAGGATGGTGGGTGAGTAGTAGTAGGAGGTTATATAGAGGATGGTGGGTGAGTAGTAGTAGGAGGTTATATAGAGGATGGTGGGTGAGTAGTAGGAGGAGGTTATATAGAGGATGGTGGGTTAGTAGTAGTAGGAGGAGGTTATATAGAGGATGGTGGGTGAGTAGTAGTAGGAGGTTATATAGAGGATGGTGGGTGAGTAGTAGTAGTAGGAGGTTATATAGAGGATGGTGGGTGAGTAGTAGTAGTAGTAGTAAGGAGGTTATATAGAGGATGGTGGGTGAGTAGTAGTAGGAGGTTATATAGAGGATGGTGGGTGAGTAGTAGTAGGAGGTTATATAGAGGATGGTGGGTGAGTAGTAGTAGTAGGAGGAGGTTATATAGAGGATGGTGGGTGAGTAGTAGTAGGAGGTTATATAGAGGATGGTGGGTGGTAGTAGTAGTAGGAGGTTATATAGAGGATGGTGGGTGAGTAGTAGTAGTAGGAGGTTATATAGAGGATGGTGGGTGAGTAGTAGTAGTAGAGGAGGTTATATAGAGGATGGTGGGTGAGTAGTAGTAGTAGAGGAGGTTATATAGAGGATGGTGAGTGAGTAGTAGTAGGAGGTTATATAGAGCATGGTGGGTGAGTAGTAGTAGGAGTAGGTTATATAGAGGATGGTGGGTGAGTAGTAGTAGTAGGAGGAGGTTATATAGAGGATGGTGGGTGAGTAGTAGTAGTAGGAGGAGGTTATATAGAGGATGGTGGGTGAGTAGTAGTAGTAGAGGAGGTTATATAGAGGATGGTGGGTGAGTAGTAGTAGGAGGTTATATAGAGGATGATGGGTGAGTAGTAGTAGGAGGAGGTATATAGAGGATGGTGGGTGAGTAGTAGTAGTAGAGGAGGTTATATAGAGGATGGTGGGTGAGTAGTAGTAGTATAGGAGGTTATATAGAGGATGGTGGGTGAGTAGTAGTAGTAAGGAGGTTATATAGAGGATGGTGGGTGAGTAGTAGTAGGAGGTTATATAGAGGATGGTGGGTGAGTAGTAGAAGGAGGTTATACAGAGGATGGTGGGTGAGTAGTAGTAGTAGTAGGAGGAGGTTATATAGAGGATGGTGGGTGAGTAGTAGAGGAGGTTATATAGAGGATGGTGGGTGAGTAGTAGTAGGAGGTTATATAGAGGATGGTGGGTGAGTAGTAGTAGGAGGTTATATAGAGGATGGTGGGTGAGTAGTAGTAGGAGAAGGTTATATAGAGGATGGTGGGAGAGTAGTAGTAGTAGGAGGAGGTTATATAGAGGATGGTGGGTGAGTAGTAGTAGGAGTTATATAGAGGATGGTGGGTGAGTAGTAGTAGGAGGTTATATAGAGGATGGTGGGTGAGTAGTAGTAGTAGGAGGTTATATAGAGGATGGTGGGTGAGTAGTAGTAAAGGAGGTTATATAGAGGATGGTGGGTGAGTAGTAGTAGTAGGAGGTTATATAGAGGATGGTGGGTGAGTAGTAGTAGTAGTAGGAGGTTATATAGAGGATGGTGGGTGAGTAGTAGTAGGAGGTTATATAGAGGATGGTGGGTGAGTAGTAGTAGGAGGTTATATAGAGGATGGTGGGTGAGTAGTAGTAGTAGTAGGAGGAGGTTATATAGAGGATGGTGGGTGAGTAGTAGGAGGAGGTTATATAGAGGATGGTGGGTGAGTAGTAGTAGTAGGAGGTTATATAGAGGATGGTGGGTGAGTAGTAGTATGAGGTTATATAGAGGATGGTGGGTGAGTAGTAGTAGTAGGAGGTTATATAGAGGATGGTGGGTGAGTAGTAGTAAGAGGAGGTTATATAGAGGATGGTGGGTGAGTAGTAGTAGTAGGAGGAGGTTATATAGAGGATGGTGGATGAGTAGTAGTAGGAGGTTATATAGAGGATGGTGGGTGAGTAGTAGTAGGAGTAGGTTATATAGAGGATGGTGGGTGAGTAGTAGTAGTAGGAGGAGGTTATATAGAGGATGGTGGGTTAGTAGTAGTAGTAGGAGGAGGTTATATAGAGGATGGTGAGTGAGTAGTAGTAGGAGGTTATATAGAGGATGGTGGGTGAGTAGTAGTAGGAGTAGGTTATATAGAGGATGGTGGGTGAGTAGTAGTAGTAGGAGGAGGTTATATAGAGGATGGTGGGTGAGTAGTAGTAGTAGGTTATATAGAGGATGGTGGGTGAGTAGTAGTAGGAGGAGGTTATATAGAGGATGGTGGGTGAGTAGTAGTAGGAGGTTATATAGAGGATGGTGGGTGAGTAGTAGTAGGAGGTTATATAGAGGATGGTGGGTGAGTAGTAGGAGGAGGTTATATAGAGGATGGTGGGTGAGTAGTAGTAGTAGGAGGAGGTTATATAGAGGATGGTGGGTGAGTAGTAGTAGGAGGAGGTTATATAGAGGATGGTGGGTGAGTAGTAGTAGGAGGTTATATAGAGGATGGTGGGTGAGTAGTAGTAGGAGGTTATATAGAGGATGGTGGGTGAGTAGTAGGAGGAGGTTATATAGAGGATGGTGGGTGAGTAGTAGTAGTAGGAGGAGGTTATATAGAGGATGGTGGGTGAGTAGTAGTAGGAGGTTATATAGAGGATGTTGGGTGAGTAGTAGTAGGAGGTTATATAGAGGATGGTGGGTGAGTAGTAGGAGGAGGTTATATAGAGGATGGTGGATGAGTAGTAGTAGGAGGAGGTTATATAGAGGATGGTTGGTGAGTAGTAGTAGGAGGAGTAGGTTATATAGAGGATGGTGGGTGAGTAGTAGTAGTAGGAGGTTATATAGAGGATGGTGGGTGAGTAGTAGTAGGAGGAGGTTATATAGAGGATGGTGGGTGAGTAGTAGTAGTAGGTTATATAGAGGATGGTGGGTGAGTAGTAGTAGGAGGAGGTTATATAGAGGATGGTGGGTGAGTAGTAGTAGTAGAAGGAGGTTATATAGAGGATGGTGGGTGAGTAGTAGTAGTGAAGGAGGTTATATAGAGGATGGTGGGTGAGTAGTAGTAGTAGGAGGTTATATAGAGGATGATGGGTGAGTAGTAGTAGTAGGAGGAGGTTATATAGAGGATGGTGGGTGAGTAGTAGGAGGTTATATAGAGGATGGTGGGTGAGTAGTAGTAGAAGGAGGTTATATAGAGGATGGTGGGTGAGTAGTAGTAGTAGGAGGTTATATAGAGGACGGTGGGTGAGTAGTAGGAGGAGGTTATATAGAGGATGGTGGGTGAGTAGTAGTAGTAGGAGGTTATATAGAGGACGGTGGGTGAGTAGTAGTAGTAGGAGGTTATATAGAGGATGGTGGGTGAGTAGTAGTAGAAGGAGGTTATATAGAGGATGGTGGGTGAGTAGTAGGAGGAGGTTATATAGAGGATGGTGGGTGAGTAGTAGGAGGAGGTTATATAGAGGACGGTGGGTGAGTAGTAGGAGGAGGTTATATAGAGGATGGTGGGTGAGTAGTAGTAGGAGGAGGTTATATAGAGGATGGTGGGTGAGTAGTAGTAGTAGGTTATATAGAGGATGGTGGGTGAGTAGTAGTAGAAGGAGGTTATATAGAGGATGCTGGGTGAGTAGTAGTAGTAGAAGGAGGTTATATAGAGGATGTGGGTGAGTAGTAGTAGTAGGAGGTTATATAGAGGATGATGGGTGAGTAGTAGTAGTAGGAGGAGGTTATATAGAGGATGGTGGGTGAGTAGTAGGAGGAGGTTATATAGAGGATGGTGGGTGAGTAGTAGTAGGAGGTTATATAGAGGATGGTGGGTGAGTAGTAGTAGTAGGAGGTTATATAGAGGACGGTGGGTGAGTAGTAGTTGAAGAGGTTATATAGAGGACGGTGGGTGAGTAGTAGGAGGAGGTTATATAGAGGATGGTGGGTGAGTAGTAGTTGAGGAGGTTATATAGAGGACGGTGGGTGAGTAGTAGGAGGAGGTTATATAGAGGATGGTGGGTGAGTAGTAGTAGTAGGAGGTTATATAGAGGACGGTGGGTGAGTAGTAGTAGTAGGAGGTTATATAGAGGACGGTGGGTGAGTAGTAGGAGGAGGAGGTTATATAGAGGATGTTGGGTGAGTAGTAGTAGGAGGTTATATAGAGGATGGTGGGTGAGTAGTAGTAGGAGGTTATATAGAGGATGGTGGGTGAGTAGTAGGAGGAGGAGGTTATATAGAGGATGGTGGGTGAGTAGTAGTAGTAGTAGGTTATATAGAGGACGGTGGGTGAGTAGTAGTAGAAGGAGGTTATATAGAGGACGGTGGGTGAGTAGTAGGAGGAGGTTATATAGAGGATGGTGGGTGAGTAGTAGTAGTAGGTTATATAGAGGATGGTGGGTGAGTAGTAGCAGGAGGTTATATAGAGGATGGTGGGTGAGTAGTAGTAGGAGGAGGTTATATAGAGGATGGTGGGTGAGTAGTAGTAATGAAGGAGGTTATATAGAGGATGGTGGGTGAGTAGTATGAGGAGGAGGTTATATAGAGGATGGTGGGTGAGTAGTAGTAGGAGGTTATATAGAGGATGGTGGGTGAGTAGTAGGAGGAGGAGGTTATATAGAGGATGGTGAGTGAGTAGTAGTAGGAGGTTATATAGAGGATGGTGGGTGAGTAGTAGGAGGAGGAGGTTATATAGAGGATGGTGGGTGAGTAGTAGTAGGAGTAGGTTATATAGAGGATGGTGGGTGAGTAGTAGGAGGAGGAGGTTATATAGAGGATGGTGGGTGAGTAGTAGTAGGAGGTTATATAGAGGATGGTGGGTGAGTAGTAGGAGGAGGAGGTTATATAGAGGATGGTGGGTGAGTAGTAGTAGTAGTAGGTTATATAGAGGATGGTGGGTGAGTAGTAGTAGGAGTAGGTTATATAGAGGATGGTGGGTGAGTAGTAGGAGGAGGAGGTTATATAGAGGATGGTGGGTGAGTAGTAGTAGGAGGTTATATAGAGGATGGTGGGTGAGTAGTAGTTGTAGGAGGTTATATAGAGGATGGTGGGTGAGTAGTAGTAAGAGGAGGTTATATAGAGGATGGTGGGTGAGTAGTAGTAGTAGTAGGAGGTTATATAGAGGATGGTGGGTGAGTAGTAGTAGTAGTAGTAGGAGGTTATATAGAGGATGGTGGGTGAGTAGTAGTAGTAGTAGTAGGAGGTTATATAGAGGATGGTGGGTGAGTAGTAGTAGGAGGTTATATAGAGGATGGTGGGTGAGTAGTAGTAGTAGTAGGTTATATAGAGGATGGTGGGTGAGTAGTAGTAGGAGTAGGTTATATAGAGGATGGTGGGTGAGTAGTAGGAGGAGGAGGTTATATAGAGGATGGTGGGTGAGTAGTAGTAGGAGGTTATATAGAGGATGGTGGGTGAGTAGTAGTAGGAGGTTATATAGAGGATGGTGGGTGAGTAGTAGGAGGAGGAGGTTATATAGAGGATGGTGGGTGAGTAGTAGTAGTAGTAGGTTATATAGAGGATGGTGGGTGAGTAGTAGTAGGAGTAGTTATATAGAGGATGGTGGGTGAGTAGTAGGGGAGGAGGTTATATAGAGGATGGTGGGTGAGTAGTAGTAGGAGGTTATATAGAGGATGGTGGGTGTGTAGTAGTAGTAGGAGGTTATATAGAGGATGGTGGGTGAGTAGTAGTAAGAGGAGGTTATATAGAGGATGGTGGGTGAGTAGTAGGAGGAGGTTATATAGAGGATGGTGGGTGAGTAGTAGTAGTAGGAGGAGGTTATATAGAGGATGGTGGGTGAGTAGTAGTAGTAGTAGGAGGTTATATAGAGGATGGTGGGTGAGTAGTAGGAGGAGGTTATATAGAGGATGGTGGGTGAGTAGTACTAGGAGGTTATATAGAGGATGGTGGGTGAGTAGTAGTAGGAGGTTATATAGAGGATGGTGGGTGAGTAGTAGTAGGAGTAGGTTATATAGAGGATGGTGGGTGAGTAGTAGTAGTAGAGGAGGTTATATAGAGGATGGTGGGTGAGTAGTAGTAGTAGGAGGAGGTTATATAGAGGATGGTGAGTGAGTAGTAGTAGGAGGTTATATAGAGGATGGTGGGTGAGTAGTAGTAGTAGTAGGTTATATAGAGGATGGTGGGTGAGTAGTAGGAGTAGGTTATATAGAGGATGGTGGGTGAGTAGTAGTAGTAGGAGGAGGTTATATAGAGGATGGTGGGTGAGTAGTAGTAGTAGGTTATATAGAGGATGGTGGGTGAGTAGTAGTAGAGGAGGTTATATAGAGGATGGTGGGTGAGTAGTAGTAGGAGGTTATATAGAGGATGGTGGGTGAGTAGTAGTAGGAGGTTATATAGAGGATGGTGGGTGAGTAGTAGGAGGAGGAGTTTATATAGAGGATGGTGGGTGAGTAGTAGGAGGAGGTTATATAGAGGATGGTGGGTGAGTAGTAGTAGAAGGAGGTTATATAGAGGACGGTGGGTGAGTAGTAGGAGGAGGTTATATAGAGGATGGTGGGTGAGTAGTAGTAGTAGGTTATATAGAGGATGGTGGGTGAGTAGTAGCAGGAGGTTATATAGAGGATGGTGGGTGAGTAGTAGTAGTAGGAGGAGGTTATATAGAGGATGGTGGGTGAGTAGTAGTAATAGAGGAGGTTATATAGAGGATGTGGGTGAGTAGTAGAGGAGGAGGTTATATAGAGGATGGTGGGTGAGTAGTAGTAGGAGGTTATATAGAGGATGGTGGGTGAGTAGTAGTAGGAGGTTATATAGAGGATGGTGGGTGAGTAGTAGTAGTAGTAGGTTATATAGAGGATGGTGGGTGAGTAGTAGTAGGAGTAGGTTATATAGAGGATGGTGGGTGAGTAGTAGGAGGAGGAGGTTATATAGAGGATGGTGGGTGAGTAGTAGTAGGAGGTTATATAGAGGATGGTGGGTGAGTAGTAGTAGTAGGAGGTTATATAGAGGATGGTGGGTGAGTAGTAGTAAGGAGTTATATAGAGGATGGTGGGTGAGTAGTAGGAGGAGGAGGTTATATAGAGGATGGTGGGTGAGTAGTAGTAGTAGTAGGTTATATAGAGGATGGTGGGTGAGTAGTAGTAGGAGTAGGTTATATAGAGGATGGTGGGTGAGTAGTAGGAGGAGGAGGTTATATAGAGGATGGTGGGTGAGTAGTAGTAGGAGGTTATATAGAGGATGGTGGGTGAGTAGTAGTAGGAGTAGGTTATATAGAGGATGGTGGGTGAGTAGTAGTAGTAGAGGAGGTTATATAGAGGATGGTGGGTGAGTAGTAGTAGTAGAAGGAGGTTATATAGAGGATGATGAGTGAGTAGTAGTAGGAGGTTATATAGAGGATGGTGGGTGAGTAGTAGTAGGAGTAGGTTATATAGAGGATGGTGGGTGAGTAGTAGTAGTAGGAGGAGGTTATATAGAGGATGGTGGGTGAGTAGTAGTAGTAGGAGGAGGTTATATAGAGGATGGTGAGTGAGTAGTAGAGGTTATATAGAGGATGTGGGTGAGTAGTAGGAGGAGGAGTTATATAGAGGATGGTGGGTGAGTAGTAGTAGTAGTAGGTTATATAGAGGATGGTGGGTGAGTAGTAGTAGGAGGAGTTATATAGAGGATGGTGGGTGAGTAGTAGTAGTAGGAGGTTATATAGAGGATGGTGGGTGAGTAGTAGTAGGAGGAGGTTATATAGAGGATGGTGGGTGAGTAGTAGTAGGAGGTTATATAGAGGATGGTGGTGAGTAGTAGGAGGAGGTTATATAGAGGATGGTGGGTGAGTAGTAGTAGTAGAGGTTATATAGAGGATGGTGGGTGAGTAGTAGTAGTAGTAGGAGGTTATATGAGGATGGTGGGTGAGTAGTAGTAGGAGGAGGTTATATAGAGGATGGTGGGTGAGTAGTAGTAGGAGGAGGTTATATAGAGGATGGTGGGTGAGTAGTAGTAGGAGGTTATATAGAGGATGGTGGGTGAGTAGTAGTAGGAGGAGTTTATATAGAGGATGGTGGGTGAGTAGTAGAGGAGGTTATATAGAGGATGGTGGGTGAGTAGTAGTAGTAGTAGGAGGTTATATAGAGGATGGTGGGTGAGTAGTAGTAGGAGGTTATATAGAGGATGTTGGGTGAGTAGTAGTAGGAGGTTATATAGAGGATGGTGGGTGAGTAGTAGTAGGAGGTTATATAGAGGATGTTGGGTGAGTAGTAGTAGGAGGTTATATAGAGGATGGTGGGTGAGTAGTAGTAGTAGTAGGAGGTTATATAGAGGATGGTGGGTGAGTAGTAGGAGGAGGTTATATAGAGGATGGTGGATGAGTAGTAGTAGGAGGAGGTTATATAGAGGATGGTGGGTGAGTAGTAGAGGAGGTTATATAGAGGATGGTGGATGAGTAGTAGTAGGAGGAGGTTATATAGAGGATGGTGGGTGAGTAGTAGTAGGAGGAGTAGGTTATATAGAGGATGGTGGGTGAGTAGTAGTAGTAGGAGGTTATATAGAGGATGGTGGGTGAGTAGTAGTAGGAGGAGGTTATATAGAGGATGGTGGGTGAGTAGTAGTAGTAGGTTATATAGAGGATGGTGGGTTAGTAGTAGTAGTAGGAGGAGGTTATATAGAGGATGGTGGGTGAGTAGTAGTAGTAGGTTATATAGAGGATGGTGGGTGAGTAGTAGTAGAGGAGGTTATATAGAGGATGGTGGGTGAGTAGTAGTAGTAGAAGGAGGTTATATAGAGGATGCTGGGTGAGTAGTAGTAGGAGGTTATATAGAGGATGGTGGGTGAGTAGTAGTAGTAGAAGGAGTTATATAGAGGATGGTGGGTGAGTAGTAGTAGTAGGAGGTTATATAGAGGATGGTGGGTGAGTAGTAGGAGGAGGTTATATAGAGGATGGTGGGTGAGTAGTAGTAGAAGGAGGTTATATAGAGGACGGTGGGTGAGTAGTAGAGGAGGTTATATAGAGGATGGTGGGTGAGTAGTAGTAGTAGGAGGTTATATAGAGGACGGTGGGTGAGTAGTAGTAGAAGGAGGTTATATAGAGGATGGTGGGTGAGTAGTAGGAGGAGGTTATATAGAGGATGGTGGGTGAGTAGTAGTAGTAGTAGGTTATATAGAGGACGGTGGGTGAGTAGTAGTAGAAGGAGGTTATATAGAGGATGGTGGGTGAGTAGTAGGAGGAGGTTATATAGAGGATGGTGGGTGAGTAGTAGTAGGAGGTTATATAGAGGATGGTGGGTGAGTAGTAGTAGTAGGAGGTTATATAGAGGACGGTGGGTGAGTAGTAGGAGGAGGTTATATAGAGGATGGTGGGTGAGTAGTAGTAGTAGGAGGTTATATAGAGGACGTGGGTGAGTAGTAGTAGTAGGAGGTTATATAGAGGATGGTGGGTGAGTAGTAGTAGAAGGAGGTTATATAGAGGACGGTGGGTGAGTAGTAGGAGGAGGTTATATAGAGGATGGTGGGTGAGTAGTAGTAGTAGGTTATATAGAGGATGGTGGGTGAGTAGTAGCAGGAGGTTATATAGAGGATGGTGGGTGAGTAGTAGTAGTAGGAGGAGGTTATATAGAGGATGGTGGGTGAGTAGTAGTAATAGAAGGAGGTTATATAGAGGATGGTGGGTGAGTAGTAGGAGGAGGAGGTTATATAGAGGATGGTGGGTGAGTAGTAGTAGTAGAGGAGGTTATATAGAGGATGGTGGGTGAGTAGTAGTAATAGAAGGAGGTTATATAGAGGATGGTGGGTGAGTAGTAGTAGGAGGTTATATAGAGGATGGTGGGTGAGTAGTAGTAGGAGGTTATATAGAGGATGTGGGTGAGTATAGGAGGAGGAGGTTATATAGAGGATGGTGGGTGAGTAGTAGTAGTAGTAGGTTATATAGAGGATGGTGGGTGAGTAGTAGTAGGAGGTTATATAGAGGATGGTGGGTGAGTAGTAGTAGGAGGTTATATAGAGGATGGTGGGTGAGTAGTAGTAGTAGTAGTAGGAGGTTACATAGAGGATGGTGGGTGAGTAGTAGTAGGAGTAGGTTATATAGAGGATGGTGGGTGAGTAGTAGTAGTAGAAGGAGGTTATATAGAGGATGGTGGGTGAGTAGTAGGAGGAGGTTATATAGAGGATGGTGGGTGAGTAGTAGTAGGAGTAGGTTATATAGAGGATGGTGGGTGAGTAGTAGTAGTAGGAGGAGGTTATATAGAGGATGGTGGGTGAGTAGTAGTAGGAGGAGGTTATATAGAGGATGGTGGGTGAGTAGTAGTAGGAGGTTATATAGAGGATGGTGGGTGAGTAGTAGGAGGAGGTTATATAGAGGATGGTGGGTGAGTAGTAGTAGTAGTAGGAGGTTATATAGAGGATGGTGGGTGAGTAGTAGTAGTAGTAGGAGGAGGTTATATAGAGGATGGTGGGTGAGTAGTAGTAGGAGGAGGTTATATAGAGGATGGTGGGTGAGTAGTAGTAGGAGGTTATATAGAGGATGGTGGGTGAGTAGTAGTAGGAGGAGTTTATATAGAGGATGGTGGGTGAGTAGTAGGAGGAGGTTATATAGAGGATGGTGGGTGAGTAGTAGTAGTAGTAGGAGGTTATATAGAGGATGGTGGGTGAGTAGTAGTAGGAGGTTATATAGAGGATGTTGGGTGAGTAGTAGTAGGAGGTTATATAGAGGATGGTGGGTGAGTAGTAGGAGGAGGTTATATAGAGGATGGTGGGTGAGTAGTAGTAGGAAGAGGTTATATAGAGGATGGTGGGTGAGTAGTAGTAGGAGGTTATATAGAGGATGGTGGGTGAGTAGTAGTAGGAGGAGGTTATATAGAGGATGGTGGGTGAGTAGTAGTAGTAGAAGGAGGTTATATAGAGGATGCTGGGTGAGTAGTAGTAGGAGGTTATATAGAGGATGGTGGGTGAGTAGTAGTAGTAGAAGGAGGTTATATAGAGGATGGTGGGTGAGTAGTAGTAGTAGGAGGTTATATAGAGGATGGTGGGTGAGTAGTAGGAGGAGGTTATATAGAGGATGGTGGGTGAGTAGTAGTAGAAGGAGGTTATATAGAGGACGGTGGGTGAGTAGTAGGAGGAGGAGGTTATATAGAGGATGGTGGGTGAGTAGTAGTAGTAGTAGTAGGCGGTTATATAGAGGATGGTGGGTGAGTAGTAGGAGGAGGTTATATAGAGGATGGTGGGTGAGTAGTAGTAGGAGGTTATATAGAGGATGGTGGGTGAGTAGTAGTAGAAGGAGGTTATATAGAGGATGGTGGGTGAGTAGTAGTAGTAGGAGGTTATATAGAGGACGGTGGGTGAGTAGTAGGAGGAGGTTATATAGAGGATGGTGGGTGAGTAGTAGTAGTAGGAGGTTATATAGAGGACGGTGGGTGAGTAGTAGTAGTAGGAGGTTATATAGAGGATGGTGGGTGAGTAGTAGTAGAAGGAGGTTATATAGAGGACGGTGGGTGAGTAGTAGGAGGAGGTTATATAGAGGATGGTGGGTGAGTAGTAGTAGTAGGTTATATAGAGGATGGTGGGTGAGTAGTAGCAGGAGGTTATATAGAGGATGGTGGGTGAGTAGTAGTAGTAGGAGGAGGTTATATAGAGGATGGTGGGTGAGTAGTAGTAATAGAAGGAGGTTATATAGAGGATGGTGGGTGAGTAGTAGGAGGAGGAGGTTATATAGAGGATGGTGGGTGAGTAGTAGTAGGAGGAGGTTATATAGAGGATGGTGGGTGAGTAGTAGTAGTAGGAGGAGGTTATATAGAGGATGGTGGGTGAGTAGTAGTAGGAGGTTATATAGAGGATGGTGGGTGAGTAGTAGTAGGAGGTTATATAGAGGATGGTGGGTGAGTAGTGTGAGGAGGAGGTTATATAGAGGATGGTGGGTGAGTAGTAGTAGGAGGTTATATAGAGGATGGTGGGTGAGTAGTAGTAGGAGGTTATATAGAGGATGGTGGGTGAGTAGTAGGAGGAGGAGGTTATATAGAGGATGGTGGGTGAGTAGTAGTAGTAGTAGGTTATATAGAGGATGGTGGGTGAGTAGTAGTAGGAGGTTATATAGAGGATGGTGGGTGAGTAGTAGTAGGAGGTTATATAGAGGATGGTGGGTGAGTAGTAGTAGTAGTAGTAGGAGGTTATATAGAGGATGGTGGGTGAGTAGTAGTAGGAGTAGGTTATATAGAGGATGGTGGGTGAGTAGTAGTAGTAGAAGGAGGTTATATAGAGGATGGTGGGTGAGTAGTAGGAGGAGGTTATATAGAGGATGGTGGGTGAGTAGTAGTAGGAGGAGGAGGTTATATAGAGGATTGTGGGTGAGTAGTAGTAGTAGGAGGAGGTTATATAGAGGATGGTGGGTGAGTAGTAGGAGGTTATATAGAGGATGGTGGGTGAGTACTAGTAGGAGGTTATATAGAGGATGGTGGGTGAGTAGTAGTAGGAGTAGGTTATATAGAGGATGGTGGGTGAGTAGTAGTAGTAGGAGGAGGTTATATAGAGGATGGTGGGTGAGTAGTAGTAGTAGGAGGTTTTATAGAGGATGGTGGGTGAGTAGTAGTAGTAGGAGGAGGTTATATAGAGGATGGTGGGTGAGTAGTAGTAGGAGGAGGTTATATAGAGGATGGTGGGTGAGTAGTAGTAGGAGGAGGTTATATAGAGGATGGTGGGTGAGTAGTAGTAGGAGGAGGTTATATAGAGGATGGTGGGTGAGTAGTAGGAGGAGGTTATATAGAGGATGGTGGGTGAGTAGTAGTAGGAGGTTATATAGAGGATGGTGGGTGAGTAGTAGGCGGGGGAGTGTGTGCACATGATGCTGGCTGGCAGTAGGAGGAGCAGCAGCTCTGGAGCTGGTGTCTTCTGCTCTGCAGTCTGCTCTGTGTCTCGGCTGCTGATATAATTGGTTTTCTCGGTGACAGATGATTCGTCCTCCGCTGGATCCTCATCCCTGGCGCTGCCGCTGACATCCAGCTCCATCATGTTCGCTTTCTATTCCCTCCTGGTTTATATCATCTACACCTTTTTCAGGAAATCTCCAGCCGCAGGACGAGAGGAGGACACAGCACGGCCGCAGGTACAGCAGACATGTGACAGGGCTCTGTACACACTGACATTACTGCCGCGGGTCTGACAGGTGGAGCAGAGATGGCTCAGTGAGTGGGGGATAATGGTATAGAGGATGATGGTGGTGATGATAATGGTATAGAGGATGATGGTGGTGATGACGATGGTATTGAGGATGATGGTGATGACGATGGTATTGAGGATGATGGTGATGATGATGGTATAGAGGATGATGGTGATGATGACGATGGTATTGAGGATGATGGTGGTGATGATGATGGTATTGAGGATGATGGTGATGATGATGATGGTATTGAGGATGATGGTGATGATGGCAGAGTTTATTACCAGAACCTTATGAAGCAGTAATTGCAGGGTTAATCACCGCGCTATGAGAAGACTCTAGGTTCTTGTTCACACTGGAGCTTCTTGTGTCTGGCTTTTTCCTTGTGGGTGACATCATCACACTGAGCTGGGCTCCCTGAGTCGCTGAGGGTCTGTCACACTGTGCTCATGTCAGAGCAACCACAGACATAACATATGGGTACAGGGGCCCGGGAGGTGAGGGGGCCCCGCTGTCTAATATACAAGGGAATCATCTCATAGCTCATAGTTAGGGAGAGCAAAGGGCCCAGGGCTCAGGGATGATGGGAGTGATACATGATGTGTGATATAGAGATTAGATTGTCAGCTCCTGGGGTCAGGGATGATGGGAGCGATACATGGTGTGTGTGATATAGGAAGATTAGATTGTCAGCTCCTGGGCTCAGGGATGATGGGAGTGATACATGGTGTGTGATATAAGGAGATTAGATTGTTAGCTCCTGGGGTCAGGGATGATGGGAGTGATACATGGTGTGTGATATAAGGAGATTAGATTGTTAGCTCCTGGGGTCAGGGATGATGGGAGTGATACAAGGTGATATCTGGCAGTACGGTGTTGCTGTCCGATCTTGCACATGATGAGGGGTGTAGTCTCTCTCTGTCTCTCTCTCTCTGACTCTTGTCATAGAAACTGATGGAGAAGTTCTGATGATTTGGGGGGGGGGGGGGGGTTATTACGTTTCTGTTATTATTGATCTCCTGCAGTGATAATTGGGTCAATCACTTCTGGGTCACATGACCTGTCCCCGCAGGGGAGGAGATGCATGTAGTACTGAATGGGAATGGACTAGTCTAGGATGTCTCTGTGCTGTATATGGCAGTATTATGTGTGCGGTATATGGCAGTATTATGTGTGCTGTATATGGCACTATTATGTGTGCGGTATATGGCAGTATTATGTGTGCTGTATATGGCAGTATTATGTGTGCGGTATATGGCAGTATTATGTGTGCTGTATATGGCAGTATTATGTGTGCGGTATATGGCACTATTATGTGTGCGGTATATGGCAGTATTATGTGTGCTGTATATGGCAGTATTATGTGTGCGGTATATGGCAGTATTATGTGTGCTGTATATGGCAGTATTATGTGTGCGGTATATGGCAGTATTATGTGTGCGGTATATGGCACTATTATGTGTGCGGTATATGGCACTATTATGTGTGCGGTATATGGCAGTATTATGTGTGCTGTATATGGCACTATTATGTGTGCGGTATATGGCAGTATTATGTGTGCGGTATATGGCAGTATTATGTGTGCGGTATATGGCAGTATTATGTGTGCGGTATATGGCAGTATTATGTGTGCGGTATATGGCAGTATTATGTGTGCGGTATATGGCAGTATTATGTGTGCGGTATAAGGCAGTATTATGTGTGCGGTATATGGCAGTATTATGTGTGCGGTATATGGCAGTATTATGTGTGCTGTATATGGCAGTATTATGTGTGCGGTATATGGCAGTATTATGTGTGCGGTATATGGCAGTATTATGTGTGCTGTATATGGCAGTATTATGTGTGCGGTATATGGCAGTATTATGTGTGCTGTATATGACCGTGTTATATGGTTGTACATGGCAGTATTATGTGTGCTGTATATGGCAGTGTTATATGGTGGTATATGGCAGTATTATGTGTGCTGTATATGGCAGTATTATGTGTGCTGTATATGGCAGTATTATGTGTGCGGTATATGGCAGTATTATGTGTGCGGTATATGGCAGTATTATGTGTGCGGTATATGGCAGTATTATGTGTGCTGTATATGGCAGTATTATGTGTGCGGTATATGGCACTATTATGTGTGCGGTATATGGCAGTATTATGTGTGCGGTATATGGCAGTATTATGTGTGCGGTATATGGCAGTATTATGTGTGCGGTATATGGCAGTATTATGTGTGCGGTATATGGCAGTATTATGTGTGCGGTATATGGCAGTATTATGTGTGCTGTATATGGCAGTATTATGTGTGCGGTATATGGCAGTATTATGTGTGCGGTATATGGCAGTATTATGTGTGCTGTATATGACCGTGTTATATGGTTGTACATGGCAGTATTATTATTATCTAGAACACTAGCGCTGAATTCATATTTACTTCTCTAAACCACTTTGTCGCTGCTGTTTGTTGGTGACTGGTCATACAGATCATACTGTGCTGCCACCCTGGTAACGTCTGCTGCCATATATGACTACTTGACCTATGGAAGCCTCAGGGCAGATATAGGGCGCTTACTATGTGGACTGACAATCTATTGTCCTCTCATGTAGGATGAAGAGATGGACAAAGGAGCAACTAAATCCAAGCACAGTGCACTATGGGCGGAGCTGGACGAGCTGGAGAGTAAGTATATACAACTATATGGGGCAGAACTAGGGGGAGGGGTTATAGGTCATGATGAGGCATGGTCACTACATCAATGGGGGACAATGAGGTCTCCAGGTCATCTGGTATGAGTTTATTACTACAGGGGTGGACCTTACAGGTGGGGGCGGGCCCCGGGTCCCCGGGCCCGGGGAAAAAAAAAAAAAAATTTTTTTTTTTTTTTTGGGCCTATTTTTTTCGGTGCTTTTTATTTTTGGTGGGGTGGTGTTTTGAAAAAGAGAAGTTATTAAAAGAAGTTGTTACTCGGTGGGGGGGGGGGTTCTTCGCGGGGGGGTTTTTTTTTTTTGGGTGGGGGGGGTGGGAGAAGGAGCTTACAATCTATGAGGTAGGGAGGTGACACAAGAGCTTACAATCTATGAGGTAGAGGAGGTGACACAAGAGCTTACAATCTATGAGGTAGGAGGTGACACAAGAGCTTACAATCTATGAGGGTATGAGGTGAGGTGACACAAGAGCTTACAATCTATGAGGTAGAGGAGGTGACACAAGAGCTTACAATCTATGAGGTAGAGGAGGTGACACAAGAGCTTACAATCTATGAGGTAAGGAGGTGACACAAGAGCTTACAATCTATGAGGTAGAGGAGGTGACACAAGAGCTTACAATCTATGAGGTAGAGGAGGTGACACAAGAGCTTACAATCTATGAGGTAGAGGTGACACAAGAGCTTACAATCTATGAGGTAGAGGTGACACAAGAGCTTACAATCTATGAGGTAGAGGAGGTGACACAAGAGCTTACAATCTATGAGGTAGAGGAGGTGACACAAGAGCTTACAATCTATGAGGTAGGGAGGTGACACAAGAGCTTACAATCTATGAGGTAGAGGAGGTGACACAAGAGCTTACAATCTATGAGGTAGAGGAGGTGACACAAGAGCTTACAATCTATGAGGTAGGAGGTGACACAAGAGCTTACACTCTATGAGGTAGAGGAGGTGACACAAGAGCTTACAATCTATGAGGTAGAGGAGGTGACACAAGAGCTTACAATCTATGAGGTAGAGGAGGTGACACAAGAGCTTACAATCTATGAGGTAGAGGAGGTGACACAAGAGCTTACAATCTATGAGGTAGAGGAGGTGACACAAGAGCTTACAATCTATGAGGCAGAGGAGGTGACACAAGAGCTTACAATCTATGAGGTAGAGGAGGTGACACAAGAGCTTACACTCTATGAGGTAGAGGTGACACAAGAGCTTACAATCTATGAGGTAGAGGAGGTGACACAAGAGCTTACAATCTATGAGGTAGAGGTGACACAAGAGCTTACAATCTATGAGGTAGAGGAGGTGACACAAGAGCTTACAATCTATGAGGTAGAGGAGGTGACACAAGAGCTTACAATCTATGAGGTAGAGGAGGTGACACAAGAGCTTACAATCTATGAGGTAGAGGTGACACAAGAGCTTACAATCTATGAGGTAGAGGAGGTGACACAAGAGCTTACAATCTATGAGGTAGAGGTGACACAAGAGCTTACACTCTATGAGGTAGAGGAGGTGACACAAGAGCTTACAATCTATGAGGTAGAGGAGGTGACACAAGAGCTTACAATCTATGAGGTAGAGGTGACACAAGAGCTTACAATCTATGAGGTAGAGGTGACACAAGAGCTTACAATCTATGAGGTAGAGGAGGTGACACAAGAGCTTACAATCTATGAGGTAGAGGAGGTGACACAAGAGCTTACAATCTATGAGGTAGAGGAGGTGACACAAGAGCTTACAATCTATGAGGTAGAGGAGGTGACACAAGAGCTTACACTCTATGAGGTAGAGGAGGTGACACAAGAGCTTACAATCTATGAGGTAGAGGTGACACAAGAGCTTACAATCTATGAGGTAGAGGTGACACAAGAGCTTACAATCTATGAGGTAGAGGAGGTGACACAAGAGCTTACAATCTATGAGGTAGAGGAGGTGACACAAGAGCTTACAATCTATGAGGTAGAGGAGGTGACACAAGAGCTTACAATCTATGAGGTAGAGGAGGTGACACAAGAGCTTACACTCTATGAGGTAGAGGTGACACAAGAGCTTACAATCTATGAGGTAAGGAGGTGACACAAGAGCTTACAATCTATGAGGTAGAGGAGGTGACACAAGAGCTTACAATCTATGAGGTAGAGGAGGTGACACAAGAGCTTACAATCTATGAGGTAAGGAGGTGACACAAGAGCTTACAATCTATGAGGTAGAGGGGGTGACACAAGAGCTTACAATCTATGAGGTAGAGGAGGTGACACAAGAGCTTACAATCTATGAGGTAGAGGAGGTGACACAAGAGCTTACAATCTATGAGGTAGAGGTGACACAAGAGCTTACAATCTATGAGGTAGAGGTGACACAAGAGCTTACAATCTATGAGGTAGAGGTGACACAAGAGCTTACAATCTATGAGGTAGAGGAGGTGACACAAGAGCTTACAATCTATGAGGTAGAGGTGACACAAGAGCTTACAATCTATGAGGTAGAGGTGACACAAGAGCTTACAATCTATGAGGTAGAGGAGGTGACACAAGAGCTTACAATCTATGAGGTAGAGGAGGTGACACAAGAGCTTACAATCTATGAGGTAGAGGTGACACAAGAGCTTACAATCTATGAGGTAGAGGTGACACAAGAGCTTACAATCTATGAGGTAGAGGAGGTGACACAAGAGCTTACAATCTATGAGGTAGAGGGGGTGACACAAGAGCTTACAATCTATGAGGTAGAGGAGGTGACACAAGAGCTTACAATCTATGAGGTAGAGGAGGTGACACAAGAGCTTACAATCTATGAGGTAGAGGTGACACAAGAGCTTACAATCTATGAGGTAGAGGAGGTGACACAAGAGCTTACAATCTATGAGGTAGAGGAGGTGACACAAGAGCTTACAATCTATGAGGTAGGGGGTGACACAGGAGGTAGCAGGGGGTGACATCGGAGGTAGCATTGCTTATACAATGGTCAGACAGTTGTGTAATAGAGGTTACTGCCATTACACATATATAAAGCTGTAGGAGCCGTCACCAGTCGTGTCCTGTAACGTGCAGACGGTGACCGGACATATAAAGTTAGTCTGATACGGCCTCATATCCTGTGGGGTAATGCGGGAGCGTGAACAGAGGAGGGGACGTTTTAGGGATTCTCACTACAGAAGGGTTTACATTAGGAGTTGTGATCGGCCTGTCTGATAAGATGTGTCTTTAGTTTGCGCTTGAAGCTGTGGAAATTGGGGGTTAATCTGATAGTCCGGGATAGAACATTCCAGAGAAGTGGTGCAACTCGGGAGAAGTCTTGTATACGAGCGTGGGAGGTTCTGATAATAGAGGATGTTAGTCTTAGGTCATTGAGTGAGCGGAGAGCACGGGTTGGGCGATAGACAGAGATGAGGGAGGAAATGTAGGGAGGTGCAGCATTATGGAGAGCCTTGTGGAGGAGGGGGAGAAGGTTATATTGTATTCTGGATTGTATAGGCAGCCAAGTAGTGACCGGCACAGGCCGGAGGCCCGCGTAGTGACCGGCCCAGACCGGAGGCCCGCTGAGTGACGGCACAGACCGGAGGCCTCGCTGTAGTGACCGGCACAGCCGGAGGCCTCGCTGTAGTGACCGGCACAGACCGGAGGCCTCGCTGTAGTGACCGGCACAGACCGGAGGCCTCGCTGTAGTGACCGGCACAGACCGGAGGCCTCGCTGTAGTGACCGGCACAGACCGGAGGCCTCGCTGTAGTGACCGGCACAGACCGGAGGCCTCGCTGTAGTGACCGGCACAGACCGGAGCCGGCCCGGAGGCCCGCTGTAGTGACCGGCCAGACCGGAGGCCTCGCTGTAGTGACCGGCACAGACCGGAGGCCTCGCTGTAGTGACCGGCACAGACCGGAGGCCTCGCTGTAGTGACCGGCACAGACCGGAGGCCTCGCCGGCCGACCGGAGGCCCGGTGCCGGCCAGACCGGAGGCCTCGCTGTAGTGACCGGCACAGACCGGAGGCCTCGCTGTAGTGACCGGCACAGACCGGAGGCCTCGCTGTAGTGACCGGCACAGACCGGAGGCCTCGCTGTAGTGACCGGCACAGACCGGAGGCCTCGCTGTAGTGACCGGCACAGACCGGAGGCCTCGCTGTAGCGGAGCCTAGACTGATAGATGAGCCTGGCCGCCGCCGCATTCAGAATAGATTGTAGAGGGAGAGTTTAGTAAGGGGAAGACGGATTAGTAAGGAGTTACAGCAGTCAAGGCGAGAGTGAATCAGGGCAACAATAAGTGTCTTTAGTGTATCTGTGGTAAGGAAAGGGCGGATTCTGGAGATGTTTTTGAGGTGGAGATGACATGAGCGTGCGAGTGATTGGATATGGGGGGTGAAGGAAAGGTCTGAGTCAGACATAACCCCGAGGCAGCGGGCATACTGCCTAGGAGATATGGTAAGGCCGGAGACTGCAATGGAGATATCAGGGACAGATCTATTAGATGGTGGAAACAGCAGTAGTTCATTCTGTGAGAGATTCAGTGTCAGATAGAGCGAAGACATGATATTAGAGACAGCAGAGAGACAGTCACTGGTGTTCTGTATTAGTGCAGGGGTGATGTCACGGGATGACGTATATAATTGGGTGTCATCAGCATAAAGATGGTACCGGAAGCCAAATCTAGTGATGGTTTGTCCAATGGGGGCCGTGTAGAGGGAGAAGAGCAGGGGACCTAGGACCGAGCCCTGAGGAACCCCAACGGCAAGGGGAGAGGGGAAGAAACAGAGCCCGCAAATGATACACAGAAAGTGCGGTCAGAGAGATAAGAGGAGAACCAGGAGAGAGCGGTGTCTGTGAGGCCGACAGAGCGGAGCATAGTGAGGAGGAGTTGATGGTCAACAGTGTCAAATGCTGCTGAGAGATCTAGAAGAATAAGAAGAGCGAAGTCACCTTTGGATTTAGCCGTCAGGAGATCATTGGAGACTTTTGTGAGGGCCGTTTCAGTAGAGCGCAGAGTGCGGAAGCCAGATTGTAAGGGGTCAAGAAGAGAGTTAGCAGAAAGATAGCGGATTAAATAAGAATAGACCAAGCGTTCCAAGATTTTGGAGATGAAGGGGAGGTTAGAGACAGGTCGATAGTTAGCAGCACAGGACGGGTCAAGGGAGGATTTCTTCAGTAGTGGGGTTATGACAGCATGTTTGAAAGAGGATGGGAAAATTCCAGAAGAGAGAGAGAGGTTAAATATTTTAGTAAGGTAAGTCGTGACGGCAGGCGACAGAGACTGGAGAAGGTGTGAGGGGAAAGGGTCACTACTACAGGTCGTAGGGCGAGAAGAAGAAAGTAGCTGAGATACTTCCTCCTCTGTAACAGGTTCAAAAGATGAGAATGAACAGTCTGAAGTGCGGCTGGTGTGGGGGTCAGTGCCACCTGGGGATTGGGCAGTTATTTCCTGACGGATCTTATAAATTTTATCATGGAAATAAGTGGCCAGGTCATCTGCGCTAAGGTCTGTGAATGGCATCTGCACCTTGGCAGTGAGTAAGGAGTGAAAAGTTTCAAATAGCCTTTTAGGGTTACAGGAGAGAGAAGAGATGAGAGCGGTGAAATAGTCTTGTTTGGCGAGGTGAAGGGCAGAATTATAGGTTTTAAGCATAAATTTAAAGTGGAGGAAGTCTGCAGGTGTACGTGATTTTCTCCACAGACGTTCAGCACACCTAGAGCACCGCTGAAGAAAACGTGTCTGCGGCGTGTGCCAGGGTTGCTGCCTCCTGCGTCTAACCTTTCGAGTGGAGGGGGAGGGGGGAGCCGCCTCGTCCAATGCACTCTTAAGGGTTTCATTATAGTGACTGGTGTCCAGATTGGGGCAGGACAGTGAAGAGATGGGGGACAGAGAGGACTGTAGAGTATCTGAGAGGTGCTGGGTGTTAATAGCACGTAAATTCCTATATGTATGATGAGTAGGTGTGTCCTGTGAAGGAGAGAAAGCACTGATGGTGAGAGACAGAAGGTTATGGTCAGAGAGGGGCAGAGAAGAGTTAGTAAATTTAGAAACCGTGAGGAGACGATGGAAGACAAGATCAATGGTGTTGCCATCTACATGTGTGGTGGAAGAGGAAAGTTGTGAAAGACCAAAAGACGAGGTTACTGAAAGAAACTGTGAGGCAGCTGGGGAGACAGGGGTGTCGGGGGGGCGGGGGGGGCGGGGGGGGGCGGGGGGGGGGGGGGGGGGGGGGGGGGGGGGGGGGGGGGGGGGGGGGGGGGGGGGCGGTCAGTGGGGGACAGGGGTGTCAGTGGGGATGTTAAAGTCACCCATGATGAGGGGAGGAATTTCACTGGATAAAAAGAGGGGAAGCCAAGAAGCGAAGTGATCCAGAAATTGGTAGGGTGAGCCGGGAGGAAGGTAGATCACAGCTACACGTAAGGAGAGTGGGCGGAAAAGTCTGATAGCATGGACTTCAAATGAGGGGAATGTGAGTGAGGGGACCGGTGGGATGGCCTGAAAAGTGCACTGTGGTGACAGAAGTAACCCTACCCCTCCACCCTTCCTGCTGTCAGGCCTAGAGGTGTGTGAGAATTGTAGGCCACCATGAGACAGAGCAGCAGGGGAGGCCGTATCAGACTGCTGGATCCAGGGGTCAGTAAGGGCGAGCAGGATGAGAGATTTACTGAGGAATAAGCCATTAATATATTCTAGTTTGTTACACACTGAGCGGGCGTTCCAGAGAGAACAATTAAAAGAGACAGGAGAAAGATAAGGAGAGGGAACACGGCAAATATTGATTAGGTTTGTAGGATTCCTGTGTGTGCAGGAAGAGGAAGATTTAGGGAGAGAAGGAGGGCCAGGGTTAGGAGAGATGTCCCCAGCAGCTAGGAGGAGCAAAATGGCCAGAGACAGAAGGTGGTTCAGTGATTTATGTGGAGATTTATGTTTGGTTTCACTGCTAAAAGCAGTATAGGGATTAGGGTGGTTAAAGAGAGTGAAAAGTGTGTGAGAGTTGTACATGGGAGAAGGACTGATATGTATAGTGTACACTGGCGGTAGAGATGGAGGAGAGAGGACTGATATGTATAGTGTACACTGGCGGTAGAGATGGAGGAGAGGACTGATATGTATAGTGTACACTGGCGGTAGAGATGGAGGAGGAGAGAGGACTGATATGTATAGTGTACACTGGCGGTAGAGATGGAGGAGAGAGGACTGATATGTATAGTGTACACTGGCGGTAGAGATGGAGGAGAGGACTGATATGTATAGTGTACACTGGCGGTAGAGATGGAGGAGAGGACTGATATGTATAGTGTACACTGGCGGTAGAGATGGAGGGGAGGAGAGGACTGATATGTATAGTGTACACTGGTGGTAGAGATGGAGGAGAGAGGACTGATATGTATAGTGTACACTGGCGGTAGAGATGGAGGAGAGGACTGATATGTATAGTGTACACTGGCGGTAGAGATGGAGGAGAGGACTGATATGTATAGTGTACACTGGCGGTAGAGATGGAGGAGAGGACTGATATGTATAGTGTACACTGGCGGTAGAGATGGAGGAGAGGACTGATATGTATAGTGTACACTGGCGGTAGAGATGGAGGAGAGAGGACTGATATGTATAGTGTACACTGGCGGTAGAGATGGAGGAGAGAGGACTGATATGTATAGTGTACACTGGCGGTAGAGATGGAGGAGAGAGGACTGATATGTATAGTGTACACTGGCGGTAGAGATGGAGGAGAGAGGACTGATATGTATAGTGTACACTGGCGGTAGAGATGGAGGAGAGGACTGATATGTATAGTGTACACTGGCGGTAGAGATGGAGGGAGAGGACTGATATGTATAGTGTACACTGGCGGTAGAGATGGAGGAGAGGACTGATATGTATAGTGTACACTGGCGGTAGAGATGGAGGAGAGAGGACTGATATGTATAGTGTACACTGGCGGTAGAGATGGAGGAGAGGACTGATATGTATAGTGTACACTGGCGGTAGAGATGGAGGAGAGAGGACTGATATGTATAGTGTACACTGGCGGTAGAGATGGAGGAGAGAGGACTGATATGTATAGTGTACACTGGCGGTAGAGATGGAGGAGAGGACTGATATGTATAGTGTACACTGGCGGTAGAGATGGAGGAGAGAGGACTGATATGTATAGTGTACACTGGCGGTAGAGATGGAGGAGAGGACTGATATGTATAGTGTACACTGGTGGTAGAGATGGAGGAGAGGACTGATATGTATAGTGTACACTGGCGGTAGAGATGGAGGAGAGGACTGATATGTATAGTGTACACTGGCGGTAGAGATGGAGGAGAGGACTGATATGTATAGTGTACACTGGCGGTAGAGATGGAGGAGAGGACTGATATGTATAGTGTACACTGGCGGTAGAGATGGAGGGAGAGGACTGATATGTATAGTGTGCACTGGCGGTAGAGATGGGAGGAGAGGACTGATATGTATAGTGTACACTGGCGGTAGAGATGGAGGAGAGAGGACTGATATGTATAGTGTACACTGGCGGTAGAGATGGAGGAGAGGACTGATATGTATAGTGTACACTGGCGGTAGAGATGGAGGAGAGGACTGATATGTATAGTGTACACTGGCGGTAGAGATGGAGGAGAGGACTGATATGTATAGTGTACACTGGCGGTAGACATGGAGGAGAGGACTGATATGTATAGTGTACACTGGCGGTAGAGATGGAGAGGAGGACTGATATGTATAGTGTACACTGGCGGTAGAGATGGAGGAGAGAGGACTGATATTTATAGTGTACACTGGCGGTAGAGATGGAGGAGAGAGGACTGATATGTATAGTGTACACTGGCGGTAGAGATGGAGGAGAGGACTGATATGTATAGTGTACACTGGCGGTAGAGATGGAGGAGAGGACTGATATGTATAGTGTACACTGGCGGTAGAGATGGAGGAGAGGACTGATATGTATAGTGTACACTGGTGGTAGAGATGGAGGGGAGAGGACTGATATGTATAGTGTACACTGGTGGTAGAGATGGAGGAGAGGACTGATATGTATAGTGTACACTGGCGGTAGAGATGGAGGAGAGAGGACTGATATGTATAGTGTACACTGGCGGTAGAGATGGAGGGGAGAGGACTGATATGTATAGTGTACACTGGCGGTAGAGATGGAGGAGAGAGGACTGATATGTATAGTGTACACTGGCGGTAGAGATGGAGGAGAGGACTGATATGTATAGTGTACACTGGCGGTAGAGATGGAGGAGAGGACTGATATGTATAGTGTACACTGGCGGTAGAGATGGAGGAGAGAGGACTGATATGTATAGTGTACACTGGCGGTAGAGATGGAGGAGAGGACTGATATGTATAGTGTACACTGGCGGTAGAGATGGAGGAGAGGACTGATATGTATAGTGTACACTGGCGGTAGAGATGGAGGAGAGGACTGATATGTATAGTGTACACTGGCGGTAGAGATGGAGGAGAGGACTGATATGTATAGTGTACACTGGCGGTAGAGATGGAGGAGAGAGGACTGATATGTATAGTGTACACTGGCGGTAGAGATGGAGGAGAGGACTGATATGTATAGTGTACACTGGCGGTAGAGATGGAGGAGAGAGGACTGATATGTATAGTGTACACTGGCGGTAGAGATGGAGGAGAGGACTGATATGTATAGTGTACACTGGCGGTAGAGATGGAGGAGAGAGGACTGATATGTATAGTGTACACTGGTGGTAGAGATGGAGGAGAGAGGACTGATATGTATAGTGTACACTGGCGGTAGAGATGGAGGAGAGGACTGATATGTATAGTGTACACTGGTGGTAGAGATGGAGGAGAGAGGACTGATATGTATAGTGTACACTGGCGGTAGAGATGGAGGAGAGAGGACTGATATGTATAGTGTACACTGGCGGTAGAGATGGAGGAGAGAGGACTGATATGTATAGTGTACACTGGCGGTAGAGATGGAGGAGAGGACTGATATGTATAGTGTACACTGGCGGTAGAGATGGAGGAGAGGACTGATATGTATAGTGTACACTGGCGGTAGAGATGGAGGAGAGAGGACTGATATGTATAGTGTACACTGGCGGTAGAGATGGAGGAGAGAGGACTGATATGTATAGTGTACACTGGCGGTAGAGATGGAGGAGAGGACTGATATGTATAGTGTACACTGGCGGTAGAGATGGAGGAGAGGACTGATATGTATAGTGTACACTGGCGGTAGAGATGGAGGAGAGAGGACTGATATGTATAGTGTACACTGGCGGTAGAGATGGAGGAGAGAGGACTGATATGTATAGTGTACACTGGCGGTAGAGATGGAGGAGAGGACTGATATGTATAGAGTACACTGGCGGTAGAGATGGAGGAGAGAGGACTGATATGTATAGTGTACACTGGCGGTAGAGATGGAGGAGAGAGGACTGATATGTATAGTGTACACTGGCGGTAGAGATGGAGGAGAGGACTGATATGTATAGTGTACACTGGTGGTAGAGATGGAGGAGAGGACTGATATGTATAGTGTACACTGGCGGTAGAGATGGAGGGGAGAGGACTGATATGTATAGCGTACACTGGCGGTAGAGATGGGAGGAGAGAGGACTGATATGGATAGTGTACACTGGCGGTAGAGATGGAGGAGAGGACTGATATGTATAGTGTACACTGGCGGTAGAGATGGAGGAGAGGACTGATATGTATAGTGTACACTGGCGGTAGAGATGGAGGAGAGAGGACTGATATGTATAGTGTACACTGGCGGTAGAGATGGAGGAGAGAGGACTGATATGTATAGTGTACACTGGCGGTAGAGATGGAGAGGAGGAGAGAGGACTGATATGTATAGTGTACACTGGCGGTAGAGATGGAGGAGAGGACTGATATGTATAGTGTACACTGGCGGTAGAGATGGAGGAGAGAGGACTGATATGTATAGTGTACACTGGCGGTAGAGATGGAGGAGAGGACTGATATGTATAGTAGGGGAGAGGACTGATATGTATAGTGTACACTGGCGGTAGAGATGGAGGAGAGGACTGATATGTATAGTGTACACTGGCGGTAGAGATGGAGGAGAGGACTGATATGTATAGTGTACACTGGCGGTAGAGATGGAGGAGAGGACTGATATGTATAGTGTACACTGGTGGTAGAGATGGAGGGGAGAGGACTGATATGTATAGTGTACACTGGTGGTAGAGATGGAGGAGAGGACTGATATGTATAGTGTACACTGGCGGTAGAGATGGAGGAGAGAGGACTGATATGTATAGTGTACACTGGCGGTAGAGATGGAGGGAGAGGACTGATATGTATAGTGTACACTGGCGGTAGAGATGGAGGAGAGAGGACTGATATGTATAGTGTACACTGGCGGTAGAGATGGAGGAGAGAGGACTGATATGTATAGTGTACACTGGTGGTAGAGATGGAGGAGAGGACTGATATGTATAGTGTACACTGGCGGTAGAGATGGAGGAGAGGACTGATATGTATAGTGTACACTGGCGGTAGAGATGGAGGAGAGAGGACTGATATGTATAGTGTACACTGGCGGTAGAGATGGAGGAGAGGACTGATATGTATAGTGTACACTGGCGGGGAGATGGAGGAGAGGACTGATATGTATAGTGTACACTGGCGGTAGAGATGGAGGAGAGGACTGATATGTATAGTGTACACTGGCGGTAGAGATGGAGGAGAGGACTGATATGTATAGTGTACACTGGCGGTAGAGATGGAGGAGAGAGGACTGATATGTATAGTGTACACTGGCGGTAGAGATGGAGGAGAGGACTGATATGTATAGTGTACACTGGCGGTAGAGATGGAGGAGAGAGGACTGATATGTATAGTGTACACTGGCGGTAGAGATGGAGGAGAGGACTGATATGTATAGTGTACACTGGCGGTAGAGATGGAGGAGAGAGGACTGATATGTATAGTGTACACTGGTGGTAGAGATGGAGGAGAGAGGACTGATATGTATAGTGTACACTGGCGGTAGAGATGGAGGAGAGGACTGATATGTATAGTGTACACTGGTGGTAGAGATGGAGGAGAGAGGACTGATATGTATAGTGTACACTGGCGGTAGAGATGGAGGAGAGAGGACTGATATGTATAGTGTACACTGGCGGTAGAGATGGAGGAGAGGACTGATATGTATAGTGTACACTGGCGGTAGAGATGGAGGAGAGAGGACTGATATGTATAGTGTACACTGGCGGTAGAGATGGAGGAGAGAGGACTGATATGTATAGTGTACACTGGCGGTAGAGATGGAGGAGAGGACTGATATGTATAGTGTACACTGGCGGTAGAGATGGAGGAGAGGACTGATATGTATAGTGTACACTGGCGGTAGAGATGGAGGAGAGAGGACTGATATGTATAGTGTACACTGGCGGTAGAGATGGAGGAGAGAGGACTGATATGTATAGTGTACACTGGCGGTAGAGATGGAGGAGAGGACTGATATGTATAGTGTACACTGGCGGTAGAGATGGAGGAGAGAGGACTGATATGTATAGTGTACACTGGCGGTAGAGATGGAGGAGAGAGGACTGATATGTATAGTGTACACTGGCGGTAGAGATGGAGGAGAGGACTGATATGTATAGTGTACACTGGCGGTAGAGATGGAGGAGAGAGGACTGATATGTATAGTGTACACTGGCGGTAGAGATGGAGGAGAGGACTGATATGTATAGTGTACACTGGCGGTAGAGATGGAGGAGAGAGGACTGATATGTATAGTGTACACTGGCGGTAGAGATGGAGGAGAGAGGACTGATATGTATAGTGTACACTGGCGGTAGAGATGGAGGAGAGGACTGATATGTATAGTGTACACTGGCGGTAGAGATGGAGGAGAGAGGACTGATATGTATAGTGTACACTGGCGGTAGAGATGGAGGAGAGAGGACTGATATGTATAGTGTACACTGGCGGTAGAGATGGAGGAGAGGACTGATATGTATAGTGTACACTGGCGGTAGAGATGGAGGAGAGGACTGATATGTATAGTGTACACTGGCGGTAGAGATGGAGGAGAGGACTGATATGTATAGTGTACACTGGTGGTAGAGATGGAGGAGAGGACTGATATGTATAGCGTACACTGGCGGTAGAGATGGAGGGGAGAGGACTGATATGTATAGCGTACACTGGCGGTAGAGATGGAGGGGAGGAGAGAGGACTGATATGGATAGTGTACACTGGCGGTAGAGATGGAGGAGAGGACTGATATGTATAGTGTACACTGGCGGTAGAGATGGAGGAGAGGACTGATATGGATAGTGTACACTGGCGGTAGAGATGGAGGAGAGAGGACTGATATGTATAGTGTACACTGGCGGTAGAGATGGAGGAGAGAGGACTGATATGTATAGTGTACACTGGCGGTAGAGATGGAGAGGAGGAGAGAGGACTGATATGCATAGTGTACACTGGCGGTAGAGATGGAGGAGAGGACTGATATGTATAGTGTACACTGGCGGTAGACATGGAGGAGAGAGGACTGATATGTATAGTGTACACTGGCGGTAGAGATGGAGGAGAGGACTGATATGTATAGTGTACACTGGCGGTAGAGATGGAGGAGAGAGGACTGATATGTATAGTGTACACTGGCGGTAGAGATGGAGAGGAGGAGAGAGGACTGATATGTATAGTGTACACTGGCGGTAGAGATGGAGGAGAGGACTGATATGTATAGTGTACACTGGCGGTAGAGATGGAGGAGAGAGGACTGATATGTATAGTGTACACTGGCGGTAGAGATGGAGGAGAGGACTGATATGTATAGTGTACACTGGCGGTAGAGATGGAGGAGAGGACTGATATGTATAGTATACACTGGCGGTAGAGATGGAGGAGAGGACTGATATGTATAGTGTACACTGGCGGTAGAGATGGAGGAGAGGACTGATATGTATAGTGTACACTGGCGGTAGAGATGGAGAAGAGGACTGATATGTATAGTGTACACTGGCGGTAGAGATGGAGGAGAGGACTGATATGTATAGCGTACACTGGCGGTAGAGATGGAGGAGAGAGGACTGATATGTATAGTGTACACTGGCGGTAGAGATGGAGGAGAGAGGACTGATATGTATAGTGTACACTGGCGGTAGAGATGGAGGAGAGGACTGATATGTATAGTGTACACTGGCGGTAGAGATGGAGGAGAGGACTGATATGTATAGTGTACACTGGCGGTAGAGATGGAGGAGAGGACTGATATGTATAGTGTACACTGGCGGTAGAGATGGAGGAGAGGACTGATATGTATAGTGTACACTGGCGGTAGACATGGAGGAGAGGACTGATATGTATAGTGTACACTGGCGGTAGAGATGGAGAGGAGGAGAGAGAACTGATATGTATAGTGTACACTGGCGGTAGAGATGGAGGAGAGAGGACTGATATGTATAGTGTACACTGGCGGTAGAGATGGAGGGCAGTTCTGCAGGAAGACAATTGCTAACATAGTCAGTGACAGTGCGGCTCTATCATACCATGTGATAAAGCTTGTTGTTTTGGGTATAAGTTTACCTGGTGATCTTCCATGGCTGACCTGTCTCGGTGCCATGTGTAAGTGCACTTTGGTTAATCTGCACTTCGGTTAAGATGGATTCTGCCTTAGAAAATGCTTCCCCCATAATCTGCAGGTACTTATATAGAGAAGCTTCATAACTAGCACTAATTTAAGTCGTTAACCAATTAATCTACAACCTGTGACACATGAGGAGACCGAGCTATGTAGGTACAAATACACTGACCAGGGAACTACCATAAAATCACTGAGCAGCAAATGACTGACACGAGGACAGATAAGGAAACATGGGAGTGCCGAAAATACAGCCTGGATAGGGGTCAGAGAACAGCCATGTAGAGATGGGTTCAAGAGAATATGGACCTGTATGATGAGAAGAAGAGTGAAGGTCAGATTCATGCCATGTGTAAGTGCACTTTGGTTAAGATGGATTCTGCATTAGAAAATGCTCCCCTGCATTGGAAATCCTTATTACAGGGGAGGACCTGACAGGTGGGGGGGCTGACTCCTGGTCTCCTGGCTCAGGTGAGTCCTATTACAGGGGAGGACCTGACAGGTGGGGGGCTGACTCCTGGTCTCCTGGCTCAGGTGAGTCCTATTACAGGGGAGGACCTGACAGGTGGGGGGCTGACTCCTGGTCTCCTGGCTCAGGTGAGTCCTATTACAGGGGAGGACCTGACAGGTGGGGGGGCTGACTCCTGTTCTCCTGGCTCAGGTGAGTCTTATTACAGGGGTGGACCTGACAGGTGGGGGGGCTGACTCCTGGCTCAGGTGAGTCTTATTACAGGAGCGGACCTGACAGGTGGGGGGGCTGACTCCTGTTCTCCTGGCTCAGGTGAGTCTTATTACAGGGGTGGACCTGACAGGTGGGGGGGCTGACTCCTGGCTCAGGTGAGTCCTATTACAGGGGAGGACCTGACAGGTGGGGGGCTGACTCCTGGCTCAGGTGAGTCTTATTACAGGGGAGGACCTGACAGGTGGGGGGGCTGACTCCTGGTCTCCTGGCTCAGGTGAGTCCTATTACAGGGGAGGACCTGACAGGTGGGGGGGCTGACTCCTGGTCTCCTGGCTCAGGTGAGTCTTATTACAGGGGCGGACCTGACAGGTGGGGGGGCTGACTCCTGGTCTCCTGGCTCAGGTGAGTCTTATTACAGGGGTGGACCTGACAGGTGGGGGGGCTGACTCCTGGCTCAGGTGAGTCCTATTACAGGGGAGGACCTGACAGGTGGGGGGCTGACTCCTGGTCTCCTGGCTCAGGTGAGTCCTATTACAGGGGAGGACCTGACAGGTGGGGGGCTGACTCCTGGTCTCCTGGCTCAGGTGAGTCTTATTACAGGGGAGGACCTAACAGGTGGGGGGGCTGACTCCTGGTCTCCTGGCTCAGGTGAGTCCTATTACAGGGGTGGACCTGACAGGTGGGGGGGCTGACTCCTGGCTCAGGTGAGTCCTATTACAGGGGAGGACCTGACAGGTGGGGGGCTGACTCCTGGTCTCCTGGCTCAGGTGAGTCCTATTACAGGGGAGGACCTGACAGGTGGGGGGCTGACTCCTGGTCTCCTGGCTCAGGTGAGTCCTATTACAGGGGTGGACCTGACAGGTGGGGGGGCTGACTCCTGGCTCAGGTGAGTCCTATTACAGGGGAGGACCTGACAGGTGGGGGGGCTGACTCCTGGTCTCCTGGCTCAGGTGAGTCCTATTACAGGGGAGGACCTGACAGGTGGGGGGGCTGACTCCAGCTGATCAGATGATGGTTCTTATTCCCTCTCTTTCGGTTTTCGTCCTACAGGCAGTGATGACAGTAGTGGGACCTCAGGCTCGGAGGATGAGGCTGCAGGATTTGGGGACCATCTCCTGGGGGACATCAGCTCCCCACTCTCTGAGTTCTTGGCTTTTAAGCAGGAATCCGCACCGGATCAGCTGTCAGCCATCAGCCCGGACAAGGTGACACAAGTCATAGAGTCTTCACTACTATTCCTCCTATCATGTACCCTGTGATCTGTCTGTAGTCACCCCCACACACACCCTGATGTCCTTGGTCTTCCTCAGCCAGCCTCCCCGCTCCTCACCGTCATGTCTCATCTCATCACCTTCCTGGAGCATTACTCCCAGATGCAGCGGCTGCAGGGCAAGGCCCAGGAGTATCGCATCCAGCTGCAGCGGGAGGAGCGCCGCCGGAAGAAGCAGCTGAGAAGTCTACGAGAGGCGTACAAGCAACGCATGAAAGACAAGATGAGTCTGATCGAGAGCCTGGAGAGCGTCATCTGTGAGCAGCAGAGTGTCCTGGAGAGACTGCAGAGAGGTGAGACTGCCGGGGTAACACCCAAGGGGGCATGGGGCATGATCACAAAATGTCACACTAAGACCAAATCCACACAAGCTATCTGCCTGCCCGACCTGACCTCGCCCGACCTGACCTCGCCCGACCTGACCTCGCCCGACCTGATAACATGGTGTGATTTTTGATTCCTGTTCACACTCACATACACAAATTGCTTTACTGTGACAAAATGACATTTTGGACTAAAAATATTTTTGACAAAAAATGAATTCTATCACTACAAACATCACTTGTGGACAAACGGCGCCCCCTATAGCCTTCCCTACAATATGCAGTATTTATAGTCCTGTTTACAGTCATCTGAGAGGAGGCAAAGTCCTAAACCTGGGGGAGATGGTGGTAACCAGGGCAGTAGACGGTGCGGGGCGGCCAGAACTTGGCACTGAGTTCTTACATATTTGCCCCCTCCAGGAGTCCTCTGTGTTGCACACCCCATCTCCACGCTGCCCCCTGTGGGCGTTCACAAGCTGGTGGAGTCGATCAGTGTTTTGCAGCTGGAGAGAGCCCAATTACAGGAGGAGGTGGGAGAACTGAAGCAAGACATTGAGCAGAAGGACAAGGTGCAGCAGCAAGTGTCCAGCACCCTGAAGCAACAGGTGAGATAAAGGGTGTGCTGCTGCTACAGGCAGGATGATGGGTGTGCTGCTGCTACAGGCAGGATGATGGGTGTGCTGCTGCTACAGGCAGGATGCTCCTTGGTCACTGCTCTGTGGGGGAGGGGCCTTTGGATACACAGTTGCTCCTCTGTGGGTGGGGGAGGCTTGTGATTGGATGGTCACTGCTCTGTGGGGGTGGGGCCTTTGGATACACAGTTGCTCCTCTGTGGGTGGGTGAGGTTTGTGATTGGATGGTCACTGCTCTGTGGGGGAGGAGCCTATGGATACACGGTTGGCTTGTGATTGGACGGTCACTGTGTCCTGTGTAATCCCTTCTTCATAGCAATGTTATGATTTGGGTTTGGATTTTTTAGATTGAAGAATTAAAGGGGAAGATCCAGGATCGGGAGGAGGAGTTGTCCCAGCTGAGGGCAGAAATGGTGAGTGAGCGGCAATCGCCCATGTCTTGGCAGTATCTTCAGAGAAGGATCTTAGAGGTTGTACCGGACTCAGGCTGTTGTCGTCGCCATTGTTAGAGCAGATTATATTATATGTCCTAAGGTGTGTATAAGCGGCCACATAAGGTGCATCTGATATACTGTGTCATCTATAGATACCACTAGATACAGATATACTACTGGTCATTGTCCTGTGGTGCAGAATACACCGCGATGACATCACCGCTCCACCCGTTACATCATTAGTATTTACAGGGCGTCACCGACTCAGAGAAGCAGATCCAGAACCTGTCTGTGGAGAATCAGAGTCTGAAGCAAAATCTGAACGTGACCCAAGGACTGCTGGAGAAGCTCGCTGCCGTCAACTCCCAGCCCTCCACTCAGCTCCTCAAGGTATAGACCTATAGGGGGAAAGGGATGTATAGAGAGGATTAGAGATGATGTATATGGGGTATATAGAGATTATAGATGATGTATATGGGGTGTATAGAGATTATAGATGATGTATATGGGGTGTATAGAGAGGCTTATAGATGATGTATATGGGGTATATAGAGAGTATAGATGATGTATATGAGTGTATAGAGAATTATAGATGATGTATATGGGTTATATAGAGATTATAGATGATGTATATGGGTTATATAGAGATTATAGATAATGTATATGGGGTGTATAGAGATTATAGATGTATATGGGGTGTATAGAAGGTTTATAGATAATGTATATGGGGTGTATAGAGTTTATAGATGTATATGGGGTATATAGAGATTATAAATGATGTATATGGGATGTATAGAGAGGTTTATAGATAATGTATATGGGGTATATAGCGATTATAAATGATGTATATGGGGTATATAGAGATTATAAATGATATATATGGGATGTATAGAGAGACTTATACATAATGTATATGGGTTATATAGAGATTATAGATGATGTATATGGGTTATATAGAGATTATAGATGTATATGGGGTATATAGAGATAATAGATGATGTATATGGGATGTGTATAGAGGTTTATAGATGTATATGGGGTATATAGAGATTATAGATGTATATGGGGTATATAGAGATTATAAATGATGTATATGGGATGTATAGAGAGATTTATAGATAATGTATATGGGATATATAGAGATTATAGATGTATATGGGGTATATAGAGATAACAGATGATGTATATGGGTTATATAGAGATTATAGATGATGTATATGGGTTATATAGAGATAATAGGTGATGTATATGGGGTATAGAGCTAATAGGTGATGTATATGGGTTATATAGAGATTATAGATGTATATGGGGTATATAGAGATTATAGATGATGTATATGGGGTATATAGAGATAATAGATGTATATGGGATGTGTATAGAGGTTTATAGATAATGTATATGGGGTATATAGAGATTATAAATGATGTATATGGGGTATATAGAGATTATAGATGATGTATATGGGCTGTATAGATAGGTTTATAGATAATGTATATGGGGTATATAGAGAATTATAGATAATATACTGTATATGGGGTACATAGAGATTATAGATGATGTATATGGGTGTATAGAGAATTATAGATATACTGTATATGGGGTGTATAGAGATTATATATGATGTATATGGGGTACATAGAGATTATATATGTATATGGGGTATATAGAGAGGTTTATAGATGTATATGGGGTACATAGAGAGTATAGATGATGTATATGGGGTATATAGAGAGTATAGATGATGTATATGAGGTATATAGAGATTATAGATGATGTATATGGGGTGTATAGCGATTATAGATGATGTATATGGGGTGTGTAGAAAATTATAACTAATGTACTGTATATCAGAGGTATGTCAGGAGGTATGTGGGTGATATATGGGGATGGCTGTATATATCCTGGGCTGTTCCTGTGCAGGAGAACGAGGACCTACGGAGTAAGGTTCATTACCTGGAGACGTCTCTGCAGGAGAAGGTGGAGCAGCTGGTTTATACCAAGGGTCACATGGACAATCTACAATGGCGCAAAGAAGAACAAACGCGTCAGCTGGAGGAGAAAGTTGAAAGACTGAAACTGTCATTAGAAAGTGAAAAAAAGAGACCTCCAGATGTACAGGTGAGAGGAGGGTGGAGTATGGACAGGTGAGAGGAGGGTGGAGTAAATACAGGTACCTGGAGTATGTACAGGTACCTGGAGGGTGGAGCATGGACAGGTACCTGGAGGGTGGAGCATGGACAGGTACCTGGAGGGTGGAGCACGTACCTTCTGACCTCCTGCAGGACAGTCTAATCTGTTGTCTCCACCTGCTCAGTACATCACACAGACAGTTGAGGTGGAGTCCCCAACGCTCCTGCACAGGTTGGAGAAGGCGGAGGAAAGAAACCAAACTCTACTGGAGCAAGTGTCCGGCGGTAGTGAGAAGTGTCAGCGGCTGCAGGAACAGCTCCAGAGATCCCAGGACCTGACCTGCACCCTGCAGACTAAGGTACCCCCAGACAGGTCATGGTATGCACCGGCACAACCCATCCCCTGCACCCCGAGTAGTCCTGACCTGGGCCATATATCCCCTGCACCCCGAGTAGTCCTGACCTGGGCCATATATCCCCTGCACCCCGAGTAGTCCTGACCTGGGCAATATATCCCCTGCACCCCGAGTAGTCCTGACCTGGGCCATATATCCCCTGCACCCCGAGTAGTCCTGACCTGGGCCATATATCACCTGCACCCCAAGTAGTCCTGACCTGGGAGTATGTAAAGGTGAGAGGGGGAGGGGTATGGACAGGTACAGGTACTCTATACGCTACTGTCAGGGGCGGCTCCTAATAGAGGTGTTATCTGTTATTGGAACCTCTTATGACAATAGTTGAATATTAATCCCTCCCTTTTATGCTAATGAGATGTCTGACTCCACCCTTTTATGATGTCTGACCCCACCCTTTTATGTCTGACTCCACCCTTTTATGATAATGAGATGTCTGACCCCACCCTTTTATGATAATGAGATATCTGACTCCACCCTTTTATGATCTGATGTCTGACTCTATCCTTTTATGATAATCTGATGTCTGACCCCACCCTTTTATAATCTGATGTCTGACTCCACTCTTTTATGATCTGATGTCTGACTCCACCCTTTTATGATAATGAGATGTCTGACTCCACCCTTTAATGATTTGTGACTCCACCCTTTTATGATTTGTGACTCCACCCTTTTATGATTTGTGACCACCCTTTTATGATTTGTGACTCCACCCTTTTATGATTTGTGACTCCACCCTTTTATGATTTGTGACTCCACCCTTTTATGATTTGTGACTCCACCCTTTTATGATTTGTGACTCCACCCTTTTATGATTTGTGACTCCACCCTTTTATGATCTGATGTCTGACTCCACCCTTTTATGATAATGAGATGTCTGACCCCACCCCTTTTATGATCTGATGTCTGACCCCACCCTTTTATGATGGAGATGCCTGACTCCACCCTTTTATGATGATGAGATGCCTGACTCCATGTGATGATTCCGCTTAAATATGGCTATAACGCAAAGCTGTATTTTGATCTCTGGGTAGTGTATCTCCCTCTTAGTTCTCTTTACTCATAATGTGCACAGCCTACTCATAGGTATATTGCCAATAGTGGCCGGACTGGAACAATAGGGCTTTGTATCCATCCCAGCAGGGCTCCATTGAATTCATACACAGCCCTGAGTGATCAAAGAAACATGCATTGGTCAGTCTGGGCTGGTAGATCAGACATGGTTGATAACATTGTATCATTTCACTTGGTCTCATATCCATACAAAGAATCGTGACTTGAGTGCATTAATCAATCAGACTTGCTGTTGTTGATGACCTCATTCTGGGTGGTATCATCAAGGGTATAAAAGATGAGGTAAGAGGCCAGTGGGGGAGTTTTTACAGACAGAGAGACCACTGTGAAGAGCATGCAGGCTGGATTGTTGTATTCATGCCACATGCTAAGAAGCCTCCACTGGTTATTCACACATGACAGAGCATGTGTGAGTGTTGGATTATAGAGCCACATCAAGGAGATGCGTGGTAAAGTAATTATTTCACTTTTATGCCCTTTTATTTTATTGTACTGTATCTTGTAACTAGTAACTGTTAATGCTTGCATACATCTGCATATCTGTTCTGAACTGCATGTGTTAGATGTTAATACCGACCCATTTAGGGGTTAATAAATATATAAAATTTAGAAAGCTTGTCTTGTATTTATCTTGTGAACCCGGGACTCACTGGCGGTGAGTGTGGTTTTTATGAAAGAGGACTCAGGTATGGGCCAACGCGGTGTTGGCGCACTGAGGATCTTTCACATTGGTGGCAGCGTAGTGGGATCTTAGGATAAACAGCGTGTGTTGGTGACCTTTATCACTCACACGCTGGGGATTGTGGTAATCCAATGAGACAAGCTCGGTATTAAAGCAAGCATTAAGATACAGTGAAAGTTTGATACAGTGCTGTTTCCCTCCCTTACTCTTTGTATTCTATCCTATCTTTTATTTGGCAAATACCAGTGGATGGCTAGTGGGCTCAGAAGCAGAGCCCCAGAACTGCTGAACCAGGCTTTTGGAGATCCTGAGCGTAGGGCTGAAATGGAGGCAGCCACAGCCATGCAGAGAATCGAGCAGAGTCCTGACTTTGGGGCTAGGCCAGGAAGTGCAGCAAGCAGCCCGGTCCCAAGGATTACTTCACCAGGAGGAACCAGTAGCCCCAGCCTTGCTGGGGGAGTGGCTTCATACTGGCAAATGGCCCTGCAGCAAGTAGGCACCAGTGACCCTAACATATACCTGCAGGCGTTGTACTGTTTTCAGGAAGCTGTAGAACGAGAACGGCAGGCTGATCGTGAGGCTGCTGAGCGACAGGCAGAGAGAGAGAGGAAGGCTGCTGAGTGACAGGCCGAGAGGGAGTATCAGCTTGAGCTCAAGAGGCGGGAAATCTCCCAGCAGGCACAAACGGCCGCTGCGCAAACTCCAACAACCCTGCAGAGACCCTCAAGTTGGAAGGAGAAGCCAGGCTGGAGTTCACCACAGCCGTCTGTCAGGTCGGGTGAGACAAACTATGCCCCGGGTGGTCCCTCCCCTGTCCCAAGAACTCTGGGCGCCCAGGTGATCTTCCCCAAACCACAAGGGGAGGTGCGGTGGGGCCATGCCTGTAACCAGACAGGACATTTCAAGAAGGAGTGCCCCAACTACCCTGAGAACTTCCCTGCTTCCCAAGCCACAGCAGGTGGCCCATCTGTGTATCTGGACGGGGGTGCAGGAAAAGGACTGTGGGACTATTGACTGATTTGCCTGCTAATGTACTGTTGGGAACTGATTTAGGACCTATGATGTCCCAATATGGGGTGGGGAGCAACCCAATTTACTGTGATAAACTGTCTATGAATAATGTTGATAATGTGTCTGTCATATCTGCAGAGAGGGCCCGTAACCCCCTCTCTGAGATACTTCCCATGGCAGTCAATGTAAATGCTAATGAGTTGCCTTCAGCTGAGAGCAGGGAAGATGCAACTGAACTTCCTGCAACCCAGCTCAGCAAAAATGTTATTGATGCTTTGTTCCCTCCGGTGCTAGGAACCAATGAGACTAAGTCTGTAGACACACCCACATCTGCGGGGGCGTCTCCCTCCCAGCTTGTTAATCTGTCTACCACAGATCTCATTGAGGCCCAGTGTGAATTAACAATTGCTAATGAAGGTACTGTCAATGTAATTGCCAATGCTTGTTGTGAAAGTGTACAGGGTAGCTCTTCTGAGTCACTGGAAGCAACTTCTACTATTTCGCCCAGTGCATCCGATAAGCACCCAACTGCTGACCATGTACCAGGTGGTCAGGTAGGCTATGGGGATCTTATGGACAATCCAGGTGAGGGACGGACTGCTGGTAGTGTGGTGTTAGCCCGCAGCCAGAGTGCTACAAGGGTGGAGGGCGTTCCGACCCTTGAACCGTTGCCTACACCACCTGGAGTCGGTGCTGAGACCGCCATGACTAGCCTCACTCCCTTGAAGCCGGAGGAGTCCGGCCTGTATGAGACATACACATCTCTTCTGTCCAGTTCTATTCCAGGAGTGCCCATGGCCCAAGTGCAGATGGCATGGGGTACTGGAGGTGTGATCCAAGAAGGGGGTATTTCAAATGTATTACCTGTCAATGTATTGTGGGGGGAAGGTTTGGGGAAGCATGATCTCAGTCATTTGCCCAAGGTATCACCATCACCCACCCAAGTACAGGAGGAACAGGGTGTAGGCCCAAAGGGGCAAGGTGTCTGGGAGGGAGGACAGGGTCCAAACATACCTATGCCAGAACCAGAGGTGCCCCTAGGTTTGGATGCAAAGGGGGAGGTGCAGAATCCCCTAGAACTCTCCCAACTAGCGGCTAGTGTGAGAGAGACCCTGAGAGACCGCTGGGATGGGGTCTCTGAAGTGGTATCCCAAAGACCTGGGGTTATGAGTGTGGCTCCACAGGATGCCAGCACTCAGAAAGCGGACCCAGAACAGGCAGGAGGTAGCCAAGTGTACGTGGCTCAGGGCCTGAGCCTTAGAAGTGTCCCTAGCCAGACTAGAGAGCCAGAAGGGTCTGGCAGCTATGTAACATGCACCTCTCTTTTGTCTCACTCCAGCCAAGAGTTCAGAGATGCTGTCCAAGCTGACCCTAGTCTGGACATATTGAAGGCGCGTGCCGCTCAACCACCCTCGGAGTCTGACAAGGCCCGAGTCCGCTGGGACCCCGGGGGGAGGTGGGGAAGCCTTGGGGCCAGAGCCTGAGGAGCTGAAGCGGCAGAGGTGCTCTCAGAAGAAGGGCACAGGCCCCTACTTCCTACAAGCCCCATCTAAAAGGGGGAGGTGTGGTGATTCTGCTTAAATATGGCTATAACTCAAAGCTGTATTTTGATCTCTGGGTAGCGTATCTCTCTCTTAGTTCTCTTTACTCATAATGTGCACAGCCTACTCATAGGTATATTGCCAATAGTGGCCGGACTGGAACAGTAGGGCTTTGTATCCATCCCAGCAGGGCTCCATTGAATTCATTGATCAGTCTGGGCTGGTAGATCAGACATGGTTGATAACATTGTATCATTTCACTAGGTCTCATATCCATACAAAGAATCGTGACTTGAGTGCGTTAATCAATCAGACTTGCTGTTGTTGATGACCTCATTCTGGGTGGTATCATCAAGGGTATAAAAGATGAGGTAAGAGGCCCGTGGGGGAGTTTTTACAGACAGAGAGACCACTGTGAAGAGCATGCAGGCTGGATTGTTGTATTGATGCCACATGCTAAGAAGCCTCCACTGGTTATTCACACATGACAGAGCATGTGTGAGTGTTGGACTATAGAGCCACATCAAGGAGATGCGTGGTAAAGTAATTATTTCACTTTTATGACCTTTTATTTTATTGTACTGTATCTTGTACCTAGTAACTGTTAATGCTTGTATATATCTGCATATCTGTTCTGAACTGCATGTGTTAGATGTTAATACCGACCCATTTAGGGGTTAATAAATATATAAAATTTAGAAAGCTGGTCTTGTATTTATCTTGTGAACCCGGCACTCACTGGCGGTGAGTGTGGTTTTTATGAAAGAAGACTCGGGTGTGGCCACAGCGGTGTTGGCGCACTGAGGATCTTTCACACTCCACCCTTATGATAATGAGATGTCTGACTCCACCCTTATGATAATGAGATGTCTGACTCCACCCTTATGATGAGATGTCTGCTGTCACTGTCCCATCCCTGAATGTTCCTGTCGTATGCAGTGGAGATGTTGGTTTCTTCTTATGGGGATGCTCAGTTTCTGGGGTACAATATAGCGCCTGGTGTATTGTCGCCCGGTATCGTGCCGTCACCATCGACCTTTTCTTGCTGCGTCTCCAGATTTCGGCTTATGAATCTCAGATTGGGAAACTGAAGGAAGAACTGATGCAGGAAATCCAGGAGCTGGAGGCTCAGAAGGACGAGGCCATAAAGGAGGCCTCTGAATGCTCGGAGCAGCACATGGAGCAGCTGAGGCGGCAGCTCTTAGGTAAGTCCTGTGGGTGGAGCCTGCATGTATTATAACTAGTAACGGTGGCCGCCATCATTGTCCAGTATGTTCCATCTATGGGTTATGGTGGCCCCTGAGCAGTACGATCCAATACAGGACACCCCATAGATCCAGTCCCTACTCACCGTCCTCCCACAATCCCCTCCTACCTACAGCTCTGTTCATCCTAAGCTGCCTGATTCATCAGTTATAGCCTCAAATGGGGCCCATCTCCATATTAGACCTATCGATGTGGAATGGGATGTCCAACAGGGGTGATGGTCGGGGTGCCCATACTTTTGGCCATATAATGTATAGCGGGCCCTTAGACTGACACTCATGTCCATATCATGCAACGCGCAGGGATGCAGAGCCGCCTGTCCGCGCTCCAGCCCGTCCTCAAGAACATGAAGAGCAACTACAACAGCCTAAGGAGCCAAGTGAAGAACTTCTCCCAGTTCTACGAGGCGTCCATCAGAGAGGCCCGAAGACAGGTAAAGAGAGGGCCGAGAGTGACAGGGAATGAGGGGCCCGAAGACAGTTAAAGAGAGGGCCAAGAGTGATGGGGAATCAGGGGCCAGGAGACAGGTAAAGAGAGGGCCGAGAGTGACGGGGAATGAGAGGCCCGAAGACAGGTAAAGAGAGGGCCGAGAGTGACGGGGAATCAGGGGCCAGGAGACAGGTAAAGAGAGGGCCGAGAGAGACGGGGAATGAGAGGGCTGAGACAGCTGAGAGACAGGGAAAGAGAGGCCTAGAGACAGGTAAAGAGAGGGCCGAGAGAGATAGGGAATGAGAGGACCGAGACAGCCGAGAGACGATTAAAGAGAGGCCCAGAGACAGGTAAAGAGAGGGCTGAGAGAGATGGGAAATGAGAGGCCCGGAGACAGGTAAAGAGAGGGCCGAGACAGCTGAGAGATGGGTAAAGAGAGGGCCTAGACAGGTAAATAGAGAGTCAAGACGGGGAAAGAGAGGGTCGATACAGCTGAGAGGGAAAAGAGAAGGTAGAGACACTGGTAAGAAGAGGTCTGAGGGCATCAGTCAGATTGGAGACTGTCCTGTCTGTGTCCTGCAGATCTGTAATGCCGTCATTGATGTCTCTGAGGCCAACAAAGATCTCCTTCGAAAATACCAGAGAGAAATGCAACTGCGGAAGAGGTACCACAACCAGCTGGTGGAGCTAAAGGGTGAGCCCTGTGCCCAGTATACCAGCCCGGAGTGTCCACAGGGGGCGCTCTATACAGAGATGACCATATCTCCTCTCCCTGATCAGGAAACATCCGTGTGCTGTGCAGAGTGAGGCCACATGTGGACACCGGACATGAGGAAGGTTCTGGAGCCTCGGCCATCATCACCGACGTCAACGATGACACCAAACTGTCCATTGTCTATAAGGGGAAGGAAAGGAACTTTGAACTGGATAAAGTCTTCTTACCTGACACCACGCAGGAGGAGGTCAGCAAAACATGAGACCACTACTAGAGGGAGGTTCAGATTGGCTGCTGATTGGAAGAGGTCAGATTGGCTGGTGATTGGGGAGAGAACTCAGATTGGCTGGTGGTTGGGGAGAGCTCAGATTGACTGGTGGCGGGGGAGAGATCAGATTGGCTGGGGAGAGCTCAGATTGGCTGCTGGTTAGGGAGAGAACAGATTGGCTGCTGGTTGGGGAGAGCTCAGATTGGCTGGAGAGAGATCAGATTGGCTGCTGGTTGGGGAGAGCTCAGATTGACTGGCGGCGGGGGAGAGATCAGATTGGCTTGTGGTTGGGGAGAGATCATATTGGGCGCCACCTGTGGAGTAAGATGCTTCTCCCTCCCTTTCTCCAGGTCTTCCAGGAGATCGAGCCCGTGGTCATGTCCTGCATCAATGGATACAACGTCTGCATCTTTGCTTATGGACAGACCGGATCTGGCAAAACCTACACTATGGAGGTAAGTAGTGTAATCTCTGATCAGGGATTTCACACATGTGGACATACCATCCTCCTAGAAGCCGTAGAAGTAGGCCCCAAGGCAGGGCTCTTGATACAGGGTGCTGCCTGTGTATAGGCAGGGTGGGTGACCGGGTGACCAGACAGATCTCCATGCCCTCTATGATGGCTGACTATGGTGACAGCAGGAAGAGCAGCTCTGGGTGACGGGCTGTGGTCTGGACAACTACAGAGGAGACCATGCAAAATGCCTGCACCATCTAGCGGTGGAGTCTTGTGCCTGGCGATCACTCTCGTCGTAACTACTCTTGTAACACGGACGCTCCACATGATGAGAGTTGTCATCTCTGGTTGTCCTGCCTTCTTCCCCATCAGGGTACAGCGGAGAATCCGGGTATTAACCAGCAGGCACTGCAGGCCCTCTACCAGGAGATGGAGGCCCGGAGAGGCCTGTGGACTTACAGTGTCAGCCTCAGTATGGTGGAGATCTACAATGAGGTCATAAGGTAAGTCGGCAGATGCTCTACATAACACCCATCATGGTCTCTGCCCCGGACTGGAGCCCCATCATCCGCCTCCCACTGTCCTCACCATTTCCATGAGTTATTTCCTGTACATGTCCACCCGCTCATAGACGCCACAAGTTACAGAATTAGGGTGTCCAGTCACCCCATAGAGTAATAACGCCAGGGTCACTACTGCCCCCTACTTGTAGTAAAGACCTGTATAACCCCTATAGAGTAATAAGATGGGGTCACTACTGCCCCCTACTTGTAGTAAAGACCTGGATAACCCCTATAGAGTAATAAGATGGGGTCTCTACTGCCCCCTACTTGTAGTAAAGACCTGTATAACCCCTATAGAGCAATAATATGGGGTCACTACTGCCCCCTACTTGTAGTAAAGATCTATATAACCCCTATAGAGTAATAAGATGGGGTCACTACTGCCCCCTACTTGTAGTAAAGACCTGTATAACCCCTATAGAGTAATAAGATGGGGTCTCTACTGCCCCCTACTTGTAGTAAAGACCTGTATAACCCCTATAGCGCAATAAGATGGGGTCACTACTGCCCCCTACTTGTAGTAAAGACCTGGATAACCCCTATAGCGCAATAAGATGGGGTCACTACTGCCCCCTACTTGTAGTAAAGACCTGTATAACCCCTATAGAGTAATAAGATGGGGTCACTACTGCCCCATACTTGTAGTAAAGACCTGGATAACCCCTATAGCGCAATAAGATGGGGTCACTACTGCCCCCTACTTGTAATAAAGACCTGGATAACCCCTATAGAGTAATAAGATGGGGTCACTACTGCCCCCTACTTGTAGTAAAGATCTATATAACCCCTATAGAGTAATAAGATGGGGTCACTACTGCCCCCTACTTGTAGTAAAGACCTGGATAACCCCTATAGAGTAATAAGATGGGGTCACTACTGCCCCATACTTGTAGTAAAGACCTGGATAACTCCTATAGAGTAATAAGATGGGGTCACTACTGCCCCCTACTTGTAATAAAGACCTGGATAACCCCTATAGAGTAATAAGATGGGGTCACTACTGCCCCCTCTTTTACCCCTCTGCCCACAGAGACCTGCTCTCCAAGGACCCCCAGGATAAGCTGGACATCAAGCTGCACCCGGACGGCAGCGGTCAGCTCCACGTGCCTGGACTGACCAGTAAAGAAGTCAAGAGTTTCCGGCACATTAAAAAGGTAATGTGAGTCTAGAGCGGCCTCATAGTGTGGCCCGTGGGGGCCCCCATGTCAGAAGCGGACACTGACCCCACCACCTCATAGAGACTGTAGCACCGGAGGAGCTGACGCTCTAATACTATGATTGTTCTCACAGCTCCTGGCACTGGGAAAGAGGAACCGAGCAACTTTCTGCACCAACATGAACGAGAGGAGCTCCCGATCCCACGCCCTCCTCACCATCACCATCACCGGGGAGGAGCTGAGCTCTGGAGCCAAGACTACAGGTACTACAGGTGCTCCTCAGTACCACAGGTGACACATGGCACTGCAGGTGCTCCTCAGTACCACAGGTGACACATGGCACTACAGGTGCTCCTCAGTACTACAGGTGACACATGGCACTACAGGTGACACATGGCACTACAGGTGCTCCTCAGTACTACAGGTGACACATGGCACTACAGGTGACACATGGCACTACAGGTGCTCCTCAGTACTACAGGTGCTCCTCAGTATTACAGGTGACACATGGCACTACAGGTGCTCCTCAGTACTTCAGGTGACACATGGCACTACAGGTGCTCCTCAGTACTACAGGTGACGCATGGCACTACAGGTGACACATGGCACTACAGGTGCTCCTCAGTACTTCAGGTGACACATGGCACTGCAGGTGCTCCTCAGTACTACAGGTGACACATGGCACTATAGGTGCTCCTCAGTACTACAGGTGACACATGGCACTGCAGGTGCTCCTCAGTACTACAGGTGACACATGGCACTGCAGGTGCTCCTCAGTACCACAGGTGACACATGGCACTGCAGGTGCTCCTCAGTACCACAGGTGACACATGGCACTACAGGTGCTCCTCAGTACCACAGGTGACACATGGCACTACAGGTGCTCCTCAGTACCACAGGTGACACATGGCACTACAGGTGCTCCTCAGTACCACAGGTGACACATGGCACTACAGGTGCTCCTCAGTACCACAAGTGACACATGGCACTACAGGTGACACATGGCACTACAGGTGACACATGGCTATACAGGTGCTCCTTGGTACTACAGGTAATACATGGCACTACGAGTGCTCCTCAGTTCTACAGGTAATACATAGTACTACAGGTGCTCCTCAGTTCTACAGGTAATACATAGCACTACAGGTGTTCCTCAGTAATACATAATACTACAGGTGCTCCTCAGTACTTCAGGTAATACTTGGCACTACGAGTGCTCCTCAGTACTAAAGGTAAAACATAGTACTACAGGTGCTCTTCAGTTCTACAGGTAACACATAGTACTACAGGTGCTGCTCTGTACTACAGGTGCTCCTCAGTACTACAGATGACACATGGCACTATGAGTGCTCCTCGGTACTACAGGTAATACTACAGGTGCTCCTCGGTACTACAGGTAATACTACAGGTGCTCCTCGGTACTACAGGTAATACTACAGGTGCTCCTCGGTACTACAGGTAATACTACAGGTGCTCCTCGGTACTACAGGTAATACTACAGGTGCTCCTCGGTACTACTACAGGTAATACTACATGTAATACTACAGGTGCTCCTACAGGTGCTCCTCGGTACTACAGGTAATACTACAGGCGCTCCTCGGTACTACTACAGGTAATACTACAGGCGCTCCTCGGTACTACAGGTAATACTACAGGCGCTCCTCGGTAATACAGGTAATACTACAGGTGCTCCTCGGTACTACAGGTAATACTATAGGTAATACTACAGGTGCTCCTCGGCACTACAGGTAATACTACAGGCGCTCATCGGTACTACTACAGGTAATACTACAGTTGCTCCTCGGTACTACAGGTGCTCCTACATGTAATACTACAGGTGCTCCTACAGGTGCTCCTCGGTACTACAGGTAATACTACGGGTGCTCCTCGGTACTACAGGTAATACTATGGGTAATACTACAGGTGCTTCTCAGTACTACAGGTAATACTATGGGTAATACTACAGTTGCTCCTCGGTACTACAGGTGCTCCTACATGTAATACTACAGGTGCTCCTACAGGTGCTCCTCGGTACTACAGGTAATACTACAGGTGCTCCTCGGTACTACAGGTAATACTACAGGTGCTCCTCAGTACTACAGGTAATACTACAGGTGCTCCTCGGTACTACTACAGGTAATACTACATGTAATACTACAGGTGCTCCTACAGGTGCTCCTACAGGTGCTCCTCGGTACTACAGGTAATACTACAGGCGCTCCTCGGTACTACTACAGGTAATACTACAGGCGCTCCTCGGTACTACAGGTAATACTACAGGTGCTCCTCGGTACTACAGGTAATACTACATGTAATACTACAGGTGCTCCTACAGGCGCTCCTCGGTACTACTACAGGTAATACTACAGGCGCTCCTCGGTACTACTACAGGTAATACTACAGGCGCTCCTCGGTACTACTACAGGTAATACTACAGGCGCTCCTCGGTACTACTACAGGTAATACTACAGGCGCTCCTCGGTACTACTACAGGTAATACTACAGGCGCTCCTCGGTACTACTACAGGTAATACTACAGGCGCTCCTCGGTACTACTACAGGTAATACTACAGGCGCTCCTCGGTACTACTACAGGTAATACTACAGGCGCTCCTCGGTACTACTACAGGTAATACTACAGGCGCTCCTCGGTACTACTACAGGTAATACTACAGGCGCTCCTCGGTACTACTACAGGTAATACTACAGGCGCTCCTCGGTACTACTACAGGTAATACTACAGTTGCTCCTCGGTACTACAGGTGCTCCTACATGTAATACTACAGGTGCTCCTACAGGTGCTCCTCAATACTACAGGTAATACTACAGGCGCTCCTACAGGTGCTCCTCAATACTACAGGTAATACTACATGTAATACTACAGGTGCTCCTACAGGTGCTCCTCAGTACTACAGGTAATACTACAGGTGCTCCTCGGTACTACAGGTAATACTACGGGTGCTCCTCGGTACTACAGGTAATACTACAGGTGCTCCTCGGTAATACAGGTAATACTACAGGTGCTCCTCGGTACTACAGGTAATACTATAGGTAATACTACAGGTGCTCCTCGGCACTACAGGTAATACTACAGGTAATACTACAGGCGCTCATCGGTACTACTACAGGTAATACTACAGTTGCTCCTCGGTACTACAGGTGCTCCTACATGTAATACTACAGGTGCTCCTACAGGTGCTCCTCGGTACTACAGGTAATACTACGGGTGCTCCTCGGTACTACAGGTAATACTACGGGTGCTCCTCGGTACTACAGGTAATACTATGGGTAATACTACAGGTGCTTCTCGGTACTACAAGTAATACTATGGGTAATACTACAGGTGCTCCTCGGTACTACAGGTAATACTACAGGTGCTCCTCGGCACTGCAGGTAATACTGCGGGTAATACTACAGGCGCTCCTCGGCACTGCAGGTAATACTGCGGGTAATACTACAGGCGCTCCTCGGCACTGCAGGTAATACTGCGGGTAATACTACAGGCGCTCCTCGGCACTGCAGGTAATACTGCGGGTAATACTACAGGCGCGCCTCGGCACTGCAGGTAACACTGCGGGTAATACTACAGGCGCGCCTCGGCACTGCAGGTAATACTACCGGTGCTCATGTCCATGGATGATGGTATTTTAGTTTGGAATGGATGGGCCCTACAAGAGTCGTCCTTTATACAGGGGCCCATTGGCCTTTCACTGAGGTGTCTGTTCTGACCCATTACTGTAACATATGCCATAATCCTGTGTCCAGGGGTTCTCTCTACATACTCTCATCTGCCCGTTGCACTACATCTACCACAATGCACTACAGCCATACATCCTCCGCACAGAGCCTTCATGATGGCTGTGACCACATGGACACCATTGTCACATCTTCTGCCCTCAGGGAAGCTGAACCTGGTGGACCTGGCGGGCTCAGAGCGGGTGTGGAAGTCGGGGGCAGAGGGCGAACGCCTGAAGGAGGCGCAGAATATAAACAAGTCTCTGCTGGCGCTGGGGGAAGTCATCCAGGCCCTGAGGGCCAAGCAAGGTCACATCCCCTTCAGGAACTCCAAGCTCACCTATCTGCTGCAGGACTCCCTGGGCAAGGGCAACAAGACTGTCATGATGGTGCAGGTGCTGCCGGCTTTCCCTATGAGGAGGGGTGCATGCTGGGAGATGTCACTATATATAGGGGGTGGAGATATCACTATAAATATTGGGGGTGGAGATGTCACTATATATACGGGGGTGGAGATATCACTATATATAGGGGGTGGAGATGTCACTATATAGAGGTGCATGCTGGGAGATGTCACTATATATACGGGGGTGGAGAAGTCACTATATATACGGGGGTGGAGATGTCACTATATATAGGGGGTGGAGATGTCACTATATAGAGGTGCATGCTGGGAGACGTCACTATATATAGGGGGTGGAGATGTCACTATATAGAGGTGCATGCTGGGAGATGTCACTATATATAGGGGGTGGAGATATCACTATATAGAGGTGCATGCTGGGAGACGTCACTATATATAGGGGGTGGAGATGTCACTATATATAGGGGGTGGAGATGTCACTATATATAGGGGGTGGAGATGTCACTATATATATAGGGGGTGGAGATGTCACTATATATACGGGGGTGGAGATGTCACTATATAGAGGTGCATGCTGGGAGACGTCACTATATATAGGGGGTGGAGATGTCACTAGAGGTGTATGCTGGGAGACGTCACTATATATAGGGGGTGGAGATGTCACTATATAGAGGTGCATGCTGGGAGACGTCACTATATATAGGGGGTGGAGATGTCACTATATAGAGGTGCATGCTGGGAGACGTCACTATATATAGGGGGTGGAGATGTCACTATATAGAGGTGCATGCTGGGAGACGTCACTATATATAGGGGGTGGAGATGTCACTATATAGAGGTGCATGCTGGGAGATGTCACTATATATACGGGGGTGGAGATGACACTATATAGGTGGTGGAGATGTCACTATATAGAGGTGCATGCTGGGAGATGTCACTATATATAGGGGGTGGAGATGTCACTATATAGAGGTGCATGCTGGGAGATGTCACTATATATAGGGGGTGGAGCTATCACTATATAGAGGTGCATGCTGGGAGACGTCACTATATATAGGGGGTGGAGATGTCACTATATAGAGGTGCATGCTGGGAGATGTCACTATATATAGGGGGTGGAGCTATCACTATACAGAGGTGCATGCTGGGAGACGTCACTATATATAGGGGGTGGAGATGTCACTATATAGAGGTGCATGCTGGGAGACGTCACTATATATAGGGGGTGGAGATGTCACTATATAGAGGTGCATGCTGGGAGATGTCACTATATATACGGGGGTGGAGATATCACTATATATAGGGGGTGGAGATGTCACTATATATACGGGGGTGGAGATATCACTATATATAGGGGGGTGGAGATGTCACTATATAGAGGTGCATGCTGGGAGACGTCACTATATATAGGGGGTGGAGATGTCACTAGAGGTGTATGCTGGGAGACGTCACTATATAGAGGTGCATACTGGGAGATGTCACTATATATAGGGGGTGGAGATGTCACTAGAGGTGCATGCTGGGAGACGTCACTATATAGAGGTGCATACTGGGAGATGTCACTATATATAGGGGGTGGAGATGTCACTATATATAGGTGCATGCTGGGAGACGTCACTATATAGAGGTGCATACTGGGAGATGTCACTATATATAGGGGGTGGAGATGTCACTAGATATAGGTGCATACTGGGAGATGTCACTAGATAGAGGTGCATGCTGGGAGACATCACTATATATAGGGGGTGGAGATGACACTATATACAGTACAGACCAAAAGTTTGCACACACCTTCTCATTCCAAGAGTTTTCTGTATTTTCCTGACTATACAAATTGTAGATTCACACTGAAGGCATCAAAACTATGAATTACCACATGTGGAATTATATACTTAACAAAAAAGTGTGAAACAACTGAAAATATGTCTTATATTCTAGGTTCTTCAAAGTAGCCACCTTTTGCTTGGATTACTGCTTTGCACGCTCTTGGCATTCTCTTGATGAGCTTCAAGAGGTAGTCACCTGAAATGGTTTTCACTTCACAGGTGTGCCCTGTCAGGTTTAATAAGTGGGATTTCTTGCCTTATAAATGGGGTTGGGACCATCAGTTGTGTTGTTCAGAAGTCAGGTGGATACACAGCTGATAGTCCTACTGAATGGAGTGTTAGAATTTGTATTATGGCAAGAAAAAAGCAGCTAAGTAAAGAAAAACGAGTGGCCATCAATACTTTAAGAAATGAAGGTCAGTCAGTCCGAAAAATTGGGAAAACTTTGAAAGTGTCCCCAAGTGCAGTGGCCAAAACCATCAAGCGCTACAAAGAAACTGGCTCACATGAGGACCGCCCCAGGAAAGGAAGACCAAGAGTCACCTCTGCTGCGGAGGATAAGTTCATCCGAGTCACCAGCCTCAGAAATCGCAGGTTAACAGCAGCTCAGATTAGAGAGCAGGTCAATGCCACACAGAGTTCTAGCAGCAGACACATCTCTACAACAACTGTTAAGAGGAGACTGTGTGCAGCAGGCCTTCATGGTAACATAGCTGCTAGGAAACCACTGCTAAGGACAGGCAACAAGCACAAGAAGAACACAAGGAATGGACATTAGACCTGTGGAAATCTGGGCTTTGGTCTGATGAGTCCAAATTAGAGATCTTTGGTTCCAACCACCGTGTCTTTGTGCGACGCAGAAAAGGTGAAGGAATGGACTCTACATGCCTGGTTCCCACCGTGACGCATGGAGGAGGAGGTGTGATGGTGTGGGGGGGCTTTGCTGGGGACACTGTTGGGGATTTATTCTGAACCAGCATGGTTACCACAGCATCTTGCAGCGGCATGCTATTCCATCCGGTTTGCGTTTAGTTGGACCAACAGGACAATGACCCCAAACACCTCCAGACTGTGTAAGGGCTATGTGACCAAGAAGGAGAGTGATGGGGTGCTACGCCAGATGACCTGGCCTCCAGTCACCAGACCTGAACCCAATCCAGATGGTTTGGGGTGAGCTGGACCGCAGAGTGAAGGCAAAAGGGCCAACAAGTGCTAAGCATCTCTGGGAACTCCTTCAAGACTGTTGGAAGACCATTTCAGGTGACTACCTCTTGAAGCTCATCAAGAGAATGCCAAGAGTGTGCAAAGCAGTAATCCAAGCAAAAGGTGGCTACTTAGAAGAACCTAGAATATAAGACATATTTTCAGTTGTTTCACACTTTTTTGGTAAGTATATAATTCCACATGTGGTAATTCATAGTTTTGATGCCTTCAGTGCGAATCTACAATTTTTATAGTCATGAAAATACAGAAAACTCTTGGAATGAGAAGGTGTGTGCAAACTTTTGGTCTGTACTGTAGGTGGTGGAGATGTCACTATATAGAGGTGCATGCTGGGAGACGTCACTATATATAGGGGGGGTGGAGATGTCACTAGATAGAGGTGCATGCTGGGAGACGTCACTAGATAGAGGTGCATGCTGGGAGATGTCACTATATAGAGGTGCATGCTGGGAGATGTCACTACATATTGGGGGGGTGGAGAGTTGCGTACTGGGAGACGTTGCTATATAGATGATAGTACTGTATATACAGTATATATATGATGCAGCTGACATGCCCACTCTCGTCTCCCAATACAGGTTTCGCCCCTGGACAGTAACGTCGGTGAGACCGTTTGCTCCCTGAACTTTGCTCAGCGGGTCTGTAAGGTGGAGCTGGGCCCGGCCTCACGAAAGGTGGATTTGGCGAGATCAGAGATGTGAGTGCGGCTGAGCCCAGTGGTGCCTGCGGCTGAGCCCAGTGGTGCCTGCTGGAGGCCCAACACATAGAAACGCCACATCAGCAATCCTCCTGCCCCCACTGGCCTGGGGCCCATAATGATAAAATCCATGGCATTAAGCCTTCATGCGCAATCTGAAACTAGCCCAATAATAACAAGTCGAGGGGCATCTGTCCCAGTGCCAAAGAGGAAGAGAGGGCCGCCCAGTGAGAGGCTGCCATGTATGATGGTGCTGACCGATACTGTACAGGACTCCAACTCTAAACCCTGCCCCCAGCAACAATGTGAATAGACACAAAGCAGAGATCGGATGAAGACCAGACCGAACGCAGAAATATTGCTCCACCCAGAGAAGAAGGGTGGGTCACATGGCACAAGAAGAGGGCAAGGGAAGTACACCGGCAGGCAGCGCAGCCGGAGGGGGCAGTACAAGGTCAGGCAGCGCAGCCGGAGGGGGGCAGTACGAGGTCAGGCAGCTCAGCCGGAGGGGGCAGTACGAGGTCAGGCAGCGCAGCCGGAGGGGGCAGTACGAGGTCAGGCAGCGCAGCCGGAGGGGGCAGTACGAGGTCAGGCAGCGCAGCCGGAGGGGGCAGTACGAGGTCAGGCAGCTCAGCCGGAGGGGGCAGTACGAGGTCAGGCAGCTCAGCCGGAGGGGGCAGTACGAGGTCAGGCAGCGCAGCCGGAGGGGGCAGTACGAGGTCAGGCAGCGCAGCCGGAGGGGGCAGTACGAGGTCAGGCAGCGCAGCCGGAGGGGGCAGTACGAGGTCAGGCAGCTCAGCCGGAGGGGGCAGTACGAGGTCAGGCAGCGCAGCCGGAGGGGGCAGTACGAGGTCAGGCAGCGCAGCCGGAGGGGGCAGTACGAAGTCAGGCAGCGCAGCCGGAGGGGGCAGTACGAGGTCAGGCAGCTCAGCCGGAGGGGGCAGTACGAGGTCAGGCAGCTCAGCCGGAGGGGGCAGTACGAGGTCAGGCAGCTCAGCCGGAGGGGGCAGTACGAGGTCAGGCAGCGCAGCCGGAGGAGGCAGTACGAGGTCAGGCAGCGCAGCCGGAGGGGGCAGTACACGGTCAGGCAGAGTGGGCAGTACATGGGCAGGTAGAGTGGGCAGTTCACGGGCGGGCAGTACACGGTCAGGCAATGTGGGCAGTACATAGGCAGGCAGGCAGAGTGGGCAGTACACGGTCAGGCAGAGTGGGCAGTACACGGTCAGGCAGAGTGAGCAGTACATGGGCAGGCAGAGTGGGCAGTACACGGGCAGGCAGAGTGGGCAGTACACAGGCAGGCAGGCAGAGTGGGCAGTACATGGTCAGGCAGAGTGGGCAGTACACGGTCAGGCAATGTGGGCAGTACATGGGCAGGCAGAGTGGGCAGTACACAGGCAGGCAGAGTGGGCAGTACACGGGCGGGCAGTACATGGGCGGGCAGTACACGGGCAGGCAGAGTGGGCAGTACACGGGCAGGCAGAGTGGGCAGTACACAGGCGGGCAGTACGCGGGAAGGCAGAGTGGGCAGTACACAGGCAGGCAGGCAGAGTGGGCAGTACACAGGCAGGCAGAGTGGGCAGTACACAGGCGGGCAGTACACGGGCAGGCAGAGTGGGCAGTACACGGGCGGGCAGTACACGGGCAGGCAGAGTGGGCAGTACACGGGCGGGCAGTACACGGGCAGGCAGAGTGGGCAGTACACGGGCAGGCAGAGTGGGCAGTACACGGGCGGGCAGTACACGGGCAGGCAGAGTGGGCAGTACACGGGCAGGCAGAGTGGGCAGTACACAGGCAGGCAGAGTGGGCAGTACACGGGCAGGCAGAGTGGGCAGTACACGGGCGGGCAGTACACGGGCAGGCAGAGTGGGCAGTACAGTCATGGCCAAAAGTTTTGAGAATGATACAAATATTAATTTTTACAAAGTCTACTGCTTCAGTTTTTCTAATGGCAATTTGCATATACTCCAGAATGTTATAAAGAGTGATCAGCTTAACAGCAATTACTTGCAAAGTCAATATTTGCCTAGAAAATGAACTTTATCCCCCAAAACACATTTCAACATCATTGCAGCCCTGCCTTAAAAGGACCACCTAACATCGTTTCAGTGATTGCTCCATTAACACAGGTGTGGGTGTTGATGAGGACAGGGCTGGAGATCAATCTGTCATGATTAAGTAAGAATGACACCACTGGACACTTTAAAAGGAGGCTGGTGCTTGCCATCATTGTTTCTCTTCTGTTAACCATGGTTATCTCTAAAGAAACACGTGCAGTCATCACTGCACTGCACAAAAATGGCCTAACTGGGAAGAGTATTGCAGCTAGAAAGATTGCACCTCAGTCAACAATCTATCGCATCATCAAGAACTTCAAGGAGAGAGGTTCCATTGGTGCCAAAAAGGCTCCAGGGCGCCCAAGAAAGACCAGCAAGCGGCAGGACCGTCTCTTAAAAGTGTTTCAGCTGCGGGATGGGGCTACCAGCAGTGCAGAGCTTGCTGAGGAATGGCAGCAGGCAGGTGTGAGTGCATCTGCACGCACTGTGAGGCGGAGACTCTTGGAGCAAGGCCTGGTCTCAAGGAGGGCAGCAAAGAAGCCACTTCTCTCCAGAAAAAACATCAGGGACAGACTGATATTCTGCAAAAGGTACAGGGAGTGGACTGCTGAGGACTGGGGGAAAGTCATTTTCTCTGATGAATCCCCTTTTCGATTGTTTGGAACATCTGGAAAACAGCTTATTCGGAGAAGAAGAGGTGAGCGCTACCACCAGTCTTGTCTCATGCCAACTGTAAAGCATCCTGAAACCATTCATGTGTGGGGTTGCTTCTCAGCCAAGGGAATCGGCTCTCTCACAGTCTTGCCTAAAAACACAGCCATGAATAAAGAATGGTACCAGAATGTCCTCCAAGAGCAACTTCTCCCAACCGTCCAAGAGCAGTTTGGCGCTCAACAATGCCTTTTCCAGCATGATGGAGCACCTTGCCATAAAGCAAAGGTGATAACTAAATGGCTCAGGGAACAAAACATAGAGATTTTGGGTCCATGGCCTGGAAACTCCCCAGATCTTAATCCCATTGAGAACTTGTGGTCAATCATCAAGAGACGGGTGGACAAACAAAAACCAACAAATTCAGACAAAATGAAAGCATTGATTCTGCAAGAATGGACTGCTATCAGTCAGGATTTGGTCCAGAAGTTGATTGAGAGCATGCCAGGGAGAACTGCAGAGGTCCTGAAGAAGAAGGGTCAACACTGCAAATATTGACTTGCTGCATTAACTCATTCTAAGTGTCAATATAAGCTTCTGTTACTCATAATATGAATGCAATTCTATTTCTGTATGTGATAAAAACATCTGACAAACACACATAAAAACCAGAGGGCAGCAGATCATGTGAAAATAGAATATTTGTGTCATTCTCAAAACTTTTGGCCATGACTGTACACAGGCGGGCAGTACACGGGCAGGCAGAGTGGGCAGTACACGGGCAGGCAGAGTGGGCAGTACACGGGCAGACAGAGTGGGCAGTACACGGGCAGGCAGAGTGGGCAGTACACGGGCAGGCAGAGTGGGTAGTACACGGGCAGGCAGAGTGGGCAGTACACGGGCGGGTAGTACACGGGCGGGTAGTACACGGGCAGGCAGAGTGGGCAGTACATGGGCAGGCAGAGTGGGTAGTACACGGGCGGGTAGTACACGGGCAGGCAGAGTGGGCAGTACACGGGCAGGCAGAGTGGGTAGTACACGGGCAGGCAGTACACGGGCAGGCAGAGTGGGCAGTACACGGGCGGGTAGTACACGGGCAGGCAGAGTGGGTAGTACACGGGCAGGCAGAGTGGGCAGTACACGGGCAGGCAGAGTGGGCAGTACACGGGCAGGCAGAGTGGGCAGTACACGGGCGGGTAGTACACGGGCAGGAAGAGTGGGTAGTACACGGGCAGGCAGAGTGGGCAGTACACGGGCAGACAGAGTGGGCAGTACACGGGCAGGCAGTGCAACTTCTACGTGTCTGTTTCAATAGGAAGAGTGGAATGATCCGCTGACTTACCCCTTTGCCCCCTCCACCATTTTCCGGTTCTTTCCTTTTCGGACATGGAGCGCCCTGATCTGGTGAATAATTCCTGTGTCACCTGATTACACCCGGGACACGTAACCCCTGCGTGGTTCTATATTATCCCTATAGGTGCTGATCGCATGCAATACTTAACCCTTATGCTGCCAGGAGTCTCCGTGTATCTGAACTGCACTGATAATGAGCGGAGCGCACACAGGGCCATAGACGGGGTCGCCCACATCACTGTCAAAGCTGCATAAAAAGTTCAGAAACTTTGCAGATTATTTTAGTTTTTTGCACTGATCCCGAGAATCCCATCAAGTCCACAGAGAAAGGAGCGTTACCTCTACAGGTGAGACCGGAGTACAGCACATGAGGTAACAGGGAGTTGTGACTGCAGCTCTGGATGTGACCACAGTAGAAATCATGATTAGTCAATTAGAGATATTTCGCTACAATGTATCAACTCTCATAGCAACCCCGCCCTCTGATGTGGATGAAACCAAATCTATCGCCATGACAACAATCACACTGCGCCCTCCACTGCACTACAGCCCGAAACGTAAAGAGCCGCAGCAGACATGGCTGGATTTTATTCCTGAATAAAGCGCAAATCTCATCAATCTCAGTGTCTGTCCTGTACATAGTGACCAGCAGAATAGTGAGCGCAGCTCTGGAGTATAATACAGGATATAACTCAGGATCAGTACAGGATAAGTAATGTAATGTATGTACACAGTGACTGCACCAGCAGAATAGTGAGCGCAGCTCTGGAGTATAATACAGGATGTAACTCAGGAACAGTACAGGATAAGTAATGTAATGTATGTACACAGTGACTGTACCAGCAGAATAGTGAGTGCAGCTCTGGAGTATAATACAGGATGTAACTCAGGATCAGTACAGGATAAGTAATGTAATGTATGTACACAGTGACTGCACCAGCAGAATAGTGAGTGCAGCTCTGGAGTATAATACAGGATAAGTAATGTAATGTATGTACACAGTGACTGTACGAGCAGAATAGTGAGCGCTGCTCTGGAGTATAATACAGGATGTAACTCAGGATCAGTACAGGATAAGTAATGTAATGTATGTACACAGTGACTGCACCAGCAGAATAGTGAGCGCAGCTCTGGAGTATAATACAGGATGTAACTCAGGATCAGTACAGGATAAGTAATGTAATGTATGTACACAGTGACTGCACCAGCAGAATAGTGAGCGCAGCTCTGGAGTATAATACAGGATGTAACTCAGGATCAGTACAGGATAAGTAATGTAATGTATGTATACAGTAACTGCACCAGCAGGATAGTGAGTGCAGCTCTGGAGTATAATACAGGATAAGTAATGTAATGTATGTACACAGTGACTGTACCAGCAGAATAGTGAGCGCAGCTCTGGAGTATAATACAGGATAAGTAATGTAATGTATATACACAGTGACTGCACCAGCAGAATAGTGAGCGCAGCTCTGGAGTATAATACAGGATATAACTCAGGATCAGTACAGGATAAGTAATGTAATGTATGTACACAGTGACTGCACCAGCAGAATAGTGAGTGCAGCTCTGGAGTATAATACAGGATATAACTCAGGATCAGTACGGGATAAGCAATGTAATGTATGTACACAGTGACTACACCAGCAGAATAGTGAGTGCAGCTCTGGAGTATAATACAGGATAAGTAATGTAATGTATGTACACAGTGACTGTACCAGCAGAATAGTGAGTGCAGCTCTGGAGTATAATACAGGATGTAACTCAGGATCAGTACAGGATAAGTAATGTAATGTATGTACACAGTGACTGTACCAGCAGAATAGTGAGCGCAGCTCTGGAGTATAATACAGGATGTAACTCAGGATCAGTACAGGATAAGTAATGTAATGTATGTACACAGTGACTGTACCAGCAGAATAGTGAGCGCAGCTCTGGAGTATAATACAGGATGTAACTCAGGATCAGTACAGGATAAGTAATGTAATGTATGTACACAGTGACTGTACCAGCAGAATAGTGAGCGCAGCTCTGGAGTATAATACAGGATGTAACTCAGGATCAGTACAGGATAAGTAATGTAATGTATGTACACAGTGACTGTACCAGCAGAATAGTGAGCGCAGCTCTGGAGTATAATACAGGATAAGTAATGTAATGTATGTACACAGTGACTGTACCAGCAGAATAGTGAGTGCAGCTCTGGAGCATAATACAGGATGTAACTCAGGATCAGTACAGGATAAGTAATGTAATGTATGTACACAGTGACTGTACCAGCAGAATAGTGAGCGCAGCTCTGGAGTATAATACAGGATGTAACTCAGGATCAGTACGGGATAAGCAATGTAATGTATGTACACAGTGACTGTACCAGCAGAATAGTGAGTGCAGCTCTGGAGTATAATACAGGATAAGTAATGTAATGTATGTACACAGTGACTGTACCAGCAGAATAGTGAGCGCAGCTCTGGAGTATAATACAGGATAAGTAATGTAATGTATGTACACAGTGACTGTACCAGCAGAATAGTGAGTGCAGCTCTGGAGCATAATACAGGATGTAACTCAGGATCAGTACAGGATAAGTAATGTAATGTATGTACACAGTGACTGTACCAGCAGAATAGTGAGCGCAGCTCTGGAGTATAATACAGGATGTAACTCAGGATCAGTACGGGATAAGCAATGTAATGTATGTACACAGTGACTGTACCAGCAGAATAGTGAGTGCAGCTCTGGAGTATAATACAGGATAAGTAATGTAATGTATGTACACAGTGACTGTACCAGCAGAATAGTGAGCGCAGCTCTGGAGTATAATACAGGATAAGTAATGTAATGTATGTACACAGTGACTGCACCAGCAGAATAGTGAGCGCAGCTCTGGAGTATAATACATGATGTAACTCAGGATCAGTACAGGATAAGTAATGTAATGTATGTACACAGTGACTGTACCAGCAGAATAGTGAGTGCAGCTCTGGAGTATAATACAGGATAAGTAATGTAATGTATGTACACAGTGACTGCACCAGCAGAATAGTGAGCGCAGCTCTGGAGTATAATACAAGATGTAACTGAGGATCAGTACAGGATAAGTAATGTAATGTATGTACACAGTGACTGCACCAGCAGAATAGTGAGTGCAGCTCTGGAGTATAATACAGGATAAGTAATGTAATGTATGTACACAGTGACTGCACCAGCAGAATAGTGAGCGCAGCTCTGGAGTATAATACAAGATGTAACTGAGGATCAGTACAGGATAAGTAATGTAATGTATGTACACTGTGACTGTACCAGCAGAATAGTGAGTGCAGCTCTGGAGTATAATACAGGATAAGTAATGTAATGTATGTACACTGTGACTGTACCAGCAGAATAGTGAGTGCAGCTCTGGAGTATAATACAGGATGTAACTCAGGATCAGTACAGGATAAGTAATGTAATGTATGTACACAGTGACTGTACCAGCAGAATAGTGAGTGCAGCTCTGGAGTATAATACAGGATAAGTAATGTAATGTATGTACACAGTGACTGCACCAGCAGAATAGTGAGCGCAGCTCTGGAGTATAATACAAGATGTAACTGAGGATCAGTACAGGATAAGTAATGTAATGTATGTACACAGTGACTGCACCAGCAGAATAGTGAGTGCAGCTCTGGAGTATAATACAGGATAAGTAATGTAATGTATGTACACAGTGACTGCACCAGCAGAATAGTGAGTGCAGCTCTGGAGTATAATACAGGATGTAACTCAGGATCAGTACAGGATAAGTAATGTAATGTATGTACACAGTGACTGCACCAGCAGAATAGTGAGTGCAGCTCTGGAGTATAATACAGGATAAGTAATGTAATGTATGTACACAGTGACTGCACCAGCAGAATAGTGAGCGCAGCTCTGGAGTATAATACAGGATAAGTAATGTAATGTATGTACACAGTGACTGTACCAGCAGAATAGTGAGCGCAGCTCTGGAGTATAATACAGGATGTAACTCAGGATCAGTACAGGATAAGTAATGTAATGTATGTACACAGTGACTGTACCAGCAGAATAGTGAGCGCAGCTCTGGAGTATAATACAGGATAAGTAATGTAATGTATGTACACAGTGACTGCACCAGCAGAATAGTGAGTGCAGCTCTGGAGTATAATACAGGATAAGTAATGTAATGTATGTACACAGTGACTGCACCAGCAGAATAGTGAGCGCAGCTCTGGAGTATAATACAGGATAAGTAATGTAATGTATGTACACAGTGACTGTACCAGCAGAATAGTGAGCGCAGCTCTGGAGTATAATACAGGATGTAACTCAGGATCAGTACAGGATAAGTAATGTAATGTATGTACACAGTGACTGTACCAGCAGAATAGTGAGCGCAGCTCTGGAGTATAATACAGGATAAGTAATGTAATGTATGTACACAGTGACTGCACCAGCAGAATAGTGAGTGCAGCTCTGGAGTATAATACAGGATAAGTAATGTAATGTATGTACACAGTGACTGCACCAGCAGAATAGTGAGCGCAGCTCTGGAGTATAATACAGGATAAGTAATGTAATGTATGTACACAGTGACTGTACCAGCAGAATAGTGAGCGCAGCTCTGGAGTATAATACAGGATGTAACTCAGGATCAGTAAAGGATAAGTAATGTAATGTATGTACACAGTGACTGCACCAGCAGAATAGTGAGTGCAGCTCAATTAACTTAGGGTGTGGCTCTGCTTAGCTGTGTTTTTGCTGCTCCTGAGCTCCAGGGAAGGAAGACCTATCCACCTGGGGCCTGCTCTCTCCTCCCCAGGGAGGGAGTGGGTTTCTAGGCATGAGTGAGGGAGACAAGACCCAGGCTCCTGTTCCTCGAACCAGGCCGGCGGGGAGCAGGAGAAGCCAGAAACCGGCCTGCACATTGGAGGACTCAGGGGTGAGACGTTCCACCAGGAGTTGCAGCAATGTGGCTCCTACTCCCCCTGAGCCTGTAGAGGCTCGGAAAGACCGTAAGGCCTCCAGCAGGGAGGTTTCCAGCAAGGAGGCTGCTAGCAAAGTGGCATAAAGTGTGGAGAAGAAGTCTGTTGACACAGACAGTAGCAGTCCTGCTGAAAGTACTGGAGGAAAGCTGGGTGCTGCCAGCAGAAAACTCGCTACCACCGGAGGAAAGCTGAGTGCTCACGGAGGTGAGGCCGACCTCAGCGAGGAAGGCTGGGGGCTGCAGAGGCCCCGGGAGTCTATTACCACCTATGGCTCCCGAGTTATGAGTCACCTCAGTGAGTACGAAGAGGCAAGTAAGATGGTGAGGAGGCTTCGGGAGGAACTGCGCTGTGCCCAAGCCAGGGCTAATGTGCCCCTAAAAAGGAGGAGGCCTGAAAGCCTGGCTGAGATAAACAGACTTAAGTCTGCAATTGACGCCTTGGAAGAAAGGAAAGCGGTAATTCGGGAGAAGAGCGGTCCTTTCAAGGAAAAGCTGCTGAATGAGGACCGGTTCAGAGAGATGGCGGATGAGAAGGAGAGAAGGATGATGGGGCTCCAACCTGAGAGCCAGGTGGATGTGGAGGAGGAGATGGATGAAGACCAGCAGCCAGGTCCACCTGCCAGCCCGCAGCCAGGTCCACCTGCCAGTCCGCAGCCAGGTCCACCTGCCAGCCCGCAGCCAGGTCCACCTGCCAGCCCGCAGCAAGGTCCACCTGCCAGCCCGCAGCAAGGTCCACCTGCCAGCCCGCAGCAAGGTCCACCTGCCAGCCCGCAGCAAGGTCCACCTGCCAGCCCGCAGCAAGGTCCACCTGCCAGCCTCCAGCAGAGTCCACCGGCCAACCCGCAGCAAGGTCCACCTGCCAGCCTGCAGCAGAGTCCACCGGCCAACCCGCAGCAAGGTCCACCTGCCAGCCTGCAGCAATGTCCACCTGCCATCCTGCAGCAATGTCCACCGGCCAGCCTGCAGCAATGTCCACCTGCCAGCCCGCAGCAATGTCCACCTGCCATCCTGCAGCAACACCAGCAGGTTCCGTACAGCGGCCCCCCTGCAAGGCAGGCGGCAGTGACACCTAGCTGCAGTTCTGCCGACTTAGGGGATGATGGTGACAGCAGCAGCCAGGGAGGGGCGCTAATGGCCCAGATTAAGCAGCTGGAATCCCCAGTGTGCCTCCAGAACTTTTCCTTTGGCAGTGATTTCCCAGAGGAGGCTCCTGTAGGCCGCAGAAAGAAGAAGAGCAAGCCAAAAGAAGTGGTGAGTTTGGTCTATAGCCCCCTCCCTGTGTCCCCTGGGTCAGCTGTGGGGTTGGTTCGCTGTGCAGGCCCCGTTGCCCAGCCTGGCTCGGGTCCTGCAGTGGACTCGGTGCAAGGGAGCGGGGAGATTGCAAATGAAGCTAATGTAGCGAGGGGCTCTGTCTCTGCTTGCAGTAGCATTGATGGAGCAGGGAAGGCAACGGCCGAAAGGCCGGACATTATGGGCGGCCCAGCAGCGGAAATATTGTCAAACTCCGGTTCTGTGGTTCATTCCCTGGTGGGAGGGGGGGTGACCCAGTGCCGGAGGTGATTGCGGTTGCTTCGGCGGCTCCTGGATCTGCTGCAGCGGGTCACTTAGTTGATCAGCGGCAGCAGTGTGAAGGGGTTGCCGGGGCTGAGAGCGCCAATCCTCCCATCCAGAACACTAAAAAAACTACTAGCAAAGTACTTGTCAGCCTGTCAGCCTTCCGAGAAGAAAGGGGCGGGCAGACCCCGTGGTCTCTCCCGACAACCGGGCCAGGTGTTAGGAATGTGGTCCGTCTTCGGTGGCAAGGCAATGAGGCGTGTCCTCCTAGGGCAAAAGTGTTTGAGCTGCTGCTGAAGATGGGCTTCAGGGCAAATGACATCTATGCCCGGATACATCCCTATGGTACACCTGAGTTCGATGTCAGTTTTGTTCGGCCGGAGGGGCTTGAGCTCTTCTGGTCGAACTATGAGCTGACAAAGAACGAGCCTGAGTGGCAGGACTTTTTTGTGCTGGCAGTGTCCCGCCAGAGCGAAGTTAAGAAAGTGACTGTTCTTACCCATAATGAATCACTTTCTTGTGTTGATATCATGACCTGGATGGGTCGCTATGGGGAGGTCATGGGAATACCTCAAAAAAATCGTGACGAGTTTGGTATCTGGTCAGGGTTATGGACCTTTATGGTTAAACTGAGGCGTTCTGGTAGCTCTGTTGCCCACATTCCTTCCTCTGCCTTCTTGGGGAGGGATCGTATCCTGATCTTCTACCAGGGTCAGCCAAAGCTTTGTCACAGGTACGGCGACCCCACATATTTCAGTGCAAACTGTACTGCGCAAGTGGGTGCATTGTGTGGGGATAAAGGTCATCTCGCTGCATCCTGTGCAAAGATTAGGTGTCACCTGTGTGGTGGTCTAGGTCACCCATACAGTCGTTGTCCTCTTTCTTTCGCTAATGCGGTCTCAGCCCCGGTGCGTGAAGGCCATGAGGCTGAATCTGCTGGGTAGGGGACTAGCAGAGGTGGAGAGACTGAGGGGCCAGTGAAGAACAGCAAGAAAAAGACGCCTGCCCAGCTAAGGCGTCTAGAGAAGCGTCAAAAGGATAGAGGACTGAGGGAGTCTCAGGTTGCTGGGACAACCTCTGGCCCTGTCCTGGAGACAAAACCTGCTGCTGAGGCCCCGAGGGATGACGCACTGGATGAGGAGGTCAGGGGGATCCAGAACGAGGAGGGCGCCGCATCCTCAGAGTCCTCCCATTATGAAAGTATGGACGAGGATAATAGGATGTGGCTGGAGGGAAAACGGAGGCAGGGTGCCAAAAAGAAGAACAGGAGTAAAAAGAAGGGAGATTTAAGATCTTCTCCTACCCTGACCACGGTACCGAAGGAAGGTAAAACCAACCCCCCTCTGGTCAAGCTTTCAAATCGGTTCTTCACCCTTGACGAAAACTCTTCTTCGGGAGAGGAGGATGAGGGTGAGGGGCCAAGGGCGACGGAGGGGCTTTCAGGAGGTGTCGAGTCTTCTTCTGGGGATGTGCGATCCTCAGGAGGTGAGACTGGCGTGGAGTCTGGGGACGAGGATAAGGGAGCAGGTGCTAGACCTGAGTCTGCTAACTCACAGGAAAAGGAAATGGACACCTCAGTATCACTGAAAAGGGGGGGTTCCTTCTCTGAAGGGGATGGGAATACAGGTAAGAAGAAAGCCGTCTAACTCAACCACTCAGGATGGCGGCACCCACTCCGTTGACTCTGCCGTCTATTAATGTCGCCAGCATTAAGTCAGATTCGGCTAGATTTGCGGCCTTTGATTTTCTCGGCCGTGTTGAAGCCGACATTTTATTTTTGCAAGAGACCAGGCTGCCAAATTTGGCGGCCGTACATAAAGCTAGAAGGGAGTGGAGGCGAGGTCCATCTTATTGGTCTCTTGCAGCCGAGCCGTATAACGGAGTGGCGGTTCTTTTTACCGCAGCGGTAGAATGCAGACAAGTTATTGAGTTAGAAATGGGGAGATGCCTGATCTTAGATGTCCTCATGAAGGGACAAGAGCTCCGCCTTATTAACATCTATGGTCCCCAATCCAAGTGGGACAGGAAGTGTCTCTTTATGAGGATCAAGCCCTACCTTTTTACAAGTCGGCAGGTGGTTTTTGAAGGGGACTTCAATGCTGTCACGAGGCCCCAGGATAGGGGAGGTTCCAGAGACAAGCTGACAAACGATAGCGTCGCGCTTAATAGTATAGCTAGTGAGGCTCGCCTGGTGGATGTCCACATCCGGCACACCCCAGGCCACGCGGGGTTCACCTATCATAGGGGTAGATGCAGGTCCAGAATAGATGAGGATATTTCCAGAGTGAAATCTTTGCTTAAGAGGTGTCAGTATGATAGGCACGCATCTTTGGTTTTTGAGAGGGATTACGGGAAGTACCGCTCGCCCGACCCTTACAGAAACTGTAAGATGTCAGTGAGTAGTAAGGTTATCACAGGGCTGATTGATAGTACAGGATCCCTGAAAAGGTCCAGATCAGGGATCCTGGAGGTCGTCAGATCCTTCTACTCACGCCTCTTGGGAAAGAGGGATCTAGATTGAGATGTGGTGTCGGCTTTCCTGGCTGAAACTGTCCCTGAACCAGGGGATAACCCCTCTCTTGACGTTTTGACAGAGATGATTAGGGAAGAGGAAGTCAGACTGGCCATTGATGGGCTTCGGCTCCAAAAATCGCCAGGTCCGGATGGCCTAACATCCGAGTTCTATAAGACCTTTAAGGACATCTTGGTTCCCCTCTTGACTGAGTTATTCAATGAGTGTCTTTCCTCGGGCACTCTGCCGAGGTCAATGAGGAGGTCTGCTCTGATCATCCTATCAAAGGGTAAGGACCGATCTTGTATTGAGAATTGGCGTCCCATAGCGCTACTCAATGCAGACAGAAAGATTCTGGCAAAGGTGCTGTTCAATCGTCTGGTGAAGTTTGCACCCCAGCTCCTTTCAGTGGCTCAGCACTGCTCTGTTCCAGGCCGCAGTACAACTAGTGCTGTGCTTGGTGTCCGGGAGGCCGTGGAGCAGGGTAGGGCAGGTCACTGGAAGGGGTACTTGCTGTCCTTGGATCAGGCTAAAGCATTTGATCGAGTTAACCACGAGTATCTTTGGTCTGTCCTTCTGAGATATGGCCTGCCGGGGGGGTTTGTTGATTGGCTTAAGACCTTGTATGCAGGGGCAGAGAGTTTCCCACTTGTTAATGGTTGGGTTGGCCGCTCTTTTGAGGTTGGGTCTGGCGTTCGCCAGGGCTGTCCTTTGAGCCCACTGTTATATGTGTTTGCAATTGACCCTTTCCTTAGGAGGGTTGATTGTGGACCATTGACGGGGGTCGGGATGGACCGGGTGATGCCGGGGTCGACCCTGAGAGTGGTGGCGTATGCTGACGATGTCACTACCTTTGTGTCCTCACAGAGGGAGGCAGAGTGGGTGATGTCTGAGGTTGATCGCTACTCAGAAGCATCTGGGTCCAAGATCAACCGGGATAAGTGTGAGAGTCTCTGGCTGGGAGGGGGAGATCCTGGTTTTGATCTCCCGGACACCCTTCCAGGGCCCCAACAATCTGCAAAAGTCCTCGGCATCGAATTTGGTCAAGGGGATTACCCCATGCAAAATTGGGACAGCAGGCTTAAGATCGCCGCTCAGAAGGTGGACCAATGGAAGGGTTGGTCTTTGACCCTAAGAGAAAGGGTAAACCTGATCAAAACTTACCTGCTCCCTTTGCTGATATATCTGGGCAGTGTGTGCATCTTGCCAGAGCCTTTCTGGACTCGGGTCTACAGTGTGTTCTTCCAGCTATTATGGGGGAATAGACTGAACCTAGTCAAGAGGGAGGTTACTTACCATACGAGGAAACAAGGGGGGTTGTGTATGGTCAACCCTGTGGTGTTCTTAGTGAACACCTTTCTTAAGATCAACATTGCAAGCCTCTGGCAAGAGAGGGCTCCTCCGTGGGTTTTCTCCTGTAGGGGATGGTTTCAGCCTTTCTTCCAGGAATGGGAGACAGGAGGGCAAGTGAAGGATCTTCGCACACCACACGGGCATCTTCCGGCTTACGTTGCCCCGGTTCTGAAAGTAGTTCACCGGTGAGGTCTGGGAGATCAGGACTTTGCCAAGGAAATTCCTTGACAAGAGGGTCCTGTGGACTCATTTTCAGAGCCCACTGGTGCTCAAAGATTGCCCAAGCCGGGATCTGGGGGTAGGTTTGAGACTTTTAAATTCCATCAGGATCCCCTTGAAGTTTTGGGACTTGGCTTGGCGCTGCTTCCATGGGAAACTGTATGTGAGGGATAACCTGAAGTGTAGAAGCTCTGAGGAAAGGGGTTGTCCCCGGGAGGAGTGTGACAACGTGCTGGAAAGCATGGAGCACTTCTTGCTTCATTGTCCCTTTAATACAGAGGTGTACAACAGGGTGGGCGCTTCCATCAGTTGGCCCAGGTTGCCTGGTCTCTCTTATGCGGAGTGGGCCTATGGAGCATTCAGAGTCCATGGTGGTCGGGACCGGTGCACTTTATTCTTAGTTAGCCTAGTGGTTAGGTACCACACGTGGAACGCACGGTGTCTAGTATCGACGCAACGGAAAATCCTCCCGGTGGCTGAGGTGGTTAGGAACATTCTTAGTGACCTGGTGAAAGTGCGCCCTCTGGAGTATGAGAGGTTGGGGACGGGGAGGGCCTCTCTTCTTTGGAGGGGGTTCTCCTTTCCTGTACCTTAGCCTGTCATCTCCATTCCTGGTGTTGGGCTGGTGTTAGCACTGTAGATTTTTCTTTTGTTTTGCTCAGTAATAGTAGGATGTAGGGCTTGAAGGTGTCGAACTTGGGCTTTGTGTTTGCTGTGTTGGTGTGATATGGGTACACTAGTTAGGTTGGGAGGTGGGTCAGCGGGGGAGGGGGAATTTGGATTTCTTGGACTGGGTTGTGTGTGGGCTTGGGTGTTTAGCTTAGGGGAGGGGGGGGGAATTTTTTTTTACATGCTGTGTATTTTTTTAATAGGTTGTATATAGTGTATATATGGGGATAGCAGTTAGGTGGGGAGGGGGATTTTGGGTTTTCTTGGCCTGGTCTGGACTTATACGCAGACTTTGGACGTTGGACCAGTGCCAGGATTGTGTGTGGGGCTGGGGACTGGTTGTGGATTTTAGGTTTATGGGGGGGGGGGGGGGAAAAATTTTTTTTGGTTTATTGGTGTTTGTATGTATATATGTAATATTGTATGAGTTTGTTTATTATATTATTTTTGTCATGTGGTTTTTCTTGGTGTCGTGGGCAGCTGGATCAGCCGGTGAGATTGTGTATTACTGGGATTAGTGCGGTTGAAGAGTATTTGGTGAGAATGAGGCTGGACCAGTCAATATACTAACCTGTATATAGTGTATATATTGTATTATAGAAACGTCACTTGTTGTGTTATTTTGTTGTGTTTGTCCTTTGATTATTCTTGTTATGTTTAATGTTTATGAAGATTGTTATGTTTTATAATTTTATTAATAAAAGAACTACAGGATGTACAGCGGGTACGGAAAATATTCAGACCCCTTGAAATTTTTCACTCTGTTTCATTGCAGCCATTTGCTAAAAGCAAAACCGTTCCTTTTATTTCTCATTAATGTACACTCAGCTCCTCATCCTGACAGAAAAATACAGAAATGTAGATATTTTTGCAAATTTATTAAATAAGAAACCCTGCAATCTCCCCTGGCCATAAGTATTCGGAGCCTTTGCTCAGTACTGAGTAGAAGCCGCTTCCTTCTGAGCTAGTACAGCCAGGAGTCTTCTTGGGAATGATACAACAAGTTTTTCACATCTGGATTTGGGGATCCTCGGCCATTCTTCCTTGCAGATCCTCTCCAGTTCCGTCAGGTTGGATGGTGAACGTTGGTGGAGACATTTTCAGGTCTCTCCAGAGATGCTCAGTTGGGTTGAGGTCCGGGCTCTGGCTGGGCCAGTCAGGAATGGTCACAGAGTTGTTCCTTAGTTATTTTAGCTGTGTGCTTAGGGTCATTGTCTTGTTGGAACCTTCAGCCCAGTCTGAGGCCCAGAGCACTCTGGCAGAGGTTTTCTTCCAGGATATCTCTGTACTTGGCCACATTCATCTTTCCTTCTATTACAACCAGTAGTCCTGTCCCCCATAGCATGATGCTGCCACCGCCATGTCTCACTGTTGGGATTGTATTGGGCAGGTGAGCAGGGCCTGGTTTTCTCCACACTTACCGCTTAGAATTAATGCCAAAAGGTTCAGTCTTTGTCTCCTCAGAGCAGAGAATCTTATTTCTCATAGTCTGGGAGTCCTTCATGTGTTTTTTGGCTTTCCTATGTCTTGCACTGAGGAGAGGCTTCCTTCGGGCCCCTCTGCCATAAAGCCCCGACTGGTGGAGGCTGCAGTGATAGTGACTTTGTGGAACTTTCTCCCATCTCCCTACTGCATCTCTGGAGCTCGGCCACAGTCATCTTTGGCTTCTTCTTCACCTCTCTCACCAAGGCTCTTCTCCCACCATTGCTCAGTTTGGCTGGACGGCCAGGTCTGTATTAATAGAGGTTTAACCAGTAGGACACCTCTAGCTATACAGCCCAGCGTCCTACTGGTTACACCTCTAGCTGTACAGCCCAGCGTCCTACTGGTTACACCTCTAGCTGTACAGCCCAGCGTCCTACTGGTTACACCTCTAGCTGTACAGCCCAGCGTCCTACTGGTTACACCTCTAGCTGTACAGCCCAGCGTCCTACTGGTTACACCTCTAGCTGTACAGCCCAGCGTCCTACTGGTTACACCTCTAGCTGTACAGCCCAGCGTCCTACTGGTTACACCTCTAGCTGTACAGCCCAGCGTCCTACTGGTTACACCTCTAGCTGTACAGCCCAGCGTCCTACTGGTTACACCTCTAGCTGTACAGCCCAGCGTCCCACTGGTTACACCTCTAGCTGTACAGCCCAGCGTCCCACTGGTTACACCTCTAGCTGTACAGCCCAGCGTCCCACTGGTTACACCTCTAGCTGTACAGCCCAGCGTCCCACTGGTTACACCTCTAGCTGTACAGCCCAGCGTCCCACTGGTTACACCTCTAGCTGTACAGCCCAGCGTCCCACTGGTTACACCTCTAGCTGTACAGCCCAGCGTCCCACTGGTTACACCTCTAGCTATACAGCCCAGCGTCCCACTGGATACACCTCTAGCTATACAGCCCAGTGTCCTACTGGTTACACCTCTAGCTATACAGCCAATGTGATACTGAGATGGATGGCTCCTTATATTGAGCTCCAGTTTCCATTGTTTGGTCCAGAGATGCAGTAAAGCGAGATCTCTTTTCATGTTACAGGCTCATGAGTATCTGACATACACCAAGCAAACCCGACTGACCAACCCTACTCCGGAGTCTTCTACAATAACATTAAAGAGAACAAAAAGAGTCAGCCGAGGCCAGAGATTGGCTGCATTGGGCATGTGACGTCACCACTGCAGACCCTCAACCAACACTCAGGAGCCGCAGAAACTGAGAATTACTGAGTGTTGGTCGTGGGTCTCCAGTGCTGACGTCACATGCCCAATGCAGCCAATCCCTGACCACACGGCTACAGACCCGCAGCCAACACAATTAGGGAGCCCCGGAGCGCTGGGCGCCATTAACTCTTGGTCTGCTTTTTTAACACATTCCCTGCCACTTTTTGCCTTTACCTTTTTTTTAATTTGGCCTGTCTTCATTGCAGAGCATTCTGCTGGTTAGTGTAGTACGGCCTGTGCAATCAGAGCCACCCATCTGCTCCCTATCGTCAGGTCACAGGGTACCCGTCTCTGTCAACCCACTTAAATCCTGTGGTCACTAAGGGGTTACAGCTGATGGGTTCTGCTGATAGCGGATATGCCACTACGGGGTTAATGGATTAAACCATTTTCTTCTAGACCTGTATACAGGTGGAGCAGGGTGAGTTGTGGCCATTCTTATGAATGTCACAGACGGGCGGGCCACAGAGGTAGGAGAAGATGTCAACTACATCACCCAGCAGTGGGAGGAGCTGAGCCCCAGAGTGACTGCCAGTATGGCCCTTCAGTGGGAGGAGCTGACCCCCTCAGCGACTGCCAGTATGGCCCTACAGTGGGAGGAGCTGACCCCCTGAGCGACTGCCAGTATGGCCCTACAGTGAGAGGAGCTGACCCCCAGAGTGACTGCCAGTATGGCCCTACAGTGGGAGGAGCTGACCCCCTGAGCGACTGCCAGTATGGCCCTACAGTGGGAGGAGCAGTCCCCAGGTCTTGTAGTTTCCACTTAGAGCCATTACGTGACTGGTCCATGTGTTACCCTGCAGTGGGGGGAGCCTTCCAGCAGAGGGCAGTGTACAAGCCTCATCGCTCCTTCCATAGGTCCTACCTTGCCGTAGACATAGAGAACATAAATCACACTACAATGAGGAGTCACATGACGTGGGCGGACACAGACAACAATCACATGGACACTGCAGGGTCAGTCGCGCCCTCCATGCTGCAGGTGTACTCGACTCCAGTGAGATGGACCCCGTAAGGCCTTGAGGCTCACAGCTCCATCCCTTCGTCCGCCTCCTTCTTCCAGGGGGTGGGCTCTCTGCCCCCCTCCGCCACCCCAGCCAGTGAACTCAGGAGCTGATGGATGGGACCTGATGGGGGCGACCAGAGGACGAGCTCCAAACATGGTGACGTCCTGCAAAAAAGCAGAGAAGGTTATAGACCCAGAAGACAGCGCACCCCACCCCCAACCAGGCCACTTCTCCCAGAAGGCAGTGCAGCCACTGAGTGTCCACCCTCAGGCCATCTGTCCACGAGACATCTCCAAGAACCTGGGTTATGGAGGAAGTGATGTCTGTGCAGCGAGAAGTAGTCTGAGTATACCTGGTGTGTAGGCAGGGAGGTCACAGCGCCCCCTGAGGACCCTCCAGAAACCAGGGGAAGGGGAATTATCTGTCATATTACACATAGCACAGGGAGCAGCGGCATCCGGCCAAGGAGCAGGCCCAGGGAGCATCGGCAGCACCCAACCGAGGAGCGGGTCCAGGGAGCAGCAGCAGCACCCGGCCAAGGAGCAGGCCCAGGGAGCATCGGCAGCACCCGGCCGAGGAGCAGGCCCAGGGAGCAGCAGCGGCACCCGGCCGAGGAGCGGGCCCAGGGAGCAGCAGCACCCGGCCGAGGAGCAGGCCCAGGGAGCAGCAGCGGCACCCGGCCGAGGAGCGGGCCCAGGGAACAGCAGCACCCGGCCGAGGAGCGGGCCCAGGGAGCAGCAGCGGCACCTGGCCGAGGAGCGGGCCCAGGAAGCAGCAGCGGCAGCACCCAACCGAGGAGCGGGTCCAGGGAGCAGCGGCATCACCCGGCCGAGGAGCGGGTCCAGGGAGCAGCGGCATCACCCGGCCGAGGAGCGGGCCCAGGGAGCAGCAGCGGCACCCGGCCGAGGAGCGGGCCCAGGGAGCAGCAGCGGCACCCGGCCGAGGAGCGGGCCCAGGGAGCAGCAGCGGCACCCGGCCGAGGAGCGGGCCCAGGGAGCAGCAGCGGCACCCGGCCGAGGAGCGGGCCCAGGGAGCAGCAGCGGCACCCGGCCGAGGAGCGGGCCCAGGGAGCAGCAGTCTGGCGCTATACTCAGCAGGTGTGCGGTCCTCACAGTGGGCGGAGGAGGCTCTCGGGGACGATACTTTCAGGCCGGGGCTCTCGCAGCTTCTCCTCCAGGATCGGGCAGACACTTATCACATTACAGCTGCTCATACAGAAGTCTCCGGAATCCACAATAACCTTCTCATCTTCTGAGCCGCTATCACAGGACCTACAGGGGGAGCAAGCACAGACACAGCGCTGACAACTCAGGAGACAGAGCGCCGACAACTCAGGAGACAGAGCGCCGACAACTCAGGAGACAGAGCGCCGACAACTCTGGAGACAGAGCGCCGACAACTCTGGAGACAGAGCGCCGGCAACTCTGGAGACAGAGCGCCGGCAACTCTGGAGACAGAGCGCCGGCAACTCTGGAGACAGAGCGCCGGCAACTCTGGAGACAGAGCGCCGGCAACTCGGGAGACAGAGCGCCGGCAACTCGGGAGACAGAGCGCCGACAACTCTGGAGACAGAGCGCCGACAACTCGGGAGGAAAAACAGAAGAGAATAGGAGAAAAAAAAAAAGGTGAAAAGGAGGAGATAGAAGTGAATTACAGAGGAGACGATGATGATGGAGTTCTCAGGTTATAGACAGTACTTGATTTTCCTCCTCACCCTCTTCCTGTGTCTTGGGGTTCTGGCGGAGGTGACATCTTGGGTAGGCCGTTCCCCCCATAGTTGTGGTCATTCTCCAGACTCAGCCGTTGTAGACAGGCGGACACAGCGTCCTCTGACATGTAAAGCTTCATGGCCGGACCACTGCAGGTGGAGAAAGGAAACCAAACATATATAACACCTATCATATCAGAGGAGCGGATACAGAATATACATATAACACCTATCATATCAGAGGAGAGGATGCAGAATATACATATATAACACCTATCATATCAGAGGAGAGGATACAGAATATACATATAACACCTATCATATCAGAGGAGAGGATACAGAATATACATATAACACCTATCATATCAGAGGAGAGGATACAGAATATACATATAACACCTATCATATCAGAGGAGAGGATACAGAATACACATATATAATACCTATCATATCAGAGGAGAGGATACAGAATATACATATATAACACCTATCATATCAGAGGAGAGGATACAGAATATACATATAACACCTATCATATCAGAGGAGCGGATACAGAATATACATATAACACCTATCATATCAGAGGAGAGGATACAGAATATACATATAACGCCTATCATATCAGAGGAGCGGATACAGAATATACATATAACACCTATCATATCAGAGGAGAGGATACAGAATATACATATAACGCCTATCATATCAGAGAAGAGGATACAGAATATACATATAACGCCTATCATATCAGAGGAGAGGATACAGAATATACATATAACGCCTATCATATCAGAGGAGAGGATACAGAATATACATATAACACCTATCATATCAGAGGAGAGGATACAGAATATACATATAACACCTATCATATCAGAGGAGAGGATACAGAATATACATATAACACCTATCATATCAGAGGAGAGGATACAGAATATACATATAACACCTATCATATCAGAGCAGCGGATACAGAATATACATATATAACACCTATCATATCAGAGGAGCGGATACAGAATATACATATAACACCTATCATATCAGAGCAGCGGATACAGAATATACATATATAACACCTATCATATCAGAGCAGCGGATACAGAATATACATATAACACCTATCATATCAGAGGAGCGGATACAGAATATACATATAACACCTATCATATCAGAGGAGCGGATACAGAATATACATATATAACACCTATCATATCAGAGGAGCGGATACAGAATATACATATAACACCTATCATATCAGAGGAGAGGATACAGAATATACATATATAACACCTATCATATCAGAGGAGCGGATACAGAATATACATATATAACACCTATCATATCAGAGGAGCGGATACAGAATATACATATATAACACCTATCATATCAGAGCAGCGGATACAGAATATACATATAACACCTATCATATCAGAGGAGCGGATACAGAATATACATATAACACCTATCATATCAGAGGAGAGGATACAGAATATACATATAACACCTATCATATCAGAGCAGCGGATACAGAATATACATATATAACACCTATCATATCAGAGGAGCGGATACAGAATATACATATAACACCTATCATATCAGAGCAGCGGATACAGAATATACATATATAACACCTATCATATCAGAGGAGAGGATACAGAATATACATATATAACACCTATCATATCAGAGGAGCGGATACAGAATATACATATATAACACCTATCATATCAGAGGAGCGGATACAGAATATACATATATAACACCTATCATATCAGAGCAGCGGATACAGAATATACATATAACACCTATCATATCAGAGGAGAGGATACAGAATATACATATATAACACCTATCATATCAGAGGAGCGGATACAGAATATACATATATAACACCTATCATATCAGAGGAGAGGATACAGAATATACATATAACGCCTATCATATCAGAGGAGAGGATACAGAATATACATATATAACACCTATCATATCAGAGGAGAGGATACAGAATATACATATATAACACCTATCATATCAGAGGAGCGGATACAGAATACACATATAACACCTATCATATCAGAGGAGCGGATACAGAATATACATATAACACCTATCATATCAGAGGAGAGGATACAGAATATACATATAACACCTATCATATCAGAGCAGCGGATACAGAATATACATATAACACCTATCATATCAGAGCAGCGGATACAGAATATACATATAACACCTATCATATCAGAGGAGAGGATACAGAATATACATATAACACCTATCATATCAGAGGAGAGGATACAGAATATACATATAACACCTATCATATCAGAGGAGCGGATACAGAATATACATATAACACCTATCATATCAGAGGAGAGGATACAGAATATACATATATAACACCTATCATATCAGAGGAGAGGATACAGAATATACATATAACACCTATCAAATCAGAGGAGAGGATACAGAATATACATATAACACCTATCATATCAGAGGAGCGGATACAGAATATACATATATAACACCTATCATATCAGAGGAGAGGATGCAGAATATACATATATAACACCTATCATATCAGAGGAGAGGATACAGAATATACATATAACACCTATCATATCAGAGGAGAGGATACAGAATATACATATAACGCCTATCATATCAGAGGAGAGGATACAGAATATACATATATAACACCTATCATATCAGAGGAGAGGATACAGAATATACATATAACGCCTATCATATCAGAGGAGCGGATACAGAATATACATATATAACACCTATCATATCAGAGGAGAGGATACAGAATATACATATAACACCTATCATATCAGAGGAGCGGATACAGAATATACATATAACACCTATCATATCAGAGCAGCGGATACAGAATATACATATAACACCTATCATATCAGAGGAGCGGATACAGAATATACATATAACACCTATCATATCAGAGGAGCGGATACAGAATATACATATAACACCTATCATATCAGAGGAGCGGATACAGAATATACATATAACACCTATCATATCAGAGGAGAGGATACAGAATATACATATAACACCTATCATATCAGAGGAGCGGATACAGAATATACATATAACACCTATCATATCAGAGGAGAGGATACACAATATACATATATAACACCTATCATATCAGAGGAGAGGATACAGAATATACATATAACATCTATCATATCAGAGGAGCGGATACAGAATATACATATAACACCTATCATATCAGAGGAGCGGATACAGAATATACATATATAACACCTATCATATCAGAGGAGAGGATACAGAATATACATATAACACCTATCATATCAGAGGAGAGGATACAGAATATACATATAACACCTATCATATCAGAGGAGCGGATACAGAATATACATATAACACCTATCATATCAGAGCAGCGGATACAGAATATACATATAACACCTATCATATCAGAGGAGAGGATACAGAATATACATATAACACCTATGATATCAGAGCAGCGGATACAGAATATACATATAACACCTATCATATCAGAGGAGAGGATACAGAATATACATATAACACCTATCATATCAGAGGAGAGGATACAGAATATACATATATAACACCTATCATATCAGAGGAGCGGATACAGAATATACATATAACACCTATCATATCAGAGGAGAGGATACAGAATATACATACAGTATATAATACCTATCATATCAGAGGAGAGGATACAGAATATACATATAACACCTATCATATCAGAGGAGAGGATACAGAATATACATATAACACCTATCATATCAGAGGAGAGGATACAGAATATACATATAACATCTATCATATCAGAGGAGCGGATACAGAATATACATATATAACACCTATCATATCAGAGGAGCGGATACAAAATATACATATATAACACCTATCATATCAGAGGAGAGGATAAAGAATATACATATATAACACCTATCATATCAGAGGAGCGGATACAGAATATACATATAACACCTATCATATCAGAGGAGAGGATACAGAATATACATATAACACCTATCATATCAGAGGAGAGGATACAGAATATACATATAACACCTATCATATCAGAGCAGCGGATACAGAATATACATATAACACCTATCATATTAGAGGAGCGGATACAGAATATACATATATAACACCTATCATATCAGAGGAGAGGATAGAGAATATACATATATAACGCCTATCATATCAGAGGAGAGGATACAGAATATACATATAACGCCTATCATATCAGAGGAGAGGATACAGAATATACATATAACGCCTATCATATCAGAGGAGAGGATACAGAATATACATATATAACGCCTATCATATCAGAGGAGAGGATACAGAATATACATATAATGCCTATCATATCAGAGGAGCGGATACAGAATATACATATAACACCTATCATATCAGAGGAGAGGATACAGAATATACATATAACATCTATCATATCAGAGGAGAGGATACAGAATATACATATAACGCCTATCAGATCAGAGGAGAGGATACAGAATATACATATATAACACCTATCATATCAGAGGAGAGGATACAGAATATACATATAACGCCTATCATATCAGAGGAGAGGATACAGAATATACATATAACACCTATCATATCAGAGGAGAGGATACAGAATATACATATAACACCTATCATATCAGAGGAGAGGATACAGAATATACATATAACACCTATCATATCAGAGGAGAGGATACAGAATATACATATAACACCTATCAAATCAGAGGAGAGGATACAGAATATACATATAACACCTATCATATCAGAGGAGCGGATACAGAATATACATATAACACCTATCATATCAGAGGAGAGGATACAGAATATACATATAACACCTATCATATCAGAGGAGAGGATACAGAATATACATATAACGCCTATCATATCAGAGGAGCGGATACAGAATATACATATATAACACCTATCATATCAGAGGAGAGGATACAGAATATACATATATAACACCTATCATATCAGAGGAGAGGATACAGAATATACATATATAACACCTATCATATCAGAGGAGAGGATACAGAATACACATATAACACCTATCATATCAGAGGAGCGGATACAGAATATACATATATAACACCTATCATATCAGAGGAGAGGATACAGAATATACATATAACGCCTATCATATCAGAGGAGAGGATACAGAATATACATATAACACCTATCATATCAGAGGAGAGGATACAGAATATACATATATAACACCTATCATATCAGAGGAGAGGATACAGAATATACATATAACACCTATCATATCAGAGGAGAGGATACAGAATATACATATAACACCTATCATATCAGAGGAGAGGATACAGAATATACATATATAACACCTATCATATCAGAGGAGAGGATACAGAATATACATATAACACCTATCATATCAGAGGAGAGGATACAGAATATACATATAACGCCTATCATATCAGAGGAGAGGATACAGAATATACATATATAACACCTATCATATCAGAGGAGAGGATACAGAATATACATATAACGCCTATCATATCAGAGGAGCGGATACAGAATATACATATATAACACCTATCATATCAGAGGAGAGGATACAGAATATACATATAACACCTATCATATCAGAGGAGCGGATACAGAATATACATATAACACCTATCATATCAGAGCAGCGGATACAGAATATACATATAACACCTATCATATCAGAGGAGAGGATACAGAATATACATATATAACACCTATCATATCAGAGGAGAGGATACAGAATATACATATAACACCTATCATATCAGAGGAGCGGATACAGAATATACATATATAACACCTATCATATCAGAGGAGAGGATACAGAATATACATATAACACCTATCATATCAGAGGAGAGGATACAGAATATACATATATAACACCTATCATATCAGAGGAGAGGATACAGAATATACATATATAACACCTATCATATCAGAGGAGAGGATACAGAATATACATATAACACCTATCATATCAGAGGAGAGGATACAGAATATACATATATAACACCTATCATATCAGAGGAGAGGATACAGAATATACATATAACACCTATCATATCAGAGGAGAGGATACAGAATATACATATAACACCTATCATATCAGAGGAGCGGATACAGAATATACATATAACACCTATCATATCAGAGGAGCGGATACAGAATATACATATAACATCTATCATATCAGAGGAGCGGATACAGAATATACATATAACACCTATCATATCAGAGGAGCGGATACAGAATATACATATAACACCTATCATATCAGAGGAGAGGATACAGAATATACATATAACACCTATCATATCAGAGGAGAGGATACAGAATATACATATAACATCTATCATATCAGAGGAGCGGATACAGAATATACATATATAACACCTATCATATCAGAGGAGAGGATACAGAATATACATATATAACACCTATCATATCAGAGGAGAGGATACAGAATATACATATATAACACCTATCATATCAGAGGAGCGGATACAGAATATACATATATAACACCTATCATATCAGAGGAGAGGATACAGAATATACATATAACACCTATCATATCAGAGCAGCGGATACAGAATATACATATAACACCTATCATATCAGAGCAGCGGATACAGAATATACATATAACACCTATCATATCAGAGGAGAGGATACAGAATATACATATAACACCTATCATATCAGAGGAGCGGATACAGAATATACATATATAACACCTATCATATCAGAGGAGCGGATACAGAATATACATATAACGCCTATCATATCAGAGGAGAGGATACAGAATATACATATAACACCTATCATATCAGAGGAGAGGATGCAGAATATACATATATAACACCTATCATATCAGAGGAGAGGATACAGAATATACATATATAACACCTATCATATCAGAGGAGAGGATACAGAATATACATATAACACCTATCATATCAGAGGAGCGGATACACAATATACATATATAACACCTATCATATCAGAGGAGAGGATACAGAATATACATATAACACCTATCATATCAGAGGAGAGGATACAGAATATACATATAACACCTATCATATCAGAGGAGCGGATACAGAATATACATATAACACCTATCATATCAGAGCAGCGGATACAGAATATACATATATAACACCTATCATATCAGAGGAGCGGATACAGAATATACATATAACACCTATCATATCAGAGGAGCGGATACAGAATATACATATAACACCTATCATATCAGAGGAGAGGATACAGAATATACATATATAACACCTATCATATCAGAGGAGAGGATACAGAATATACATATAACACCTATCATATCAGAGGAGCGGATACACAATATACATATATAACACCTATCATATCAGAGGAGAGGATACAGAATATACATATAACACCTATCATATCAGAGGAGCGGATACACAATATACATATATAACACCTATCATATCAGAGGAGAGGATACAGAATATACATATAACACCTATCATATCAGAGGAGCGGATACAGAATATACATATATAACACCTATCATATCAGAGGAGAGGATACAGAATATACATATATAACACCTATCATATCAGAGGAGAGGATACAGAATACACATATAACACCTATCATATCAGAGGAGCGGATACAGAATATACATATAACACCTATCATATCAGAGGAGAGGATACAGAATATACATATATAACACCTATCATATCAGAGGAGCGGATACAGAATATACATATATAACACCTATCATATCAGAGGAGAGGATACAGAATATACATATATAACACCTATCATATCAGAGGAGAGGATACAGAATATACATATAACGCCTATCATATCAGAGGAGCGGATACAGAATATACATATAACACCTATCATATCAGAGGAGAGGATACAGAATATACATATAACACCTATCATATCAGAGGAGCGGATAGAGAATATACATATAACACCTATCATATCAGAGGAGAGGATACAGAATATACATATATAACACCTATCATATCAGAGGAGAGGATACAGAATATACATATAACACCTATCATATCAGAGGAGAGGATACAGAATATACATATAACACCTATCATATCAGAGGAGAGGATACAGAATATACATATATAACACCTATCATATCAGAGGAGAGGATACAGAATATACATATAACACCTATCATATCAGAGGAGAGGATACAGAATATACATATAACACCTATCATATCAGAGGAGAGGATACAGAATATACATATAACATCTATCATATCAGAGGAGCGGATACAGAATATACATATAACACCTATCATATCAGAGGAGCGGATACAGAATATACATATAACACCTATCATATCAGAGGAGAGGATACAGAATATACATATAATACCTATCATATCAGAGGAGAGGATACAGAATATACATATAACGCCTATCATATCAGAGGAGAGGATACAGAATATACATATAACGCCTATCATATCAGAGGAGCGGATACAGAATATACATATAACACCTATCATATCAGAGGAGAGGATACAGAATATACATATATAATACCTATCATATCAGAGGAGAGGATACAGAATATACATATATAACACCTATCATATCAGAGGAGAGGATACAGAATATACATATAACACCTATCATATCAGAGGAGAGGATACAGAATATACATATATAACACCTATCATATCAGAGCAGCGGATACAGAATATACATATATAACACCTATCATATCAGAGGAGCGGATACAGAATATACATATAACACCTATCATATCAGAGGAGAGGATACAGAATATACATATAATACCTATCATATCAGAGGAGAGGATACAGAATATACATATAACACCTATCATATCAGAGGAGAGGATACAGAATATACATATAACACCTATCATATCAGAGGAGAGGATACAGAATATACATATAACACCTATCATATCAGAGGAGAGGATACAGAATATACATATATAACACCTATCATATCAGAGGAGAGGATACAGAATATACATATAACGCCTATCATATCAGAGGAGAGGATACAGAATATACATATAACGCCTATCATATCAGAGGAGAGGATACAGAATATACATATAACACCTATCATATCAGAGGAGAGGATACAGAATATACATATAACACCTATCATATCAGAGGAGCGGATACAGAATATACATATATAACACCTATCATATCAGAGGAGAGGATACAGAATATACATATATAATACCTATCATATCAGAGCAGCGGATACAGAATATACATATATAACACCTATCATATCAGAGGAGAGGATACAGAATATACATATAACATCTATCATATCAGAGGAGAGGATACAGAATATACATATAACACCTATCATATCAGAGGAGAGGATACAGAATATACATATAACGCCTATCATATCAGAGGAGCGGATACAGAATATACATATATAATACCTATCATATCAGAGGAGAGGATACAGAATATACATATAACACCTATCATATCAGAGGAGAGGATACAGAATATACATATAACACCTATCATATCAGAGGAGAGGATACAGAATATACATATAACACCTATCATATCAGAGGAGCGGATACAGAATATACATATAACATCTATCATATCAGAGGAGCGGATACAGAATATACATATAACACCTATCATATCAGAGGAGAGGATACAGAATATACATATAACACCTATCATATCAGAGGAGAGGATACAGAATATACATATATAACGCCTATCATATCAGAGGAGAGGATACAGAATATACATATATAATACCTATCATATCAGAGGAGAGGATACAGAATATACATATATAACAACTATCATATCAGAGGAGAGGATACAGAATATACATATATAACGCCTATCATATCAGAGGAGAGGATACAGAATATACATATATAACACCTATCATATCAGAGGAGCGGATACAGAATATACATATAACGCCTATCATATCAGAGGAGCGGATACAGAATATACATATAACACCTATCATATCAGAGGAGAGGATACAGTTCATACAGTACTGTGCAAAGGTTCTAGGCAGGTGTGGATAAAATGCTGCAGTAAGAACGTTTTCAGAAACAGAAGGGTTAATAGTTTATTTTATGAAGTGAATGAATAAAAGAGAAATGTAAATTCCCTCAATATTCGGTGTGACCTTTGCGCTTTGCCTTCTTCTCGGTACTTGCAGACAGTTTTTGGCAGAGCTGGGCAGGGAGGTTGTTCCCGCCGCTGCCATCTTGGAGACCTAAGCACAGATCTGCTATGAATGTTGCTTGCTCTAATCCTTCCGTCTCTTCATGAGATCAGGGCCTATGCCTGCTTAAAACTTTTGCACCACACTGTATAGAAGTGTACAGATAACAAGGTGTGTGGTTACAATCTTGTACTTCCTATTTCACAAGCTTTTCTTGTTCTTCTCTCTGTGGTTTCTTGGTACATCATCAGTTTCTCAAGTACTAAAGATGGTAGATAGGTAGAAGCGGAAACAGACACAATCACCCCCTGCACACCCCGTACAATGACACTCTTCTACTTCTACATGTATTTAGTTGTGGTAGGATTTGGTTCTGATCCCAAAACTTGAAGACTCCCCTTATTGTCTTTGAGCTTTCAAATGTAAAGCACCCCCCTGAACACAAGACTGTAGGCCAGTGACGGAGAACCCAAACTACAACCCAAAACCCGCAAACACAGCAATTTATCCTTAATACTGAGGTTTTAATTTTGAAAAAAACAACCTGTACATTAACATCTATTGTCTTAACAGAAAAACTCAAGAAGGCCCCATTCACACCACCGTAGCCATGTTTTCGGGTCCATATAATGATGGTCTGAAACACCAGACCGCAAAAAGAAGCAGGACATGTGCACAGCCCCATTATAATTAATTGTGGTCCACAATATGGTTGTGTGAATGGGACGTTACAGTATAATATGCTCCACAGTGTCCCTACATAGTATAATATGTTCCACAGTGTCCCTACACAGTATAATATGCTCCAGTGTCTCCACACATTATAATATGCTCCACAGTGTCCCTACACAGTATATGCTCCACAGTGTCCCTACACAGTATATGCTCCACAGTGTCTCCACACAGTATAATATGCTCCGAAGTGTCCCTACACAGTATATGCTCCACAGTGTCTCCACACAGTATAATATGCTCCACAGTGTCCCTACACAGTATATTCTCCACACAGTATAATATGCTTCACAGTGTCCCTACATAGTATAATATGCTCCAGTGTCTCTACACAGTATAATATGTTCCACAGTGACCCACACAATATCATATGCTCCACAGTGACCCACACAGTATCATATGCTTTACAGTGTCCCCACGCAGTATAATATGCTCCACAGTGTCTCCACACAGTATAACATGCTCCATATAGTATAATATGCTCTGCAGTGTCCCCACACATTATAATGTGGTCTCAGAGCCCCAAAGAGGATGCTGGGAACCACCGGAAGCCCAGGAGAGGTATAAGTGTTGTTTTTTGTTGTACGCTAGGCAGACTACTATTGGTAAGGGGCCCGGCAGCAGGTACATACACGTGCAGCTCAATAAGTTAGAATATCATCAAAAAGTTATTTTTTTATTAATTCAATTGAAAAAGTGAAACCCATCTATTATATTATATTATATTATATTGAGTCATTACAAACAGAGGGAACTTTTCCAAGTTTTTCTCTGTTAATGTTGAGGATTATGGCACAGCCAAGGAAAACCCAAAAGTCATTATCTCTGAAAATCAGAATAATTAACCCAAAACAGCTGCAAAGGCTTCCTAAGCGTTTATAAAGGTCCCTTAGTCTGGTTCAGTAGGCGACACAATCATGGGGAAGACTGCGGACAGATGCCAGAAGGCAGTCACTGACACTCCACAAGGAGGGGAAGCCACAAGGGTCATTGCTATAGAAGCTGCTCACAGAGCGCTGTATCTAAGCAGATTCATGGAAGGAAAAAGTGTGGTAGAAAAAGGTGCACAAGAAACGGGATAACCGCAGCCGTGATAGGATTGGTAAGAAAAGGCCATTCAAAAATGTGGGGGAGACTGACAAGGAGAGGACGGCGGCTGGAGTCAGTGCCACAAGAGACACCACACACAGACATTGTATCCAGGACATGGCTACAAGTGTCACATCCCATGTGTCAGGTCACTCATGGCCAATACACAACACCAGAAGTGTCTTACCTGGGCCAAGGAGAGGAAGGACTGGACTGTGCTCAGTGGTCAAAGGTCCCAGAGCGGAGAGGCCACAATCCGAGCTGCTGGAGGTCTAGTGAGATGGTTTGGGGAGCCATGTCATCTGCTGGGGTAGCCGTCTGCCAGGAGATTCTCGAGCACTTCATGCTTCCCTCTGCCCACAAGCTTTATGGAGATGGAATCTCATATTCCACCAGGACTTGGCCCCTGTCCACACTGCCAAAAGTACCAATACCTGGTGTAATAACCGCAGCAAACTCGCCTGACCTTAACCCCATAGAGAATCTATGATGAGAGACACCAGAGCCAACAATGCAGACGAGCTGACCCCGGGCGTCCATAACCCCTGTGCAGTGCCCCAGGCTGATCCCTCCAGGCCTCGCCGCATTCATGCACAAGTACTCAGGGCATTTACTGACCAGACTTCTCATTTCGCCAACATTTCTGTGTTAAATAATGTTTTTCCAGTTGGTCTTATATAATATTCTAATTTTCTGAGATAAAGACTTTTGGGATTTCCTTGGCTGTGCCATAATCATCAACATTAACAGAAAGAAACACTTGGAAAAGTTCCCTCTGTCTGTAATTACTCAATATAATATAATATAATATAATATAATATAATATAATATAATATAATAGACGGGTTTCACTTTTTCTATTGAATTACTAAAAAAAAAAAATAACTTTTTGATGATCTTCTAATTAATGAGCTGCCCTTGTACATCACATAATGCCGCCCCTTACCAATAACGATATGTACAGTGGTCTAGGAGGTCTCCATAATCCCCCCCGTTATGTGTTATTAATCATATACGTCATATACAGTGCCTTGCGAAAGTATTCGGCCCCCTTGAACTTATCAATCTTTTGCCACATTTCAGGCTTCAAACATAAGGATATAAAATTTTAATTTTTTGGTGAAGAATCAACAACAAGTGGGACACAATTGTGAAGTGGAACGAAATTTATTGGATATTTTAAACTTTTGTAAAAAGTAAAAAACTGAAAAAGTCTCTATCAGTTCTTGCCCATTCTTCCTTGGAAAACAGCTGGAGCTCAGTGAGGTTGGATGGAGAGCGTTTGTGAACAGCAGTTTTCAGCTCTTTCCACAGATTCTCGATTGGATTCAGGTCTGGACTTTGACTTGGCCATTCAAACACCTGGATACGTTTATTTGGGAACCATTCCATTGTAGATTTGGCTTTATGTTTGGGATCATTGTCTTGTTGGAAGATAAATCTCTGTCCCAGTCTCAGGTCTTTTGCAGACGCCAACAGGTTTTCTTCCAGAATGGTCCTGGATTTGGCTCCATCCATCTTCCCATCAATTTTAACCATCTTCCCTGTCCCTGCTGAAGAAAAGCAAGCCCAAACCATGATGCTGCCACCACCATGTGTGACAGTGGGGATGGTGTGTTCAGGGGGATGAGCTGTGTTGCTTTTACGCCAAACATATCGTTTTGCATTGTGGCCAAAAAGTTGGATTTTGGTTCCATCTGAGCAGAGCACCTTCTTCCACATGTTTGGTGTCTCCCAGGTGACTTTTTATGGATATCTTTGAGAAATGGCTTTCTTCTTGCCACTCTTCCATAAAGGCCAGATTTGTGCAGTGTACGACTGCTTGTTGTCCTATGGACAGACTCTCCCACCTCAGCTGTAGATCTCTGCAGTTCATCCAGAGTGATCATGGGCCTCTTGGCTGCATCTCTGATCAGTCTTCTCCTTGTCTGAGATGAAAGTTTAGAGGGACGGCCGGGTCTTGGTAGATTTGCAGTGGTCTGATACTCCTTCCATTTCAATATGATCGCTTGCACAGTGCTCCTTGGGATGTTTAAAGTTTGGGAAACCTTTTTGTATCCAAATCCGGCTTTAAACTTATCCACAACAGTATCAGGGACCTGCCTGGTGTGTCCCTTGGTCTTCATGATGCTCTCTGCACTTTATACAGAACCCTGAGACTATCACAGAGCAGGTGCATTTATACGGAGACTTGTACACACAGGTGGATTATATTTATCATCATCAGTCATTTAGGACAACATTGGATCATTCAGAGATCCTCACTGAACTGCTGGAGTGAGTTTGCTGCACTGAAAGTAAAGAGGCCGAATAATATTGCACGCCCCATTTTTCAGTTTTTTATTTTTTTACAAAAGTTTAAAATACCCAATAAATTTCGTTCCACTTCACGATTGTGTCCCACTTGTTGTAGATTCTTCACCAAAAAATTAAAATTTTATATCCTTATGTTTGAAGCCTGAAATGTGGCAAAAGGTTGAAAAGTTCAAGGGGGCCGAATACTTTCACAAGGCACTGTATATATAGATATCTTTAGTGAAGGATTTGTTTATGTTTGTGTTAGCAATCCCCTCAGTGATAGGTGTATACAAAGGGGAGGCGTCAGAGGGGTCGTGCTCTCTGGCCTGGCAATGTCGTGGACAAATGAGAGAGAGAAGGGGGGGTAGTGACCCTGGAATAACCTCCAGAGCCTAGCAGGGACACAGCTCTCCAAGGCAAGGAAAGGAATTCCTCTTTCCCACATAAAGAAGAGTCTGCTGATTCCTCACCTCAGTGAGTATGAGGAGGGGGAGGGGCACCCTGGCACAAGCCTTAAGAGACCGTGATACCTAACAAGTGATGTCACATCTGTGGATTCAGCTGAGAGTCCCCATTTCCATCAGACGATCCTCCTAAGCCCCCTGGACCAGAGACTCTTCAGTATTACTGTGCACAAAGCACTGACCCCGTCAGTGGGTGTTACTTTGTGCCACTCTCTCAGCCATCACCTGTTTGAGGTGTTTGTGTCTGACTGTTGGAGAGACGCCTGTATATGTTAGTGCAGTTTCCGCTGAGCCCGTCAAGTCAGTGGTGGTAGCGGCGTGTATTTGGGGTGTGTGGACTGTTTTGGGGGGGGCGATTTACACTCACTATGCAGCCTAAGTCCATATTAAGTAAGTTGGCCCCTGACAGCCGCACATGCGTCACGTGCTAGGACAGCCCATACATGACACCCCTATTTTGAGGACATTGACCTAGTTTATGCCATTAAAGGGGTTCTCTGGATTCTAATATTGATTATCTATTCTATATACCAGGTACATTGAAGTCTGTATGGTGGTGAGCAGCACGGTGGCTCTCCTGTGCTGCCCGGGGCAGGGGCTCTCCTGTGCTGCCTGGGGAAGGGGCTCTCCTGTGCTACCCGGGGCAGGGGCTCTCCTGTGATGCCCGGGGCAGGGGCTCTCCTGTGATGCCCGGGGCAGGGGCTCTCCTGTGATGCACGGGGCAGGGGCTCTCCTGTGATGCCCGGGGCAGGGGCTCTCCTGTGATGCACGGGGCAGGGGCTCTCCTGTGCTGCCCGATGTGGAGGCTCTCCTGTGCTGCCCAATGTGGCGGCTCTCCTGTGCTGCCCAATGTGGCGGCTCTCCTGTGCAGCCTGATGTGGCGGCTCTCCTGTGCTGCCTGATGTGGAGGCTTTCCTGTGCTGCCCGATGTGGCGGCTCTCCTGTGATGCCCGGGACAGGGGCTCTCCTGTGATGCCTGGGGCAGGGGCTTTCCTGTGATGCCCGGGGCAGGGGCTCTCCTGTGATGCCTGGGACAGGGGCTCTCCTGTGCTGCCCGATGTATACTTCAAAACAAAAATAAGCTCTCACAGCCTACCTCCTCATGCTGTCTCTTGTACACTTGATAAAGGGGATCTGATTACCCCAGAAACGCGTTGTGTCATTTGAGTATAATAAAGCATCTTTGGTGAAGCACGGTCCCCACACCTCATTTTTTGGGAGATTCTCCTACCAATCCATTACCTGCCCGATGAGGCAGCTCAACTGTGATGCCCGGGGCAGGGGCTCTCCTGTGCTGCCCCATGTGGTGGCTCTCCTGTGATGCCCGGGGCAGGGGCTCTCCTGTGATGCCCGGGGCAGGGGCTCTCCTGTGATGCCCGGGGCAGGGGCTCTCCTGTGATGCCCGGGGCAGGGGCTCTCCTGTGATGCCCGGGGCAGGGGCTCTCCTGTGATGCACGGGGCAGGGGCTCTCCTGTGATGCCCGGGGCAGGGGCTCTCCTGTGATGCACGGGGCAGGGGCTCTCCTGTGCTGCCCGATGTGGCGGCTCTCCTGTGCTGCCTGATGTGGAGGCTCTCCTGTGCTTCCCGATGTGGTGGCTCTCCTGTGATGCCCGGGGCAGGGGCTCTCCTGTGATGCCTGGGGCAGGGGCTTTCCTGTGATGCCCGGGGCAGGGGCTCTCCTGTGCTGCCCGATGTATACTTCAAAACAAAAATAAGCTCTCACAGCCTACCTCCTCAGGCTGTCTCTTGTACACTTGATAAAAGGGATCTGATTTCCCCCGAAACGCATTGTGTCATTTGAGTATAATAAAGCATCTTTGGTGAAGCACGGTCCCCACACCTCATTTTTTGGGAGATTCTCCTACCAATCCATTACCTGCCCGATGTGGCAGCTCTCCTGTGATGCCCGGGGCAGGGGCTCTCCTGTGATGCCCAGGGCAGGGGCTCTCCTGTGATGCCCGGGGCAGGGGCTCTCCTGTGCTGCCCGGGGCAGGGGCTCTCCTGTGCTGCCTGGGGCAGGGGCTCTCCTGTGCTACCCGGGGCAGGCGCTCTTCTGTGCTGTGCGGAAAATCTCCTATGCTGCGCGGCGGCTCTCCTGCGCTGCCCAGGGCAGGGGCTCTCCTGTGCTGCACGGCAGCACTCCTGTGCTGCCCAGTGTGGCTGCTCTCCTTTGCTGCTCGATGTGGCAGCTCTCCTGTGCTGCCCGGGGCAGGGGCTCTCCTGTGCTGCCCAATGTGGCGGCTCTCCTGTGATGCCCGGGGCAGGGGCTCTCCTGTGTGCCCGATGTAGCGGCTCTCCGGTACTGACCAGTGTGGTGGCTCTTCTGTGCTGCCCGTGGCAGGGGCTCTCCTGTGCTGCCCAGTGTGGTGGCTCTCCTGCCGATGTTGTGGCTCTCCTGTGCTGCCCTGTGTGGCGGCTCTCCTGTACTACTCGGGGCAGGGGCTCTCCTGTGATGCCCGGGGCAGGGGCTCTCCTGTGCTGCCCCATGTGGTGGCTCTCCTGTGATGCCTGGGGCAGGGGCTCTCCTGTGATGCCCGGGGCAGGGGCTCTCCTGTGCTGCCCCATGTGGTGGCTCTCCTGTGATGCCCGGGGCAGGGGCTCTCCTGCCGATGTTGTGGCTCTCCTGTGCTGCCCTGTGTGGCGGCTCTCCTGTGCTGCCCGGGGCAGGGGCTCTCCTGTGATGCCCGGGGCAGGGGCTCTCCTGTGCTGCCCCATGTGGTGGCTCTCCTGTGATGCCCGGGGCAGGGGCTCTCCTGTGATGCCCGGGGCAGGGGCTCTCCTGTGATGCCCGTGGCAGGGGCTCTCCTGTGATGCACGGGGCAGGGGCTCTCCTGTGATGCACGGGGCAGGGGCTCTCCTGTGCTGCCCAATGTGGCGGCTCTCCTGTGCAGCCTGATGTGGCGGCTCTCCTGTGCTGCCTGATGTGGAGGCTCTCCTGTGCTGCCCGATGTGGCGGCTCTCCTGTGATGCCCGGGGCAGGGGCTCTCCTGTGATGCCTGGGGCAGGGGCTTTCCTGTGATGCCCGGGGCAGGGGCTCTCCTGTGATGCTTGGGACAGGGGCTCTCCTGTGCTGCCCGGGACAGGGGCTCTCCTGTGCTGCCCGATGTATACTTCAAAACAAAAATAAGCTCTCACAGCCTACCTCCTCAGGCTGTCTCTTGTACACTTGATAAAGGGGATCTGATTTCCTCAGAAACGCGTTGTGTCATTTGAGTATAATAAAGCATCTTTGGTGAAGCACGGTCCCCACACCTCATTTTTTGGGAGATTCTCCTACCAATCCATTACCTGCCCGATGAGGCAGCTCAACTGTGATGCCCGGGGCAGGGGCTCTCCTGTGCTGCCCCATGTGGTGGCTCAACTGTGATGCCCGGGGCAGGGGCTCTCCTGTGATGCCCGGGGCAGGGGCTCTCCTGTGATGCCCGGGGCAGGGGCTCTCCTGTGATGCACAGGGCAGGGGCTCTCCTGTGATGCACGGGGCAGGGGCTCTCCTGTGATGCACGGGGCAGGGGCTCTCCTGTGCTGCCCGATGTGGAGGCTCTCCTGTGCTGCCCGATGTGGAGGCTCTTCTGTGCTGCCCCATGTGGCGGGTCTCCTGTGCTGCCTGATGTGGCGGCTCTCCTGTGCTGCCTGATGTGGTGGCTCTCCTGTGATGCCCGGGGCAGGGGCTCTCCTGTGATGCACGGGGCAGGGGCTCTCCTGTGATGCCCGGGGCAGGGGCTCTCCTGTGATGCACGGGGCAGGGGCTCTCCTGTGCTGCCCGATGTGGCGGCTCTCCTGTGCTGCCTGATGTGGAGGCTCTCCTGTGCTGCCCGATGTGGTGGCTCTCCTGTGATGCCCGGGGCAGGGGCTCTCCTGTGATGCCTGGGGCAGGGGCTTTCCTGTGATGCCCGGGGCAGGGGCTCTCCTGTGCTGCCCGATGTATACTTCAAAACAAAAATAAGCTCTCACAGCCTACCTCCTCAGGCTGTCTCTTGTACACTTGATAAAGGGGATCTGATTTCCTCAGAAACGCGTTGTGTCATTTGAGTATAATAAAGCATCTTTGGTGAAGACGGTCCCCACACCTCATTTTTTGGGAGATTCTCCTACCAATCCATTACCTGCCCGATGAGGCAGCTCAACTGTGATGCCCGGGGCAGGGGCTCTCCTGTGCTGCCCTATGTGGTGGCTCAACTGTGATGCCCGGGGCCGGGGCTCTCCTGTGATGCCCGGGGCAGGGGCTCTCCTGTGATGCCCGGGGCAGGGGCTCTCCTGTGCTGCCCAGGGCGGCGGCATTACCTCTGTACCTGCACCTCCATGCTGCCATCTCCTCTGCACTTACCCCAGGGAGATGAAAATTCCTCTACAAGTTCTCTATGAATCTGTCTAGTAATCATTAGATCCAGGATCGGAGCTTCCAAATGTGCTGCCTGCATTCAAATTTATGATCCTGGACAATCCCTTTAAGTCACACTCTAAAGATGAAACCACACTTAGGATAAGCACCCTAAGCACACACACACACACACAGCTCCCCCTGGGCACACACACACACAGCTCCCCCTATGCAGACACACACAGCTCCCCCTGTGCACACACACACACAGCTCCCCCTGTGCACACACACACAGCTCCCACTGGGCACACACACACACAGCTCCCCCTGTGCAGACACACACAGCTCCCCCTGTACACACACACACACAGCTCCCCCTGTACACACACACACACAGCTCCCCCTACACACACACACAGCTCCCCCTGTGCACACACACACACAGCTCCCCCTGTGCACACACACACACACAGCTCCCCTGTGCACACACACACACAGCTCCCCCTGTGCGCACACACACACAAACAGCTCCCCCTGTGCGCCACACACACACACACAGCTCCCCCTGTGCACACACACACACACACAGCTCCCCCTGTGCACACACATACACAGCTCCCCCTGGGCACACACACACACAGCTCCCCCTGTGCACACACACACAGCTCCCCCTGTGCGCACACACACACACACAGCTCCCCCTGTGCACACACACACACACACACAGCTCCCCCTGTGCACACACATACACAGCTCCCCCTGGGCACACACACACACAGCTCCCCCTGTGCACACACACACAGCTCCCCCTGTGCGCACACACACACACACAGCTCCCCCTGTGCACACACACACACAGCTCCCCCTGTGCACACACATACACAGCTCCCCCTGTGCACACACACACACAGCTCCCCCTGTGCACACACATACACAGCTCCCCCTGGGCACACACACACACAGCTCCCCCTGTGCACACACACACAGCTCCCCCTGTGCGCACACACACACACACAGCTCCCCCTGTGCACACACATACACACAGCTCTCCCTGTGCACACACATACACAGCTCCCCCTGGGCACACACACACACAGCTCCCCCTGTACACACACACACACACAGCTCCCCCTGTACACACACACAGCTCCCCCTGTACACACACAGCTCCCCCTGTACACACACACACACAGCTCCCCCTGTACACACACACACACACACAGCTCCCCCTGTACACACACACACACAGCCTCCCCCTGCACACACACACACACACACAGCTCCCTCTGTACACACACACACAGCTCCCCCTGTACACACACACACACACACAGCTCCCTCTGTACACACACACACAGCTCCCCCTGTACACACACACACACACACAGCTCCCTCTGTACACACACACACAGCTCCCCCTGCACACACACACACAGCTCCCCCTGTACACACACACACACAGCTCCCTCTGTACACACACACACAGCTCCCTCTGTACACACACACACACAGCTCCCCCTGCACACACACACACAGCTCCCTCTGTACACACACACACACAGCTCCCCCTGTACACACACACACAGCTCCCCCTGTACACACACACACACAGCTCCCCCTGTACACACACACACACACACAGCTCCCTCTGTACACAAACACACACACAGCTCCCTCTGTACACACACACACAACTGTCAGTGACTATAACACAACTATCAGTCTGACACTCACTCGTCTTCCTCTTGAAACCTCCTTTTGGTGCAGGAAGGGTCTGAGCGAACCAACGGGGGAAACCTGTAGAAGAGGACAAAAGCCAGGTCAGCCAAAACTGCATGGTAAACCCCGCCCCCATTCCACTATAAACCCCGCCCCCCTAAGCCCACGCTCCACTATATACTCCGCCCCCCATAGCCCACGCTCCACTGTAAATCCCGCCCCCACTGTACTATAAACCCCGCCCGCACTCAGTCCACACTCCACTATAAATCCCGCCCCCATTCTATCCATGGTCCATTGCAGATGCCACACCCAGTCTTCACTTAACTGCAAACCCCTCCCCCACTTAGTCCTCTCCCCACTGCAGACCTCGCCCTCGCTTAGTCCTCCCCCACTGTAGACCCAGCCCTCGCTTAGTCCTCTCCCCACTGTAGACCCCGCCCCCATTTGTCCTCTCCCCACTTTAGACCCCACCCGCATTTAGTCCTCCCCCCACTGTAGACCCCACCCCCGCTTAGTCCTCTTCCCACTGTAGACCCCGCCCTCGCTTAGTCCTCTCCCACTGTAGACCCAGCCCTCGCTTAGTCCTCTCCCCACTGTAGACCCCTCCCCCATTTGTCCTCTCCCCACTTTAGACCCCACCCGCATTTAGTCCTCCCCCCACTGTAGACCCCACCCCCGCTTAGTCCTCTCCCCACTGTAGACCCCGCCCTCGCTTAGTCCTCTCCCACTGTAGCCCCCGCCCTCGCTTAGTCCTCTCCCACTGTACACCCCGCCCTCGCTTAGTCCTCTCCCCACTGTAGACCCCGCCCTCGCTTAGTCCTCTCCCCACTGTAGACCCCGCCCCCGCTTAGTCCTCTCCCCACTGTAGACCCCACCCCCCGCTTGGTCCTCTCCCACTGTAGACCCCACCCCCGCTTAGTCCTCTCCCCCACTGTAGACCCCACCCCCGCTTAGTCCCCTCCCACTGTAGACCCCGCCCTCGCTTAGTCCTCTCCCCACTGTAGACCCCGCCCCCATTTGCCCTCTCCCCACTTTAGACCCCACCCCCATTTAGTCCTCCCCCCACTGTAGACCCCACCCCCGCTTAGTCCTCTCCCCACTGTAGACCCCGCCCTCGCTTAGTCCTCTCCCACTGTAAACCCCGCCCCCCGCTTAGTCCTCTCCCCACTGTAGACCCCGTCCTCGCTTAGTCCTCTCCCACTGTACACCCCGCCCTCGCTTAGTCCTCTCCCCACTGTAGACCCCGCCCTCGCTTAGTCCTTTCCCCACTGTGGACCCCGCCCCCGCTTAGTCCTCTCCCCACTGTAGACCCCACCCCCCGCTTGGTCCTCTCCCCACTGTAGACCCCACCCCCCGCTTGGTCCTCTCCCACTGTAGACCCCACCCCCCGCTTAGTCCTCTCCCCACTGTAGACCCCATCCCCGCTTAGTCCCCTCCCACTGTAGACCCCGCCCTCGCTTAGTCCTCTTCCCACTGTAGACCCTGCCCCCCGCTTAGTCCTCTCCCACTGTAGACCCCACCCCCGCTTAGTCCCCTCCCACTGTAGACCCCATTTAGTCCCCTCCCCCACTGTAGACCCCGCTTAGTCCTCTCCCCACTGTAGACCCTGCCCCCACTTAGTCCTCTCCCACTGTAGACCCCGCTTAGTCCTCTCCCCACTGTAGACCCCGCCCTCGCTTAGTCCTCTCCCCACTGTAGACCCCACCCCCGCTTAGTCCTCTCCCACTGTAGACCCCATTTAGTCCCCTCCCCACTGTAGACCCCGCTTAGCCCTCTCCCCACTGTAGACCCCACCCCCGCTTGGTCCTCTCCCACTGTAGACCCCGCTTAGTCCTCTCCCCACTGTAGACCCCGCTTAGTCCTCTCCCCACTGTAGACCCCGCTTAGTCCTCTCCCCACTGTAGACCCCGCTTAGTCCTCTCCCCCACTGTAGACCCCGCCCTCGCTTAGTCCTCTCCCCACTGTAGACCCTGCCCCCGCTTAGTCCTCTCCCACTGTAAACCCCACCCCCCGCTTAGTCCTCCCCCACTGTAGACCCCGCTTAGTCCTCTCCCACATGTGGCGGCTCTCCTGTGCTGCCTGATGTGGCGGCTCTCCTGTGCTGCCCGATGTGGTGGCTCTCCTGTGTTGCCTGATGTGGTGGCTCTCCTGTGTTGCCCGATGTGGTGGCTCTCCTGTGATGCCCGGGGCAGGGGCTCTCCTGTGATGCCTGGGGCAGGGGCTCTCCTGTGATGCCTGGGGCAGGGGCTTTCCTGTGATGCCCGGGGCAGGGGCTCTCCTGTGCTGCCTGATGTGGCGGCTCTCCTGTGCTGCCCGATGTGGTGGCTCTCCTGTGTTGCCCGATGTGGTGGCTCTCCTGTGTTGCCCGATGTGGTGGCTCTCCTGTGATGCCCGGGGCAGGGGCTCTCCTGTGATGCCTGGGGCAGGGGCTCTCCTGTGATGCCTGGGGCAGGGGCTTTCCTGTGATGCCCGGGGCAGGGGCTCTCCTGTGCTGCCTGATGTGGCGGCTCTCCTGTGCTGCCCGATGTGGTGGCTCTCCTGTGATGCCCGGGGCAGGGGCTCTCCTGTGATGCCCGGGGCAGGGGCTCTCCTGTGCTGCCTGATGTATACTTCAAAACAAAAATAAGCTCTCACAGCCTACCTCCTCAGGCTGTCTCTTGTACACTTGATAAAAGGGATCTGATTTCCCCCGAAACGCGTTGTGTCATTTGAGTATAATAAAGCATCTTTGGTGAAGCACGGTCCCCACGCCTCATTTTTTGGGAGATTCTCCTACCAATCCATTACCTGCCCGATGTGGCAGCTCAACTGTGATGCCCGGGGCAGGGGCTCTCCTGTGATGCCCGGGGCAGGGGCTCTCCTGTGATGCCCGGGGCAGGGGCTCTCCTGTGATGCCCGGGGCAGGGGCTCTCCTGTGATGCCCGGGGCAGGGGCTCTCCTGTGATGCCCGGGGCAGGGGCTCTCCTGTGCTGCCCAGGGCGGTGGCATTACCTCTGTACCTGCACCTCCATGCTGCCATCTCCTCTGCACTTACCCCAGGGAGATGAAAATTCCTCTACAAGTTCTCTATGAATCTGTCTAGTAATCATTAGATCCAGGATCGGAGCTTCCAAATGTGCTGCCTGCATTCAAATTTATGATCCTGGACAATCCCTTTAAGTCACACTCTAAAGATGAAACCACACTTAGGATAAGCACCCTAAGCACACACACACACACACAGCTCCCCCTGTGCACACACACACACAGCTCCCCCTGTGCACACACACACACACACACACACACAGCTCCCCCCTGGGCACACACACACACAGCTCCCCCTGTGCCACACACACACACACACACACAGCTCCCCCTGGGCACACACACACACAGCTCCCCCTGTGCACACACACACACAGCTCCCCCTATGCAGACACACACAGCTCCCCCTGTGCACACACACACACAGCTCCCCCTGTGCACACACACACAGCTCCCACTGGGCACACACACACACAGCTCCCCCTGTGCAGACACACACAGCTCCCCCCTGTACACACACACACACAGCTCCCCCCGTGCGCACACACACACACACACAGCTCCCCCTGTGCACACACACACACAGCTCCCCCTGTGCACACACACACACACACACACAGCTCCCCCTGTACACACACACACACAGCTCCCCCTGGGCACACACACACACAGCTCCCCCTGTGCGCACACACACACAGCTCCCCCTGTACACACACACACACAGCTCCCCCTGGGCACACACACAAACAGCTCCCCCTGTGCGCACACACACACACACAGCTCCCCCTGTACACACACACACACAGCTCCCCCTGTACACACACACACATAGCTCCCCCTGTGCGCACACACACACAGCTCCCCCTGCACACACACACACACAGCTCCCCCTGTACACACACACACACAGCTCCCCCTGTGCGCACACACACACAGCTCCCCCCTGTGCGCACACACACACAGCTCCCCCTGTGCGCACACACACACAGCTCCCCCTGTGCGCACACACACACAGCTCCCCCTGTACGCACACACACACACACACACAGCCTCCCCCTGTACACACACACACAGCTCCCCCTGTGCACACACACACACAGCTCCCCCTGTACACACACACAGCTCCCCCTGTACACACACACACACAGCTCCCCCCCCGTACACACACACACACAGCTCCCCCTGTACACACACACACACACAGCTCCCCCTGTACACACACACACAGCTCCCCCTGTACACACACACACAGCTCCCCCTGTACACACACACACAGCACTCCCTGTTCACACACACACGGCTCCCCCTGTACACACACACACACACACGCTCCCCCTGTCACACACACACACACACACACAGCACTCCCTGTTCACACACACACGGCTCCCCCTGTACACACACACAGCTCCCCCTGTGCACACACACACAGCTCCCCCTGTGCACACACACACAGCTCCCCCTGTGCACACACACACACAGCTCCCCCTATGCAGACACACACAGCTCCCCCTGTGCACACACACACACAGCTCCCCCTGTGCACACACACACAGCTCCCACTGGGCACACACACACACAGCTCCCCCTGTGCAGACACACACAGCTCCCCCCGTACACACACACACACAGCTCCCCCTGTGCACACACACACACACACACACAGCTCCCCCTGTGCACACACACACACAGCTCCCCCTGTGCACACACACACACACACACAGCTCCCCCTGTACACACACACACACAGCTCCCCCTGGGCACACACACACACAGCTCCCCCTGTGCGCACACACACACAGCTCCCCCTGTACACACACACACACAGCTCCCCCTGGGCACACACACAAACAGCTCCCCCTGTGCGCACACACACACACACAGCTCCCCCTGTACACACACACACACAGCTCCCCCTGTACACACACACACATAGCTCCCCCTGTGCGCACACACACACAGCTCCCCCTGCACACACACACACACAGCTCCCCCTGTCACACACACACACACAGCTCCCCCTGTGCGCACACACACACAGCTCCCCCTGTGCGCACACACACACAGCTCCCCCTGTGCGCACACACACACAGCTCCCCCTGTGCGCACACACACACAGCTCCCCCTGTACGCACACACACACACACACACACAGCCCCCCCTGTCACACACACACACAGCTCCCCCTGTGCACACACACACACAGCTCCCCCTGTACACACACACAGCTCCCCCTGTACACACACACACACAGCTCCCCCTGTACACACACACAGCTCCCCCTGTACACACACACACACAGCTCCCCCTGTACACACACACACACAGCTCCCCCTGTGCACACACACACACACACAGCTCCCCCTGTACACACACACAGCTCCCCCTGTACACACACACACACAGCTCCCCCGTACACACACACACACAGCTCCCCCTGTACACACACACACACACAGCTCCCCCTGTACACACACACACAGCTCCCCCTGTACACACACACACAGCACTCCCTGTTCACACACACACGGCTCCCCCTGTACACACACACACACACAGCTCCCCCTGTACACACACACACACACACACACACACACACACACAGCACTCCCTGTTCACACACACACGGCTCCCCCTGTACACACACACAGCTCCCCCTGTGCACACACACACAGCTCCCCCTGTGCACACACACACAGCTCCCCCTGTGCACACACACACACACACACACAGCTCCCCCTGTGCACACACACACAGCTCCCCCTGTACACGCACACACACAGCTCCCCCTGTGCACACACACAGCTTAGTCCTCTCCCACTGTAGACCCCGCCCTCGCTTAGTCCTCTCCCCACTGTAGACCCCGCCCTCGCTTAGTCCTCTCCCCACTGTAGACCCCGCCCTCGCTTAGTCCTCTCCCCACTGTAGACCCCGCCCTCGCTTAGTCCTCTCCCCACTGTAGACCCCGCCCTCGCTTAGTCCTCTCCCCACTGTAGACCCCACCCCTGCTTGGTCCTCTCCCACTGTAGACCCCACCCCCCGCTTAGTCTTCTCCCCACTGTAGACCCCACCCCCACTTGGTCCTCTCCCACTGTAGAGGCCGCCCTCGCTTAGTCCTTTCCCCACTGTAGACCCCGCCCTCGCTTAGTTCTTTCCCCACTGTAGAGGCCGCCCTCGCTTAGTCCTTTCCCCACTGTAGACCCCGCCCCCGCTTAGTCTTCTCCCCACTGTAGACCCCATCCCCGCTTAGTCTTCTCCCCACTGTAGACCCCGCCCTCGCTTAGTCCTTTCCCCACTGTAGACCCCGCCCTCGCTTGGTCCTCTCCCACTGTAGACCCCACCCCCGCTTGGTCCTCTCCCCACTGTAGTCCCCACCCTCGCTTAGTCCTCTCCCCACTGTAGACCCCGCCCTCGCTTAGTCCTCTCCCCACTGTAGACCCCACCCCCGCTTAGTCCTCTCCCCACTGTAGACCCCGCCCTCGCTTAGTCCTCTCCCCACTGTAGACCCCGCCCCCGCTTGGTGCTCTCCCACTGTAGACCCCACCCCCGCTTGGTCCTCTCCCACTGTAGATCCCACCCCCACTTGGTCCTCTCCCCACTGTAGTCCCCACCCCCGCTTAGTCCTCTCCCCACTGTAGACCCCACCCCCGCTTAGTCCTCTCCCCCACTGTAGACCCCGCCCTCGCTTAGTCCTCTCCCACTGTAGACCCCGCCCTCGCTTAGTCCTTTCCCCACTGTAGAACCCACCCCCCGCTTGGTCCTCTCCCACTGTAGACCCCGCCCTCGCTTAGTCCTCTCCCCACTGTAGACCCCGCCCCCGCTTAGTCCTTTCCTCACTGTAGACCCCGCCCTCGCTTAGTCCTTTCCCCACTGTAGACCCCACCCCCCGCTTGGTCCTCTCCCACTGTAGACCCCGCCCTCGCTTAGTCCTCTCCCACTGTAGACCCCGCCCTCGCTTAGTCCTCTCCCCACTGTAGACCCCGCCCTCGCTTGGTCCTCTCCCACTGTAGACCCCGCCCTCGCTTAGTCCTCTCCCACTGTAGACCCCGCCCTCGCTTAGTCCTCTCCCCACTGTAGACCCCACCCCCCGCTTGGTCCTCTCCCACTGTAGACCCCGCCCTCGCTTGGTCCTCTCCCACTGTAGACCCCGCTCTCGCTTAGTCCTTTCCCCACTGTAGACCCCGCCCCCGCTTAGTCCTCTCCCCACTGTAGACCCCGCCCCCGCTTAGTTTTCTCCCCACTGTAGACCCCGCCCCGCTCAGGCCACGTGTGCTGTAAATGCCACACTTCACCCCTCCCCGTTGGGGGGTTACTCCACCGTGGTTGGGCTTTAGCCCTGTACACACTGAGCTCCCGGCATGACGGGCGTAGCTGCGGCTTCACTCACCTTCCCTCCGGCCTCCTCCGCACCCCCCGGCACTCTCATCCCGGTTATTACTCCACACCGTGGCTTCACACCGCACCAGGCCTCAGCTACTCTGCGCCTGCGCCACAATAGTACAACAACTTTATTAGCAGAGGAACAGATGAGCAGAGCTGAGCACTCGTGTAGTTCCGTGCTCCTCGGCCTCCCCCTGCTGTGTGTCACTGCCTGGTTACTCCCTTACACTTCCCTCTAGACGTGAAGAAGCTTCAGGCACCGGTCACCGGACTTTAACGGGACTGGTACTGTAAAAGTTATACCAAGCCCACCAGAAACATGGCCGCCGTCCTCCTCAGAGGCGACACAATGATAAACCGGAAATCATGAGGGCGGAGATCACATGCTCTTAATAAACACACGGCCTAAGGAGCTGTCTCGTGCTCTGATCATGGTCCCAGAGGCCACGCCCACTTTGTACTTGTCAGCCAATTAGCCACAGATCTGGAGGATCATGTGACTGGAGCCGGAGGCTGCTGGAGAGCGGCTGTCAGCAGGAACAGGTGAGACCACGAGAAGGAGAGCGGGGGTGTCAGCAGTAACAGGTGAGACCACGGGAAGGAGAGCGGGGGGTGTCAGCAGTAACAGGTGAGACCACGGGAAGGAGAGAGCGGGGGGTGTCAGCAGTAACAGGTGAGACCACGGGAAGGAGAGCGGGGGGTGTCAGCAGTAACAGGTGAGACCACGGGAAGGAGAGAGCGGGGGGTGTCAGCAGTAACAGGTGAGACCACGGGAAGGAGAGAGCGGGGGGTGTCAGCAGTAACAGGTGAGACCACGGGAAGGAGAGAGCGGGGGGTGTCAGCAGTAACAGGTGAGACCACGGGAAGGAGAGAGCGGGGGGTGTCAGCAGTAACAGGTGAGACCACGGGAAGGAGAGAGCGGGGGGTGTCAGCAGGCACAGGTGAGACCACGGGAAGGAGAGAGCGGGGGTGTCAGCAGGCACAGGTGAGACCACGGGAAGGAGAGCGGGGGTGTCAGCAGTAACAGGTGAGACCACGGGAAGGAGAGCGGGGGTGTCAGCAGTAACAGGTGAGACCACGGGAAGGAGAGCGGGGGGGTGTCAGCAGTAACAGGTGAGACCATGAGAAGGAGAGCGGGGGGTGTCAGCAGTAACAGGTGAGACCACGGGAAGGAGAGCGGGGGGTGTCAGCAGGAACAGGTGAGACCACGGGAAGAAGAGAGCAGGGGGTGTCAGCAGGCACAGGTGAGACCACGGGAAGGAGAGCGGGGGGGGGGGTGTCAGCAGGAACAGGTGAGACCACGGGAAGGAGAGCGGGGGGGGGTGTCAGCAGGAACAGGTGAGACCACAGGAAGGAGAGAGCGGGGGGTGTCAGCAGGCACAGGTGAGACCACGGGAAGGAGAGCGGGGTGTGTCAGTAGTAACAGGTGAGACCACGGGAAGGAGAGCGGGGGGGGGGTGTCAGCAGGAACAGGTGAGACCACGGGAAGGAGAGAGCGGGGGGTGTCAGCAGGCACAGGTGAGACCACGGGAAGGAGAGCGGGGGGGGGTGTCAGCAGGAACAGGTGAGACCACAGGAAGGAGAGAGCGGGGGGTGTCAGCAGGCATAGGTGAGACCACGGGAAGGGAGAGCGGGGGGTGTCAGCAGTAACAGGTGAGACCACGGTAAGGAGAGCGGGGGGTGTCAGCAGGAACAGGTGAGACCACGGGAAGAAGAGAGCGGGGGGGTGTCAGCAGGAACAGGTGAGACCACGGGAAGAAGAGAGCGGGGGGGTGTCAGCAGTAACAGGTGAGACCACGGGAAGGAGAGCGGGGGGTGTCAGCAGGCACAGGTGAGACCACGGGAAGGAGAGCGGGGGTGTCAGCAGTAACAGGTGAGACCACGGGAAGGAGAGCGGGGGTGTCAGCAGTAACAGGTGAGACCACGGGAAGGAGAGCGGGGGGTGTCAGCAGTAACAGGTGAGACCACGGGAAGGAGAGCGGGGGGGTGTCAGCAGGAACAGGTGAGACCACGGGAAGGAGAGAGCGGGGGGGTGTCAGCAGGCACAGGTGAGACCACGGGAAGGAGAGCGGGGGGGGGTGTCAGCAGGAACAGGTGAGACCACGGGAAGGAGAGCGGGGGTGTCAGCAGGCACAGGTGAGACCACGGGAAGGAGAGGGGGGGGGGGGGGTGTCAGCAGGCACAGGTGAGACCACGGGAAGGAGAGCGGGGGGGTGTCAGCAGGAACAGGTGAGACCACAGGAAGGAGAGAGCGGGGGGTGTCAGCAGGCACAGGTGAGACCACGGGAAGGAGAGCGGGGGGTGTCAGTAGTAACAGGTGAGACCACGGGAAGGAGAGCGGGGGGGGGGGGTGTCAGCAGGAACAGGTGAGACCACGGGAAGGAGAGAGCGGGGGGTGTCAGCAGGCACAGGTGAGACCACGGGAAGGAGAGAGGGGGGGGGGTGTCAGCAGGAACAGGTGAGACCACAGGAAGGAGAGAGCGGGGGGTGTCAGCAGGCATAGGTGAGACCACGGGAAGGAGAGCGGGGGGTGTCAGCAGTAACAGCTGAGACCACGGGAAGGAGAGCGGGGGTGTCAGCAGTAACAGGTGAGACCATGAGAAGGAGAGCGGGGGGTGTCAGCAGGAACAGGTGAGACCACGGGAAGGAGAGAGCGGGGGGTGTCAGCAGGCATAGGTGAGACCACGGGAAGGAGAGCGAGGGGGGTGTCAGCAGGAACAGGTGAGACCACAGGAAGGAGAGAGCGGGGGGGTGTCAGCAGGCATAGGTGAGACCACGGGAAGGAGAGCGGGGGGTGTCAGCAGTAACAGGTGAGACCATGAGAAGGAGAGCGGGGGGTGTCAGTGGGCACAGGTGAGACCATGAGAAGGAGAGCGGGGGGGTGTCAGCAGGAACAGGTGAGACCACGGGAAGGAGAGAGCGGGGGGGTGTCAGCAGGCATAGGTGAGACCACGGGAAGGAGAGCGGGGTGTGTCAGTAGTAACAGGTGAGACCATGAGAAGGAGAGCGGGGGGGGTGTCAGTGGGCACAGGTGAGACCATGAGAAGGAGAGCGGGGGGGTGTCAGCAGGCATAGGTGAGACCACGGGAAGGAGAGCGGGGGGTGTCAGTAGTAACAGGTGAGACCATGAGAAGGAGAGCGGGGGGTGTCAGTGGGCACAGGTGAGACCATGAGAAGGAGAGCGGGGGGTGTCAGCAGGAACAGGTGAGACCACGGGAAGGAGAGAGCGGGGGGTGTCAGCAGGCATAGGTGAGACCACGGGAAGGAGAGCGGGGGGTGTCAGTAGTAACAGGTGAGACCATGAGAAGGAGAGCGGGGGGTGTCAGTAGTAACAGGTGAGACCATGAGAAGGAGAGCGGGGGGTGTCAGTGGGCACAGGTGAGACCATGAGAAGGAGAGCGGGGGGGGGGTGTCAGCAGGCATAGGTGAGACCATGAGAAGGAGAGAGCGGGGGGTGTCAGCGGGCACAGGTGAGACCATGGGAAGGAGAGAGCGGGGGGTGTCAGCGGGCACAGGTGAGACCATGAGAAGGAGAGCGGGGGTGTCAGGAGAAGGGATGAGTGTAATGATGACGGGGTGGTATTCTATGTAGTGCGCCACGTGGGGAGGGTTGTCTAGTCGGTGACTAGGGTTTTGTTCTGGATCCTGTGATCTTGGGTTCTAATGTGATTTTAGTTGCCTTGAGTCACATGGGGGGCAGGATATGGCGGATTCCTGTGCGTGGGGGTGGTGAGCAGGATACGGCTAATTCCAGTGTGTGTGGTGGCGGGGGTGCAGAATACAGCGGATTCCAGTGGGGGGAGGGGGAGCAGCATACGGCTGTCTTCCTGAGTATTGCCGGTGTATATTGGGGGTTTATGTTTAGTACTTAAAGGGCTTGTCCACTTTCAGACCAATACTGAGACAGAAATGTTATAGTTTGTATAATAAAAGTTCTGATCTGTAAGGTGATGGTGCAGGTGACGCCGGGCACCGCTGATCTGTAAGGTGATGGTACAGGTGACGCGTATGGGGAGGGGCAGGCCGCTGCAGGCCGAGGCCTATGGGGAGGGGCAGGCCGCGGCCTATGGGGAGGGGCAGGCCGCGGCCTATGGGGGAGGGGCAGGCCGCGGCCTATGGGGAGGGGCAGGCCGCGGCCTATGGGGAGGGGCAGGCCGCGGCCTATGGGGGAGGGGCAGGCCGCGGCCTATGGGGAGGGGCAGGCCGCGGCCTATGGGGAGGGGCTGTGATCTGTGTTGGAGAGATGATGTCAGTGGGTCCTGTGATGTCAGATCATATGTTGTCCCATGTGTGGCCCCGGAGGCTGTATGCGCACCTCACTTGTTTGTTGTAAGTCACCAGTTCTGTGTGTGCTGGAGGGAACTCCAGAGAGGCAGTGAGGACTGACACCTGCCCCCAGTAATGATTGCAGTGGTGTTGGGGGGGGCAGGAGGTTTCACCTGGAGGGGGCGCTGTGTGGTCAGACACTTGATGTTCCTCTTGTTTTTCCCTTAGAGACTGTGCGGCCACTGGGGATACCTGCGGTGTGGGCTGCTAGTGCTCTCTGCTATCACCATCGTGTGGGGCGTACACAGGACGGTCTGAGATCCTGGAGGGTCACTATGTAGAAGGAGCCTTGGTCATCTGCTCATCTAGAACTGACCGGCACCGCACTGAGGACCCCGGGGCCAGGGGCCACATCACCAGCAGCTCTAGTGCAATATGGCCAGCTCCAGCATAAAACGTGAGTACTGAGACCCCCGGGGGCCCCAGGGCCCCATCCCCCAAGTACCCTGCGCTTTATAAATGCTGCTATTAACCATAAGATTGCCAAAAACCCAGCAATGTAGGCAGAGTGCGCAGAGTGTGAATCTAGCCCTAGGGAGAGGCGGCAGCCCCTGCGGACAGTCATGGGCGGGGGGCCACAGAGACCGATGTAGATGAAGCCCCCATCCTTCCCTGTTGTCAAGGTCTTCCAGCAGTCGGTGACGGTCGTGTACAGGCAGTTTCCGGAGCTCAGTATGAAGGGGGGGGGTCTCTGGTTATCCCATATTGATCATGAAGAATTATCATATCGGAGGGAGGGCAGAGTAACGGGGGTTATACCATCTCCTCCCAGGCCTGGCCGCCACCCTCATGGACGCCTCTACGGACAAGGACCCCGATGTACAAGAGCAGATCTACAACTCTCTATGCTATATGGGGGAGACGGCGCCGCAGGAAGTGCTGGAGGCGTGTGATGCATACCTGCGGCAGCACGAGAAGGTACAGAGTGCTGTGTGACCGGTATATGGGATGTATATATGGTGCGAGGCTCCTGTATCTGCTATATGGGGTGTATATATGGTATATATGGTGCGAGGCTCCTGTATCTGCTATATGGTGTATATATGGTGTATATATGGTGTGAGGCTCCTGTATCTGGTATATGGGGTGTATATATGGTGTATATGGTGTGAGGCTCCTGTATCTGCTATATATGGTGTATATATGGTGTATATGGTGCGAGGCTCCTGTATCTGGTATATATGGTATATATGGTATATATGGTGTGAGGCTCCTGTATCTGGTATATGAGGTGTATATATGGTGTGAGGCTCCTGTATCTGGTATATATGGTGTATATATGGTGTGAGGCTCCTGTATCTGGTATATGAGGTGTATATATGGTATATATGGTGCGAGGCTCCTGTATCTGGTATATATGGTGTATATATGGTGTATATATGGTGTGAGGCTCCTGTATCTGGTATATGAGGTGTATATATGGTATATATGGTGTGAGGCTCCTGTATCTGGTATATGAGGTGTATATATGGTATATATGGTGTGAGGCTCCTGTATCTGGTATATATGGTATATATGGTGTGAGGCTCCTGTATCTGGTATATGAGGTGTATATATGGTGTATATGGTGCGAGGCTCCTGTATCTGCTATATATGGTATATATGGTGCGAGGCTCCTGTATCTGGTATATATGGTATATATGGTGCGAGGCTCCTGTATCTGGTATATGGGGTGTATATATGGTGCGAGGCTCCTGTATCTGGTATATGAGGTGTATATATGGTATATATGGTGCGAGGCTCCTGTATCTGCTATATATGGTATATATGGTGTGAGGCTCCTGTATCTGGTATATGGGGTGTATATATGGTATATATGGTGTGAGGCTCCTGTATCTGGTATATGAGGTGTATATATGGTATATATGGTGTGAGGCTCCTGTATCTGGTATATGAGGTGTATATATGGTATATATGGTGTGAGGCTCCTGTATCTGGTATAGATGGTGTATATATGGTATATATGGTGTGAGGCTCCTGTATCTGGTATATATGGTATATATGGTGTGAGGCTCCTGTATCTGGTATATGAGGTGTATATATGGTATATATGGTGCGAGGCTCCTGTATCTGCTATATATATGGTGTATATATGGTGCGAGGCTCCTGTATCTGGTATAGATGGTGTATATATGGTATATATGGTGCGAGGCTCCTGTATCTGGTATATGAGGTGTATATATGGTATATATGGTGCGAGGCTCCTGTATCTGGTATATATGGTATATATGGTGTGAGGCTCCTGTATCTGGTATATGGGGTGTATATATGGTGCGAGGCTCCTGTATCTGGTATATGAGGTGTATATATGGTATATATGGTGCGAGGCTCCTGTATCTGGTATATATGGTATATATGGTGCGAGGCTCCTGTATCTGGTATATGAGGTGTATATATGGTATATATGGTGCGAGGCTCCTGTATCTGGTATATATGGTGTATATATGGTGCGAGGCTCCTGTATCTGGTATATGAGGTGTATATATGGTGTATATATGGTGTGAGGCTCCTGTATCTGGTATATGAGGTGTATATATGGTATATATGGTGCGAGGCTCCTGTATCTGGTATATGGGGTGTATATATGGTATATATGGTGTGAGGCTCCTGTATCTGGTATATGAGGTGTATATATGGTATATATGGTGTGAGGCTCCTGTATCTGCTATATATGGTGTATATATGGTATATATGGTGCGAGGCTCCTGTATCTGGTATATGAGGTGTATATATGGTGTGAGGCTCCTGTATCTGGTATAGATGGTGTATATATGGTATATATGGTGCGAGGCTCCTGTATCTGGTATATGAGGTGTATATATGGTATATATGGTGTGAGGCTCCTGTATCTGGTATATGAGGTGTATATATGGTATATATGGTGTGAGGCTCCTGTATCTGCTATATATGGTGTATATGGTGTGAGGCTCCTGTATCTGGTATATGAGGTGTATATATGGTATATATGGTGTGAGGCTCCTGTATCTGGTATAGATGGTGTATATATGGTGCGAGGCTCCTGTATCTGGTATATGAGGTTTATATATGGTATATATGGTGTGAGGCTCCTGTATCTGGTATATATGGTGTATATATGGTGCGAGGCTCCTGTATCTGGTATATGAGGTGTATATATGGTATATATGGTGCGAGGCTCCTGTATCTGGTATATGAGGTGTATATATGGTATATATGGTGCGAGGCTCCTGTATCTGGTATATATGGTGTATATATGGTGCGAGGCTCCTGTATCTGGTATATATGGTGTATATATGGTATATATGGTGTGAGGCTCCTGTATCTGGTATATATGGTGTATATATGGTATATATGGTGCGAGGCTCCTGTATCTGGTATATGAGGTGTATATATGGTATATATGGTGTGAGGCTCCTGTATCTGGTATATGAGGTTTATATATGGTATATATGGTGTGAGGCTCCTGTATCTGGTATATGAGGTTTATATATGGTATATATGGTGTGAGGCTCCTGTATCTGGTATATATGGTGTATATATGGTGCGAGGCTCCTGTATCTGGTATATGAGGTGTATATATGGTATATATGGTGCGAGGCTCCTGTATCTGCTATATATATGGTGTATATATGGTGCGAGGCTCCTGTATCTGGTATAGATGGTGTATATATGGTATATATGGTGCGAGGCTCCTGTATCTAGTATATGAGGTGTATATATGGTATATATGGTGCGAGGCTCCTGTATCTGGTATAGATGGTGTATATATGGTATATATGGTGCGAGGCTCCTGTATCTGGTATATGAGGTGTATATATGGTATATATGGTGTGAGGCTCCTGTATCTGGTATATGAGGTGTATATATGGTGTGAGGCTCCTGTATCTGGTATATATGGTGTATATATGGTGTATATATGGTGCGAGGCTCCTGTATCTGGTATAGATGGTGTATATATGGTATATATGGTGCGAGGCTCCTGTATCTGGTATAGATGGTGTATATATGGTATATATGGTGCGAGGCTCCTGTATCTGGTATATATGGTATATATGGTGTGAGGCTCCTGTATCTGGTATATGAGGTGTATATATGGTATATATGGTGCGAGGCTCCTGTATCTGGTATATGGGGTGTATATATGGTGTGAGGCTCCTGTATCTGGTATATGAGGTGTATATATGGTGCGAGGCTCCTGTATCTGCTATATATATGGTGTATATATGGTGTGAGGCTCCTGTATCTGGTATATATGGTGTATATATGGTGCGAGGCTCCTGTATCTGGTATAGATGGTGTATATATGGTATATATGGTGCGAGGCTCCTGTATCTGGTATATGAGGTGTATATATGGTATATATGGTGTGAGGCTCCTGTATCTGGTATATGAGGTGTATATATGGTGTGAGGCTCCTGTATATGGTATATGAGGTGTATATATGGTATATATGGTGCGAGGCTCCTGTATCTGGTATATATGGTGTATATATGGTATATATGGTGCGAGGCTCCTGTATCTGGTATATGAGGTGTATATATGGTGTATACATGGTGCGAGGCTCCTGTATCTGGTATATGAGGTGTATATATGGTGTGAGGCTCCTGTATATGGTATATGAGGTGTATATATGGTATATATGGTGCGAGGCTCCTGTATCTGGTATAGATGGTGTATATATGGTATATATGGTGCGAGGCTCCTGTATCTGGTATATATGGTGTATATATGGTATATATGGTGCGAGGCTCCTGTATCTGGTATATGAGGTGTATATATGGTATATATGGTGTGAGGCTCCTGTGTCTGGTATATATGGTATATATGGTGTGAGGCTCCTGTATCTGGTATATATGGTGTATATATGGTGCGAGGCTCCTGTATCTGGTATATGAGGTGTATATATGGTATATATGGTGCGAGGCTCCTGTATCTGGTATATGAGGTGTATATTTGGTATATATGGTGTGAGGCTCCTGTATCTGGTATATATGGTGTATATATGGTATATATGGTGTGAGGCTCCTGTATCTGGTATATGGGGTGTATATATGGTATATATGGTGTGAGGCTCCTGTATCTGGTATATGAGGTGTATATATGGTATATATGGTGTGAGGCTCCTGTATCTGGTATATGAGGTGTATATATGGTATATATGGTGTGAGGCTCCTGTATCTGGTATAGATGGTGTATATATGGTATATATGGTGTGAGGCTCCTGTATCTGGTATATATGGTATATATGGTGTGAGGCTCCTGTATCTGGTATATGAGGTGTATATATGGTATATATGGTGCGAGGCTCCTGTATCTGCTATATATATGGTGTATATATGGTGCGAGGCTCCTGTATCTGGTATAGATGGTGTATATATGGTATATATGGTGCGAGGCTCCTGTATCTGGTATATGAGGTGTATATATGGTATATATGGTGCGAGGCTCCTGTATCTGGTATATATGGTATATATGGTGTGAGGCTCCTGTATCTGGTATATGGGGTGTATATATGGTGCGAGGCTCCTGTATCTGGTATATGAGGTGTATATATGGTATATATGGTGCGAGGCTCCTGTATCTGGTATATATGGTATATATGGTGCGAGGCTCCTGTATCTGGTATATGAGGTGTATATATGGTATATATGGTGCGAGGCTCCTGTATCTGCTATATATGGTATATATGGTGTGAGGCTCCTGTATCTGGTATATGGGGTGTATATATGGTATATATATGGTGTGAGGCTCCTGTATCTGGTATATATGGTGTATATATGGTGTATACATGGTGCGAGGCTCCTGTATCTGGTATATATGGTATATATGGTATATATGGTGTGAGGCTCCTGTATCTGGTATATGAGGTGTATATATGGTATATATGGTGCGAGGCTCCTGTATCTGGTATATGAGGTGTATATATGGTGCGAGGCTCCTGTATCTGGTATATGAGGTGTATATATGGTATATATGGTGCGAGGCTCCTGTATCTGGTATATATGGTGTATATATGGTGTGAGGCTCCTGTATCTGGTATATATGGTATATATGGTGTGAGGCTCCTGTATCTGGTATATGAGGTGTATATATGGTATATATGGTGCGAGGCTCCTGTATCTGCTATATATGGTGTATATATGGTGTGAGGCTCCTGTATCTGGTATATATGGTGTATATATGGTATATATGGTGTGAGGCTCCTGTATCTGGTATATATGGTGTATATATGGTATATATGGTGCGAGGCTCCTGTATCTGGTATATGAGGTGTATATATGGTATATATGGTGCGAGGCTCCTGTATCTGGTATATATGGTGTATATATGGTGTGAGGCTCCTGTATCTGGTATATATGGTGTATATATGGTGTGAGGCTCCTGTATCTGGTATATATGGTGTATATATGGTGCGAGGCTCCTGTATCTGGTATATGAGGTGTATATATGGTATATATGGTGTGAGGCTCCTGTCTCTGGTATATATGGTGTATATATGGTATATATGGTGCGAGGCTCCTGTATCTGGTATATGAGGTGTATATATGGTATATATGGTGCGAGGCTCCTGTATCTGGTATATATGGTGTATATATGGTGCGAGGCTCCTGTATCTGGTATATGAGGTGTATATATGGTGTATATATGGTGTGAGGCTCCTGTATCTGGTATATGAGGTGTATATATGGTATATATGGTGCGAGGCTCCTGTATCTGGTATAGATGGTGTATATATGGTATATATGGTGCGAGGCTCCTGTATCTGGTATATGAGGTGTATATATGGTATATATGGTGTGAGGCTCCTGTATCTGGTATATGAGGTGTATATATGGTATATATGGTGTGAGGCTCCTGTATCTGCTATATATGGTGTATATGGTGTGAGGCTCCTGTATCTGGTATATGAGGTGTATATATGGTATATATGGTGTGAGGCTCCTGTATCTGGTATAGATGGTGTATATATGGTGCGAGGCTCCTGTATCTGGTATATGAGGTTTATATATGGTATATATGGTGTGAGGCTCCTGTATCTGGTATATATGGTGTATATATGGTGCGAGGCTCCTGTATCTGGTATATGAGGTGTATATATGGTATATATGGTGCGAGGCTCCTGTATCTGGTATATGAGGTGTATATATGGTATATATGGTGCGAGGCTCCTGTATCTGGTATATATGGTGTATATATGGTGCGAGGCTCCTGTATCTGGTATATATGGTGTATATATGGTATATATGGTGTGAGGCTCCTGTATCTGGTATATATGGTGTATATATGGTATATATGGTGCGAGGCTCCTGTATCTGGTATATGAGGTGTATATATGGTATATATGGTGTGAGGCTCCTGTATCTGGTATATGAGGTTTATATATGGTATATATGGTGTGAGGCTCCTGTATCTGGTATATGAGGTTTATATATGGTATATATGGTGTGAGGCTCCTGTATCTGGTATATATGGTGTATATATGGTGCGAGGCTCCTGTATCTGGTATATGAGGTGTATATATGGTATATATGGTGCGAGGCTCCTGTATCTGCTATATATATGGTGTATATATGGTGCGAGGCTCCTGTATCTGGTATAGATGGTGTATATATGGTATATATGGTGCGAGGCTCCTGTATCTAGTATATGAGGTGTATATATGGTATATATGGTGCGAGGCTCCTGTATCTGGTATAGATGGTGTATATATGGTATATATGGTGCGAGGCTCCTGTATCTGGTATATGAGGTGTATATATGGTATATATGGTGTGAGGCTCCTGTATCTGGTATATGAGGTGTATATATGGTGTGAGGCTCCTGTATCTGGTATATATGGTGTATATATGGTGCGAGGCTCCTGTATCTGGTATAGATGGTGTATATATGGTATATATGGTGCGAGGCTCCTGTATCTGGTATAGATGGTGTATATATGGTATATATGGTGCGAGGCTCCTGTATCTGGTATATATGGTATATATGGTGTGAGGCTCCTGTATCTGGTATATGAGGTGTATATATGGTATATATGGTGCGAGGCTCCTGTATCTGGTATATGGGGTGTATATATGGTGTGAGGCTCCTGTATCTGGTATATGAGGTGTATATATGGTGCGAGGCTCCTGTATCTGCTATATATATGGTGTATATATGGTGTGAGGCTCCTGTATCTGGTATATATGGTGTATATATGGTGCGAGGCTCCTGTATCTGGTATAGATGGTGTATATATGGTATATATGGTGCGAGGCTCCTGTATCTGGTATATGAGGTGTATATATGGTATATATGGTGTGAGGCTCCTGTATCTGGTATATGAGGTGTATATATGGTGTGAGGCTCCTGTATATGGTATATGAGGTGTATATATGGTATATATGGTGCGAGGCTCCTGTATCTGGTATATATGGTGTATATATGGTATATATGGTGCGAGGCTCCTGTATCTGGTATATGAGGTGTATATATGGTGTATACATGGTGCGAGGCTCCTGTATCTGGTATATGAGGTGTATATATGGTGTGAGGCTCCTGTATATGGTATATGAGGTGTATATATGGTATATATGGTGCGAGGCTCCTGTATCTGGTATAGATGGTGTATATATGGTATATATGGTGCGAGGCTCCTGTATCTGGTATATATGGTGTATATATGGTATATATGGTGCGAGGCTCCTGTATCTGGTATATGAGGTGTATATATGGTATATATGGTGTGAGGCTCCTGTGTCTGGTATATATGGTATATATGGTGTGAGGCTCCTGTATCTGGTATATATGGTGTATATATGGTATATATGGTGTGAGGCTCCTGTGTCTGGTATATATGGTATATATGGTGCGAGGCTCCTGTATCTGGTATATGAGGTGTATATATGGTATATATGGTGTGAGGCTCCTGTATCTGGTATATATGGTATATATGGTGCGAGGCTCCTGTATCTGGTATAGATGGTGTGAGGCTCCTGTATCTGGTATATATGGTATATATGGTGTGAGGCTCCTGTATCTGGTATATGAGGTGTATATTTGGTATATATGGTGTGAGGCTCCTGTATCTGGTATATGAGGTGTATATATGGTATATATGGTGCGAGGCTCCTGTATCTGGTATAGATGGTGTATATATGGTGCGAGGCTCCTGTATCTGGTATATGGGGTGTATATATGGTGCGAGGCTCCTGTATCTGGTATAGATGGTGTATATATGGTATATATGGTGTGAGGCTCCTGTATCTGGTATATGAGGTGTATATATGGTATATATGGTGTGAGGCTTCTGTATCTGGTATATGAGGTGTATATATGGTGTGAGGCTCCTGTATCTGGTATATGAGGTGTATATATGGTATATAGGGTGTGAGGCTCCTGTATCTGCTATATATATGGTGTATATATGGTGTGAGGCTCCTGTATCTGGTATATATGGTGTATATATGGTGCGAGGCTCCTGTATCTGGTATATGAGGTGTATATATGGTATATATGGTGCGAGGCTCCTGTATCTGCTATATATATGGTGTATATATGGTGCGAGGCTCCTGTATCTGGTATATGAGGTGTGTATATATGGTATATATGGTGCGAGGCTCCTGTATCTGGTATATATGGTGTATATATGGTATATATGGTGTGAGGCTCCTGTATCTGGTATATATGGTGTATATATGGTATATATGGTGCAAGGCTCCTGTATCTGGTATATGAGGTGTATATATGGTATATATGGTGCGAGGCTCCTGTATCTGCTATATATATGGTGTATATATGGTATATATGGTGTGAGGCTCCTGTATCTGGTATATGAGGTGTATATATGGTGTGAGGCTCCTGTATCTGGTATATATGGTGTATATATGGTGCGCGGCTCCTGTATCTGGTATATGGGGTGTATATATGGTATATATGGTGTGAGGCTCCTGTATCTGCTATATATATGGTGTATATATGGTGTGAGGCTCCTGTATCTGGTATAGATGGTGTATATATGGTGCGAGGCTCCTGTATCTGGTATATGAGCTGTATATATGGTGTGAGGCTCCTGTATCTGGTATATGAGGTGTATATATGGTGCGAGGCTCCTGTATCTGGTATATATGGTGTATATATGGTGTGAGGCTCCTGTATCTGGTATAGATGGTGTATATATGGTGTATATATGGTGCGAGGCTCCTGTATCTGCTATATATGGTATATATGGTGTGAGGCTCCTGTATCTGGTATAGATGGTGTATATGGTGCGAGGCTCCTGTATCTGCTATATATGGTGTATATATGGTATATATGGTGCGAGGCTCCTGTATCTGGTATAGATGGTGTATATATGGTATATATGGTGCGAGGCTCCTGTATCTGGTATATGAGGTGTATATATGGTGTGAGGCTCCTGTATCTGGTATATGAGGTGTATATATGGTGTGAGGCTCCTGTATCTGGTATAGATGGTGTATATATGGTGTATAGATGGTGCGAGGCTCCTGTATCTGGTATATGAGGTGTATATATGGTATATATGGTGCGAGGCTCCTGTATCTGGTATATATGGTGTATATATGGTATATATGGTGCGAGGCTCCTGTATCTGGTATATATGGTGTATATATGGTATATATGGTGCGAGGCTCCTGTATCTGGTATATGAGGTGTATATATGGTATATAGGGTGTGAGGCTCCTGTATCTGGTATATATGGTGTATATATGGTATATATGGTGTGAGGCTCCTGTATCTGGTGTATATATGGTATATATGGTGTGAGGCTCCTGTATCTGGTATATATGGTGTATATGGTGCGAGGCTCCTGTATCTGGTATATGAGGTGTATATATGGTATATAGGGTGTGAGGCTCCTGTATCTGGTATATATGGTGTATATATGGTATATATGGTGTGAGGCTCCTGTATCTGGTATATATGGTGTATATATGGTATATATGGTGCGAGGCTCCTGTATCTGGTATATATGGTGTGAGGCTCCTGTATCTGGTATAGATGGTGTATATATGGTATATATGGTGTGAGGCTCCTGTATCTGGTATATGAGGTGTATATATGGTATATATGGTGCGAGGCTCCTGTATCTGGTATATGAGGTGTATATATGGTATATATGGTGCGAGGCTCCTGTATCTGGTATATATGGTGTGAGGCTCCTGTATCTGCTATATATATGGTGTATAGATGGTGCGAGGCTCCTGTATCTGGTATATATGGTATATATGGTGCGAGGCTCCTGTATCTGGTATATGAGGTGTATATATGGTATATATGGTGTGAGGCTCCTGTATCTGGTATATATGGTGTATATATGGTGTATATGGTGTGAGGCTCCTGTATCTGGTATAGATGGTGTATATATGGTATATATGGTGCGAGGCTCCTGTATCTGGTATATGAGGTGTATATATGGTGTATACATGGTGCGAGGCTCCTGTATCTGGTATATGAGGTGTATATATGGTATATATGGTGCGAGGCTCCTGTATCTGGTATATGAGGTGTATATATGGTATATATGGTGTGAGGCTCCTGTATCTGGTATATATGGTGTATATATGGTGTATATGGTGCGAGGCTCCTGTATCTGGTATATGAGGTGTATATATGGTGTGAGGCTCCTGTATCTGGTATATGAGGTGTATATATGGTGTGAGGCTCCTGTATCTGGTATATGAGGTGTATATATGGTATATATGGTGTGAGGCTCCTGTGTCTGGTATATATGGTATATATGGTGCGAGGCTCCTGTATCTGGTATATATGGTATATATGGTATATATGGTGCGAGGCTCCTGTATCTGGTATAGATGGTGTGAGGCTCCTGTATCTGGTATATATGGTATATATGGTGTGAGGCTCCTGTATCTGGTATATGAGGTGTATATTTGGTATATATGGTGTGAGGCTCCTGTATCTGGTATATGAGGTGTATATATGGTATATATGGTGCGAGGCTCCTGTATCTGGTATAGATGGTGTATATATGGTGCGAGGCTCCTGTATCTGGTATAGATGGTGTGAGGCTCCTGTATCTGGTATATATGGTATATATGGTGTGAGGCTCCTGTATCTGGTATATGAGGTGTATATATGGTATATATGGTGTGAGGCTCCTGTATCTGGTATATGAGGTGTATATATGGTGTGAGGCTCCTGTATCTGGTATATGAGGTGTATATATGGTATATAGGGTGTGAGGCTCCTGTATCTGCTATATATATGGTGTATATATGGTGTGAGGCTCCTGTATCTGGTATATATGGTGTATATATGGTGCGAGGCTCCTGTATCTGGTATATGAGGTGTATATATGGTATATATGGTGCGAGGCTCCTGTATCTGCTATATATATGGTGTATATATGGTGCGAGGCTCCTGTATCTGGTATAGATGGTGTATATATGGTGCGAGGCTCCTGTATCTGGTATATGAGGTGTATATATGGTGCGAGGCTCCTGTATCTGGTATATGAGGTGTATATATGGTATATATGGTGCGAGGCTCCTGTATCTGGTATATGAGGTGTATATATGGTGTGAGGCTCCTGTATCTGGTATATATGGTGTATATATGGTATATATGGTGCGAGGCTCCTGTATCTGGTATATGAGGTGTATATATGGTATATATGGTGCGAGGCTCCTGTATCTGCTATATATATGGTGTATATATGGTATATATGGTGTGAGGCTCCTGTATCTGGTATATGAGGTGTATATATGGTGTGAGGCTCCTGTATCTGGTATATATGGTGTATATATGGTGTGAGGCTCCTGTATCTGGTATATGAGGTGTATATATGGTATATATGGTGTGAGGCTCCTGTATCTGGTATATGAGGTGTATATATGGTGTGAGGCTCCTGTATCTGGTATATGAGGTGTATATATGGTATATATGGTGCGAGGCTCCTGTATCTGGTATATGAGGTGTATATATGGTATATATGGTGTGAGGCTCCTGTATCTGGTATATATATGGTGTATATATGGTATATATGGTGCGAGGCTCCTGTATCTGGTATAGATGGTGTATATATGGTATATATGGTGCGAGGCTCCTGTATCTGGTATATATGGTATATATGGTGCGAGGCTCCTGTATCTGGTATATGAGGTGTATATATGGTATATATGGTGCGAGGCTCCTGTATCTGGTATATATGGTGTATATATGGTATATATGGTGCGAGGCTCCTGTATCTGGTATATGAGGTGTATATATGGTATATATGGTGCGAGGCTCCTGTATCTGCTATATATATGGTGTATATATGGTATATATGGTGTGAGGCTCCTGTATCTGGTATATGAGGTGTATATATGGTGTGAGGCTCCTGTATCTGGTATATATGGTGTATATATGGTGTGAGGCTCCTGTATCTGGTATATGAGGTGTATATATGGTATATATGGTGTGAGGCTCCTGTATCTGGTATATGAGGTGTATATATGGTGTGAGGCTCCTGTATCTGGTATATGAGGTGTATATATGGTATATATGGTGCGAGGCTCCTGTATCTGGTATATATGGTGTATATATGGTGCGAGGCTCCTGTATCTGGTATATGAGGTGTATATATGGTGCGAGGCTCCTGTATCTGGTATATATGGTGTATATATGGTGTGAGGCTCCTGTATCTGGTATAGATGGTGTATATATGGTGTATATATGGTGCGAGGCTCCTGTATCTGCTATATATGGTATATATGGTGTGAGGCTCCTGTATCTGGTATAGATGGTGTATATGGTGCGAGGCTCCTGTATCTGCTATATATGGTGTATATATGGTATATATGGTGCGAGGCTCCTGTATCTGGTATAGATGGTGTATATATGGTATATATGGTGCGAGGCTCCTGTATCTGGTATATGAGGTGTATATATGGTGTGAGGCTCCTGTATCTGGTATATGAGGTGTATATATGGTGTGAGGCTCCTGTATCTGGTATAGATGGTGTATATATGGTGTATAGATGGTGCGAGGCTCCTGTATCTGGTATATGAGGTGTATATATGGTATATATGGTGCGAGGCTCCTGTATCTGGTATATATGGTGTATATATGGTATATATGGTGCGAGGCTCCTGTATCTGGTATATATGGTGTATATATGGTATATATGGTGCGAGGCTCCTGTATCTGGTATATGAGGTGTATATATGGTATATAGGGTGTGAGGCTCCTGTATCTGGTATATATGGTGTATATATGGTATATATGGTGTGAGGCTCCTGTATCTGGTATATATGGTGTATATATGGTATATATGGTGTGAGGCTCCTGTATCTGGTATATATGGTGTATATGGTGCGAGGCTCCTGTATCTGGTATATGAGGTGTATATATGGTATATAGGGTGTGAGGCTCCTGTATCTGGTATATATGGTGTATATATGGTATATATGGTGTGAGGCTCCTGTATCTGGTATATATGGTGTATATATGGTATATATGGTGCGAGGCTCCTGTATCTGGTATATATGGTGTGAGGCTCCTGTATCTGGTATAGATGGTGTATATATGGTATATATGGTGTGAGGCTCCTGTATCTGGTATATGAGGTGTATATATGGTATATATGGTGCGAGGCTCCTGTATCTGGTATATGAGGTGTATATATGGTATATATGGTGCGAGGCTCCTGTATCTGGTATATATGGTGTGAGGCTCCTGTATCTGCTATATATATGGTGTATAGATGGTGCGAGGCTCCTGTATCTGGTATATATGGTATATATGGTGCGAGGCTCCTGTATCTGGTATATGAGGTGTATATATGGTATATATGGTGTGAGGCTCCTGTATCTGGTATATATGGTGTATATATGGTGTATATGGTGTGAGGCTCCTGTATCTGGTATAGATGGTGTATATATGGTATATATGGTGCGAGGCTCCTGTATCTGGTATATGAGGTGTATATATGGTGTATACATGGTGCGAGGCTCCTGTATCTGGTATATGAGGTGTATATATGGTATATATGGTGCGAGGCTCCTGTATCTGGTATATATGGTGTATATATGGTATATATGGTGCGAGGCTCCTGTATCTGGTATATGAGGTGTATATATGGTATATATGGTGTGAGGCTCCTGTATCTGGTATATATGGTGTATATATGGTGTATATGGTGCGAGGCTCCTGTATCTGGTATATGAGGTGTATATATGGTGTGAGGCTCCTGTATCTGGTATATGAGGTGTATATATGGTGTGAGGCTCCTGTATCTGGTATATGAGGTGTATATATGGTATATATGGTGTGAGGCTCCTGTGTCTGGTATATATGGTATATATGGTGCGAGGCTCCTGTATCTGGTATATATGGTATATATGGTATATATGGTGCGAGGCTCCTGTATCTGGTATAGATGGTGTGAGGCTCCTGTATCTGGTATATATGGTATATATGGTGTGAGGCTCCTGTATCTGGTATATGAGGTGTATATATGGTGTGAGGCTCCTGTATCTGGTATATGAGGTGTATATATGGTATATATGGTGCGAGGCTCCTGTATCTGGTATAGATGGTGTATATATGGTGCGAGGCTCCTGTATCTGGTATAGATGGTGTATATATGGTATATATGGTGTGAGGCTCCTGTATCTGGTATATGAGGTGTATATATGGTATATATGGTGTGAGGCTCCTGTATCTGGTATATGAGGTGTATATATGGTGTGAGGCTCCTGTATCTGGTATATGAGGTGTATATATGGTATATAGGGTGTGAGGCTCCTGTATCTGCTATATATATGGTGTATATATGGTGTGAGGCTCCTGTATCTGGTATATATGGTGTATATATGGTGCGAGGCTCCTGTATCTGGTATATGAGGTGTATATATGGTATATATGGTGCGAGGCTCCTGTATCTGCTATATATATGGTGTATATATGGTGCGAGGCTCCTGTATCTGGTATAGATGGTGTATATATGGTGCGAGGCTCCTGTATCTGGTATATGAGGTGTATATATGGTATATATGGTGCGAGGCTCCTGTATCTGGTATATGAGGTGTATATATGGTATATATGGTGCGAGGCTCCTGTATCTGGTATATGAGGTGTATATATGGTGTGAGGCTCCTGTATCTGGTATATATGGTGTATATATGGTATATATGGTGCGAGGCTCCTGTATCTGGTATATGAGGTGTATATATGGTATATATGGTGCGAGGCTCCTGTATCTGCTATATATATGGTGTATATATGGTATATATGGTGTGAGGCTCCTGTATCTGGTATATGGGGTGTATATATGGTGTGAGGCTCCTGTATCTGGTATATATGGTGTATATATGGTGTGAGGCTCCTGTATCTGGTATATGAGGTGTATATATGGTGTGAGGCTCCTGTATCTGGTATATGAGGTGTATATATGGTATATATGGTGCGAGGCTCCTGTATCTGGTATATGAGGTGTATATATGGTATATATGGTGTGAGGCTCCTGTATCTGGTATATATATGGTGTATATATGGTATATATGGTGCGAGGCTCCTGTATCTGGTATAGATGGTGTATATATGGTATATATGGTGCGAGGCTCCTGTATCTGGTATATATGGTATATATGGTGCGAGGCTCCTGTATCTGGTATATGAGGTGTATATATGGTATATATGGTGCGAGGCTCCTGTATCTGGTATATATGGTGTATATATGGTATATATGGTGCGAGGCTCCTGTATCTGGTATATGAGGTGTATATATGGTATATATGGTGCGAGGCTCCTGTATCTGCTATATATATGGTGTATATATGGTATATATGGTGTGAGGCTCCTGTATCTGGTATATGAGGTGTATATATGGTGTGAGGCTCCTGTATCTGGTATATATGGTGTATATATGGTGTGAGGCTCCTGTATCTGGTATATGAGGTGTATATATGGTATATATGGTGTGAGGCTCCTGTATCTGGTATATGAGGTGTATATATGGTGTGAGGCTCCTGTATCTGGTATATGAGGTGTATATATGGTATATATGGTGCGAGGCTCCTGTATCTGGTATATATGGTGTATATATGGTGCGAGGCTCCTGTATCTGGTATATGAGGTGTATATATGGTATATATGGTGCGAGGCTCCTGTATCTGGTATATGAGGTGTATATATGGTATATATGGTGTGAGGCTCCTGTATCTGGTATATATGGTATATATGGTGCGAGGCTCCTGTATCTGGTATATATGGTGTATATATGGTGTATATATGGTGTGAGGCTCCTGTATCTGGTATATGAGGTGTATATATGGTATATATGGTGTGAGGCTCCTGTATCTGGTATATGGGGTGTATATATGGTATATATGGTGTGAGGCTCCTGTATCTGCTATATATATGGTGTATATATGGTATATATGGTGTGAGGCTCCTGTATCTGGTATATGAGGTGTATATATGGTGCGAGGCTCCTGTATCTGGTATATATGGTGTATATATGGTGTGAGGCTCCTGTATCTGGTATAGATGGTGTATATATGGTGCGAGGCTCCTGTATCTGGTATATGAGGTGTATATATGGTATATATGGTGCGAGGCTCCTGTATCTGGTATATATGGTGTATATATGGTATATATGGTGCGAGGCTCCTGTATCTGGTATATGAGGTGTATATATGGTATATATGGTGCGAGGCTCCTGTATCTGGTATATGAGGTGTATATATGGTGTATATGGTGTGAGGCTCCTGTATCTGGTATAGATGGTATATATGGTGTGAGGCTCCTGTATCTGGTATATGAGGTGTATATATGGTATATATGGTGCGAGGCTCCTGTATCTGGTATATGAGGTGTATATATGGTATATATGGTGTGAGGCTCCTGTATCTGGTATATGAGGTGTATATATGGTATATATGGTGTGAGGCTCCTGTATCTGGTATATGAGGTGTATATATGGTATATATGGTGTGAGGCTCCTGTATCTGGTATATGAGGTGTATATATGGTATATATGGTGCGAGGCTCCTGTATCTGGTATATATGGTGTGAGGCTCCTGTATCTGCTATATATATGGTGTATAGATGGTGCGAGGCTCCTGTATCTGGTATATATGGTATATATGGTGCGAGGCTCCTGTATCTGGTATATGAGGTGTATATATGGTATATATGGTGCGAGGCTCCTGTATCTGGTATATATGGTGTATATATGGTATATATGGTGCGAGGCTCCTGTATCTGGTATATATGGTGTATATATGGTATATATGGTGCAAGGCTCCTGTATCTGGTATAGATGGTGTATATATGGTGTATATATGGTGTATATATGGTGTGAGGCTCCTGTATCTGGTATAGATGGTATATATGGTGTGAGGCTCCTGTATCTGGTATATGAGGTGTATATATGGTATATATGGTGCGAGGCTCCTGTATCTGGTATATGAGGTGTATATATGGTATATATGGTGTGAGGCTCCTGTATCTGGTATATGAGGTGTATATATGGTATATATGGTGTGAGGCTCCTGTATCTGGTATATGAGGTGTATATATGGTATATATGGTGTGAGGCTCCTGTATCTGGTATATGAGGTGTATATATGGTATATATGGTGCGAGGCTCCTGTATCTGGTATATATGGTGTGAGGCTCCTGTATCTGCTATATATATGGTGTATAGATGGTGCGAGGCTCCTGTATCTGGTATATATGGTGCGAGGCTCCTGTATCTGGTATATGAGGTGTATATATGGTATATATGGTGCGAGGCTCCTGTATCTGGTATATATGGTGTATATATGGTATATATGGTGCGAGGCTCCTGTATCTGGTATATATGGTGTATATATGGTATATATGGTGCAAGGCTCCTGTATCTGGTATAGATGGTGTATATATGGTGTATATATGGTGTGAGGCTCCTGTATCTGGTATAGATGGTGTATATATGGTGTATATATGGTGCGAGGCTCCTGTATCTGGTATATGAGGTGTATATATGGTATATATGGTGCGAGGCTCCTGTATCTGGTATATGGGGTGTATATATGGTGTGAGGCTCCTGTATCTGGTATATATGGTGTATATATGGTATATATGGTGCGAGGCTCCTGTATCTGGTATATATGGTGTATATATGGTATATATGGTGTGAGGCTCCTGTATCTGCTATATATATGGTGTATAGATGGTGCGAGGCTCCTGTATCTGGTATATATGGTATATATGGTGCGAGGCTCCTGTATCTGGTATATGAGGTGTATATATGGTATATATGGTGTGAGGCTCCTGTATCTGGTATATATGGTGTATATATGGTATATATGGTGCGAGGCTCCTGTATCTGGTATATGAGGTGTATATATGGTATATATGGTGTGAGGCTCCTGTCTCTGGTATATATGGTGTATATATGGTATATATGGTGCGAGGCTCCTGTATCTGGTATATGAGGTGTATATATGGTATATATGGTGCGAGGCTCCTGTATCTGGTATATATGGTGTATATATGGTATATATGGTGTGAGGCTCCTGTATCTGGTATATATGGTGTATATATGGTATATATGGTGCGAGGCTCCTGTATCTGGTATATGAGGTGTATATATGGTGCGAGGCTCCTGTATCTGGTATATGAGGTGTATATATGGTATATATGGTGTGAGGCTCCTGTATCTGGTATAGATGGTGTATATATGGTATATATGGTGCGAGGCTCCTGTATCTGGTATATGAGGTGTATATATGGTGTATATATGTTGTGAGGCTCCTGTATCTGGTATAGATGGTGTATATATGGTATATATGGTGTGAGGCTCCTGTATCTGGTATATATGGTGTATATATGGTATATATGGTGCGAGGCTCCTGTATCTGGTATATGAGGTGTATATATGGTATATATGGTGCGAGGCTCCTGTATCTGCTATATATATGGTGTATATATGGTGTGAGGCTCCTGTATCTGGTATATGAGGTGTATATATGGTGTGAGGCTCCTGTATCTGGTATATATGGTGTATATATGGTGTGAGGCTCCTGTATCTGGTATATGAGGTGTATATATGGTATATATGGTGTGAGGCTCCTGTATCTGGTATATGAGGTGTATATATGGTGTGAGGCTCCTGTATCTGGTATATGAGGTGTATATATGGTATATATGGTGCGAGGCTCCTGTATCTGGTATATATGGTGTATATATGGTGCGAGGCTCCTGTATCTGGTATATGAGGTGTATATATGGTATATATGGTGCGAGGCTCCTGTATCTGGTATATGAGGTGTATATATGGTATATATGGTGTGAGGCTCCTGTATCTGGTATATATGGTATATATGGTGCGAGGCTCCTGTATCTGGTATATATGGTGTATATATGGTGTATATATGGTGTGAGGCTCCTGTATCTGGTATATGAGGTGTATATATGGTATATATGGTGTGAGGCTCCTGTATCTGGTATATGGGGTGTATATATGGTATATATGGTGTGAGGCTCCTGTATCTGCTATATATATGGTGTATATATGGTATATATGGTGTGAGGCTCCTGTATCTGGTATATGAGGTGTATATATGGTGCGAGGCTCCTGTATCTGCTATATATGGTGTATATATGGTATATATGGTGTGAGCCTCCTGTATCTGGTATAGATGGTGTATATATGGTATATATGGTGCGAGGCTCCTGTATCTGGTATATATGGTGTATATATGGTATATATGGTGTGAGGCTCCTGCATCTGGTATATGAGGTGTATATATGGTATATATGGTGCGAGGCTCCTGTATCTGGTATATGAGGTGTATATATGGTATATATGGTGCGAGGCTCCTGTATCTGGTATATGAGGTGTATATATGGTGTATATGGTGTGAGGCTCCTGTATCTGGTATAGATGGTATATATGGTGTGAGGCTCCTGTATCTGGTATATGAGGTGTATATATGGTATATATGGTGCGAGGCTCCTGTATCTGGTATATGAGGTGTATATATGGTATATATGGTGTGAGGCTCCTGTATCTGGTATATGAGGTGTATATATGGTATATATGGTGTGAGGCTCCTGTATCTGGTATATGAGGTGTATATATGGTATATATGGTGTGAGGCTCCTGTATCTGGTATATGAGGTGTATATATGGTATATATGGTGCGAGGCTCCTGTATCTGGTATATATGGTGTGAGGCTCCTGTATCTGCTATATATATGGTGTATAGATGGTGCGAGGCTCCTGTATCTGGTATATATGGTATATATGGTGCGAGGCTCCTGTATCTGGTATATGAGGTGTATATATGGTATATATGGTGCGAGGCTCCTGTATCTGGTATATATGGTGTATATATGGTATATATGGTGCGAGGCTCCTGTATCTGGTATATGAGGTGTATATATGGTATATATGGTGTGAGGCTCCTGTATCTGGTATATATGGTGTATATATGGTATATATGGTGCAAGGCTCCTGTATCTGGTATAGATGGTGTATATATGGTGTATATATGGTGTATATATGGTGTGAGGCTCCTGTATCTGGTATAGATGGTATATATGGTGTGAGGCTCCTGTATCTGGTATATGAGGTGTATATATGGTATATATGGTGCGAGGCTCCTGTATCTGGTATATGAGGTGTATATATGGTATATATGGTGTGAGGCTCCTGTATCTGGTATATGAGGTGTATATATGGTATATATGGTGTGAGGCTCCTGTATCTGGTATATGAGGTGTATATATGGTATATATGGTGTGAGGCTCCTGTATCTGGTATATGAGGTGTATATATGGTATATATGGTGCGAGGCTCCTGTATCTGGTATATATGGTGTGAGGCTCCTGTATCTGCTATATATATGGTGTATAGATGGTGCGAGGCTCCTGTATCTGGTATATATGGTGCGAGGCTCCTGTATCTGGTATATGAGGTGTATATATGGTATATATGGTGCGAGGCTCCTGTATCTGGTATATATGGTGTATATATGGTATATATGGTGCGAGGCTCCTGTATCTGGTATATATGGTGTATATATGGTATATATGGTGCAAGGCTCCTGTATCTGGTATAGATGGTGTATATATGGTGTATATATGGTGTGAGGCTCCTGTATCTGGTATAGATGGTGTATATATGGTGTATATATGGTGCGAGGCTCCTGTATCTGGTATATGAGGTGTATATATGGTATATATGGTGCGAGGCTCCTGTATCTGGTATATGGGGTGTATATATGGTGTGAGGCTCCTGTATCTGGTATATATGGTGTATATATGGTATATATGGTGCGAGGCTCCTGTATCTGGTATATATGGTGTATATATGGTATATATGGTGTGAGGCTCCTGTATCTGCTATATATATGGTGTATAGATGGTGCGAGGCTCCTGTATCTGGTATATATGGTATATATGGTGCGAGGCTCCTGTATCTGGTATATGAGGTGTATATATGGTATATATGGTGTGAGGCTCCTGTATCTGGTATATATGGTGTATATATGGTATATATGGTGCGAGGCTCCTGTATCTGGTATATGAGGTGTATATATGGTATATATGGTGTGAGGCTCCTGTATCTGGTATATATGGTGTATATATGGTATATATGGTGCGAGGCTCCTGTATCTGGTATATGAGGTGTATATATGGTATATATGGTGCGAGGCTCCTGTATCTGGTATATGAGGTGTATATATGGTATATATGGTGTGAGGCTCCTGTATCTGGTATAGATGGTGTATATATGGTATATATGGTGCGAGGCTCCTGTATCTGGTATATGAGGTGTATATATGGTGCGAGGCTCCTGTATCTGGTATATGAGGTGTATATATGGTATATATGGTGTGAGGCTCCTGTATCTGGTGTAGATGGTGTATATATGGTATATATGGTGCGAGGCTCCTGTATCTGGTATATGAGGTGTATATATGGTATATATGGTGTGAGGCTCCTGTATCTGGTATAGATGGTGTATATATGGTATATATGGTGCGAGGCTCCTGTATCTGGTATATGAGGTGTATATATGGTGTATATATGTTGTGAGGCTCCTGTATCTGGTATAGATGGTGTATATATGGTATATATGGTGTGAGGCTCCTGTATCTGGTATATATGGTGTATATATGGTATATATGGTGCGAGGCTCCTGTATCTGGTATATATGGTGTATATATGGTATATATGGTGCGAGGCTCCTGTATCTGGTATATGAGGTGTATATATGGTATATATGGTGCGAGGCTCCTATATCTGGTATATGAGGTGTATATATGGTGCGAGGCTCCTGTATCTGGTATATGAGGTGTATATATGGTATATATGGTGCGAGGCTCCTGTATCTGGTATATGAGGTGTATATATGGTATATATGGTGCGAGGCTCCTGTATCTGGTATATGAGGTGTATATATGGTGCGAGGCTCCTGTATCTGGTATAGATGGTGTATATATGGTATATATGGTGCGAGGCTCCTGTATCTGGTATATGAGGTGTATATATGGTATATATGGTGCGAGGCTCCTGTATCTGGTATATGAGGTGTATATATGGTATATATGGTGCGAGGCTCCTGTATCTGGTATATATGGTGTGAGGCTCCTGTATCTGGTATAGATGGTGTATATATGGTATATATGGTGTGAGGCTCCTGTATCTGGTATATGAGGTGTATATATGGTATATATGGTGTGAGGCTCCTGTATCTGGTATAGATGGTGTATATATGGTATATATGGTGTGAGGCTCCTGTATCTGGTATATATGGTGTATATATGGTATATATGGTGCGAGGCTCCTGTATCTGGTATATGAGGTGTATATATGGTATATATGGTGTGAGGCTCCTGTATCTGGTATATGAGGTGTATATATGGTATATATGGTGCGAGGCTCCTGTATCTGGTATATGAGGTGTATATGGTATATATGGTGCGAGGCTCCTGTATCTGGTATATGAGGTGTATATATGGTATATATGGTGCGAGGCTCCTGTATCTGGTATATATGGTGTGAGGCTCCTGTATCTGGTATAGATGGTGTATATATGGTATATATGGTGTGAGGCTCCTGTATCTGGTATATGAGGTGTATATATGGTATATATGGTGCGAGGCTCCTGTATCTGGTATATGAGGTGTATATATGGTATATATGGTGTGAGGCTCCTGTATCTGGTATATGAGGTGTATATATGGTATATATGGTGCGAGGCTCCTGTATCTGGTATATGAGGTGTATATATGGTATATATGGTGCGAGGCTCCTGTATCTGGTATATGAGGTGTATATATGGTATATATGGTGCGAGGCTCCTGTATCTGGTATATGAGGTGTATATATGGTGCGAGGCTCCTGTATCTGGTATATGAGGTGTATATATTGTATATATGGTGTGAGGCTCCTGTATCTGGTATATGAGGTGTATATATGGTATATATGGTGCGAGGCTCCTGTATCTGGTATATGAGGTGTATATATGGTATATATGGTGCGAGGCTCCTGTATCTGCTGCCGGTGACTCTCGCTCCTCTTTCTTAGTTATCTTACACCCATCGTACTATTATCTTGAGAGCGATGGAGACTGTGGTGAAGAACAGCCTGAGCAACCTCAGCAAGGAGGCCGCGAAACTGACCATATTACTGGCATCCAGCGAGATGACCAAGTCTAAGGTAAGTGCACTGTGAGACGTCTTGTGTCCTCTCCTCCTTGTCTTGGCCTGATTTTAGGTCTTCTCACCCCTCAGGACATCCTATTTGAGTGGCAGCAGGCGGCCAGTAACGTCCTCGTGGCAGTCGGGAGACGTTTCATCAATAGTGTCATGGAGGAGCTTCTGCTGAAGTTCCAGCCGGGAATCCTCCCTCATTTCTTCATCATGCAGACGTTGGCCAACCTCTCCATGGCGAATGGTACGTTCCAGGATCTTGTGTGTCTGTATGTGGGGGCCAGTATATGTGAGGCAGTTCAACATTGTTAGGGGTTTCCCGGCTGACTTTCTTCAAGGTTTTTTGTGCCTCAGCTGCTGCAGAACTGTGCCATCTGCAGGGAGGGAGGGGCTTGTGTCAGTCATGGTTACTGGGCTTTGTCTTTTCAGAGGTTCTGCAGCAGCTGGGGCAGTGCTTGTATATATTTTGGGAGTTACTCATGTCTTGCTCTCTGCTGGTTGATGGTTTTATGTCCTGAAGCCCTGGATCATCTCTAGGGCTGCCAGGGCTCCATCTTGCCTGACCTACGGGGGCCCTGCACGCAGCACTGCCCCCCACATGGTGACCCTTGTCTTCTCTCTTCAGTATTCGGGATGGTCCCATTTCTGAACTCTATCCTGGGCACCATGCTCCCCATGCTGGGGATGGCGAAGCAGGACCCCATGAAGGCCGTCTTCTGTGTTGGTAAGTCCTGGGGTGACCTGACGGGAGTGAGATTTCTTATATGACAGACAGCGTGCACCAGATGTGAGGGCCCCAGATCCTGTATGTGAGGGGTTTCCCAGGGGGTTGGGGTTATGGTGGTTGGTGGCGATATTCATTCTCGGTTCCTTTTTTGTGCTTTGGGTGCTGCGCAGGTGACAGGACAAAAATAGAGCGAGGCCGACGTGCATGAGCGAGTCACAGAGGAAGTGCAGCGAGTGCTGAAGAGTCTCCGTATACCACCTGATACACATATATATGAGAGGAGAGCGGCACTAGGGCCCCCGCGGGCGTGTGGCTGCCGGGCGCTAGGGCCCCCGCGGTCGATCCTTGCCCTGTGTTCCCCTCATATTCAGTTTTTTGCTCCCCCTGAAGGTGGCAGCAGGGATACAGTGATCTATTTATTCTGTTTCTCCTGCTCTTGTTGTGTTGGGGTGAGAGAATCCATACAGCGCCCCGTATCTCAGCAGCTCAGGGCTATGTGTTGTGCATGATGTGTCCTCTCGTCTTCTGTCAGCCCTGCAGCACTTCAGTGAGAGTATTCTGGAATATCTCGCTAATCTGGACAAGGCCCCGGACCCCACGGTGAGGAAGGACACCTTCTCCGGCGACCTCTTCAATGCCTACGATGTCCTGTTCAACAACTGGCTGCAGAGCCGCGAGTCTAAGGTGAGAAGGTGCCGCCGGGCCTAGAACACGCTGTGTCAGCTCTGCTACATATGTGTGAGAAGGAACCACCCCCTGCACTGCACAGTACACGTCTGTAGAGCTCTGTATGTGCTGCATGGAAGAAACAGCAGATACAGCAGTGTGCGGGGCCCCTCTAAAGCTCTGCTGTGGCCCCCATGGACTGACATTCTGGTTCTGACCCCCATGTTCCCTTCTTACAGATCAGACTCGCTGTGGTTGAAGCTCTGGGTCCTATGAGCCACTTACTGCCCAATGAGAAGCTGGAAGAACATCTGCCCCGTCTCCTGCCGGGCATCTTATCCCTGTACAAGAAGAGTGTGGAGCCCTTCTATGTCACCAAGGTGATGACCCTCTGTACTGTGTACTCGCCCGGTTCCCTCCACGTCCGTTTGCTCGCCCCATTACTCCCCTCCTCTCTGCCTGTGCTGGCCCTGGTCTCCTCTCCTCTCCTGGTCTCCCCTCCTCTCTGCCTGTGCTGGTCCTGGTTCCTCTCCTCTACTCGTCTCCCCTCCCCTCCTGGTCTCCTCTCTGCCTGTGCTGGCCCTGGTTTCCCTCCTGGTCTCCTCTCTGCCTGTGCTGGCCCTGGTTTCCCCTCCTGGTCTCCTCTCTGCCTGTGCTGGCCCTGGTTCCTCTCCTGGTCTCCTCTCCTGTCTGTGCTGGCCCTGGTCTCCTCTCCTCTCCTGGTCTCCCCTCCTCTCCTGTCTGTGCTGGCCCTGGTTCCTCTCCTCTCTTCTCCTGGTCTCCTTTCCTCTCCTGGTCTCCCCTCCTGGTCTCCCCTCCTGTCTGTGCTGGCCCTGGTCTCCTCTCCTGGTCTCCCCTCCTGGTCTCCTCTCCTGGTCTCCCCTCCTGGTCTCCCCTCCTGTCTGTGCTGGCCCTGGTCTCCCCTCCTGGTCTCCCCTCCTGTCTGTGCTGGCCCTGGTCTCCTCTCCTGGTCTCCTCTCCTGGTCTCCCCTCCTGTCTGTGCTGGCCCTGGTCTCCTCTCCTGGTCTCCCCTCCTGTCTGTGCTGGCCCTGGTCTCCCCTCCTGGTCTCCCCTCCTGGTCTCCCCTCCTGTCTGTGCTGGCCCCCTCGCTCCTCTCCCTCCTGTATCTTGATGTTTCTTGGTTTTCTTCCCTGCAGAGCCTGTGTCAGATCCTGGAGAGTGCGGTGTCTAATGAGAGTCGCACCCTGGAGCCTCAGATAGACCCTGCGCTGTCCATGCTGCACTCCCAGGTAGGTCACAGCTGCCTGACCGTTCCATGCTGTAAAGTCCATAACTCCCTACATCTCTAGGGAGTGGGCAAGTATTGATGCTTGGGCTCTCGCGGTCTCCTGTGTTGTTTAAGTCAGTCCTGGGAAGCCGCAGACCTCAGCTGTGTTTGGGGTTGAGGGCAGTGAAGAGGATCGGTGCTAGGCCTGGGTTCTGGGGTGCATCGTATGAGGGAGTCTTGTGTCCATCTCTAGTCACTGACCATTCCATGTTGTCCTGTCTACAGATCTGCTCCTCTGTGGAAGCGCCCACACAGATGCTGGTGAGGAACCGGAACGAGGTGCTGCGCTGCTTCACTGTGCTAGGTAGGAGGAGGGGGGAGGTAATGCCATAGATTTGGGGGCCCCAGGCTCAGTAGTGACCGCCATAGATTGGGGGGGCCCCGGGCTCAGTAGTGACCGCCATAGATTGGGGGGGCCCCGGGCTCAGTAGTGACCGCCATAGATTGGGGGGGCCCCGGGCTCAGTAGTGACCGCCATAGATTGGGGGGGCCCCGGGCTCAGTAGTGACCGCCATAGATTGGGGGGGCCCCGGGCTCAGTAGTGACCGCCATAGATTGGGGGGGCCTCGGGCTCAGTAGTGATCGCCATAGATTGGGGGGGCCCCGGGCTCAGTAGTGACCGCCATAGATTGGGGGGGCCCCGGGCTCAGTAGTGACCGCCATAGATTGGGGGGCCCCGGGCTCAGTAGTGACCGCCATAGATTGGGGGGGCCCCGGGCTCAGTAGTGACCGCCATAGATTGGGGGGCCCCGGGCTCAGTAGTGACTGTCATTGCTCTGTCCCGCAGCCTCCACCTTCCCGGATCACCTGCTGTCCTTCTTGCTCCCCAAACTGGAGGCTAATAACCCCAAAGTGCGTGTGGGGACACTGATAATCCTGAAGCAAGTCATCAACTCTGCCGGTAAATTGGGGTGCGGGGTCACAGAGGAGCGTCTACTCGGGGGAGTGGACGTGATGATCTGCATGTATATAATGTGAAATTGTTGGCAGTGGATTAATCTTTGACTGTCCAGTCGTTCAACAGTAAACAGGTATTTATTGAGGAAGAATAATCCGCTGTATTGTGTAACTTGTGCTCTGCGCTCCGTGTGCTCTGCGCTCCGTGTGCTCTGCGCTCCGTGTGCTCTGCGCTCCGTGTGCTCTGCGCTCCGTGTGCTCTGCGCTCCGTGTGCTCTGCGCTCCGTGTGCTCTGCGCTCCGTGTGCTCTGCGCTCCGTGTGCTCTGCGCTCCGTGTGCTCTGCGCTCCGTGTGCTCTGCGCTCCGTGTGCTCTGCGCTCCGTGCTGCAGCTACAGGAAACAGACAGGAACTTCCTGTTTTGTTACTCTAGCCCCCACCTTTTTAACAGAGCTTTATTAACAACTTAACACTATGCCTAGAGACAGAAGCTTCTGCAGTTATAAGCATATAAACAGTAGTTGTTGTAATACAGGCAATAATAAACATTATTCCAACACCCCCACTCAGCAACTACTTATCTAGTTAGTCCCATTGAGGTTCTGAACTCTTCGAACTTGGTTCTTGGCAATGGCTTTGTCATATTATCAGCCACCATCTTGTCAGTTTCGCAATAAACAAATTCGATGATACCACGTTCTATTAAATCACGCAGGTGGTGATGTTTCACGTCGATGTGCTTGGTTCTTGCATTGATCTTTTCACTGCTTGCAAGTTTAATACATCCTTGGTTATCTTCATACATCGTCGTTGGCTGAGTTGACGGCTTGCCAAGATCCTTTAACAACTGGTTTAGCCAAATGATCTGTTGACTTGCGTAGGCCGCAGACACATATTCTGCTTCTGTAGATGATAAGGTAACAGATACCTGTTTTCTGCTGGACCAAGAGATAGAACTTTCTCCAAGCTTGAATAAGTCCCCACTTGCTGACTTACGATCACTTGTATCACTAGCCCAGTCTGCATCCACATAGCCTGTGAGTTTTAGATCTCCTGTTGAAGACATTCTTAAACTTATGTCTTGAGTTTCTTTCAAATATCGGAGAACTCTCTTAACAGCATTCCAGTCTCTTTGGCGCGGTTTTTCCACATGTCTGCATAGAATCCCCACTGCTGCTGCCATATCTGCTCGAGTCCTAGTTGTTATGTATAGAAGTGCCCCTGATACCTGTCTGTATTTCTCACTGTTTGGTAACAGATCATCTTCTCCTTCCAATCTTAGGGAGGATGACTCCATTGGGCTTGATATGCCTTTTGCTTCTGACATTCCAAACTGGTTGAGGATTGAGTTGATTTTTGCACTTTGGTTTAGAAGAAAACTTCCATCTTCTTCTCTCTGGATCTGGATGCCTAAATAATATGTAACAATTCCAAGGTCTTTTGTTTCAAAATGCTGATTCAGAATTTCAGTCATTTTTGCAATTTCTGTTTCTTCTTCATGTACGACAATCACATCGTCTACATATAAGAGAATATCCATCCACTTTCCATCTGTACACTTTGTGTATAGGCCTGGGTCTGCTTGACCTCTCTTAAATCCTTCTTCTAATAAGACTTTGTTTATGCAGCTTATAAACCTATAAACAGTAGTTGTTGCAATACAGGCAATAATAAACATTATTCCAACAGAAATCATGCCGGGGCCAGCAATATCAGATCCATGGGGGAGCGACTCCCAGCTGGCCTGAAGGGGCCACAGTACTCCTGCATTTTGGCGCCACATACTAGGCAGTGGCTGTACCTGGTATTGCAGCTGGGTCCCTGGCCACTTGGATGGACTGAGTTTGATAGAACTGCACTACTAAGCACTGCCACTTCCTGCAGTGTGGGGCTCTAAAAATTGCAGCCGGCCAGGAGTCGGAGCCCCGGAAATGAGTCTACTAGAAAGTGACAGGTCTGATCCTGCCTGACTGCAGTAGAGTTTTGGCTGTAGATTTATGTTGGAGCTGCCGGGGTGCTGTGGGGTTTGGGGCGATGATCTCCCTCACTGGTTGACTTTTCTGTGTTTCAGCACCTTTGATGGAGGTTAAGAAGGCGCATATTCTGGCAGCTGTCAGCCACGCACTTCAGGACAGCAGTAACAGGGTGAGTGCAGATCAGCGGGTGGGTCATGTCCACACAGACAGCGCGGCCCCCCTCCCCATGTGTGGGGCCAAGGACTCCCTCACTTGGGGTCTTGTGTCTCTCTCGCGCTCTCTCTCCCTCGTCTCTCTCTCGCGCTCTCTCTCCGCGTCTCTCTCTCGCGCTCTCTCTCCGCGTCTCTCTCTCGCGCTCTCTCTCCTCGTCTCTCTCTCGCGCTCTCTCTCCCTCGTCTCTCTCTCGCGCTCTCTCTCCTCGTCTCTCTCGCGCGCTCTCTCCTCGTCTCTCTCGCGCGCTCTCTCCCTCGTCTCTCTCTCGCGCGCTCTCTCCTCGTCTCTCTCTCGCGCGCTCTCTCCTCGTCTCTCTCTCGCGCGCTCTCTCCCTCGTCTCTCTCTCGCGCGCTCTCTCTGTCCCCCCTCACTCTCTCTCTCTCTCGGCAGGTGCGGAAGGCGATGGTGCAGCTGATCAGTACTATGGCGCACCATGGATACCTGCAGCAGCCTGGCGGGGAGGTGATGCTGAAGTATATCATCCAGCTGTGCTGTATATTTCTGGAGGAGAGCTCGGTAAGGTGCCAGATGTACAGGGTGCCCCCCAGATGTATGGGCCCCTCCACCCCTTACAGCTCATTGACGGGAGGTGTTTCCAGGCTGCAGTTCACACTGTCCATTATGCACTCTGTAATGAGCCTTGTGCCCCCTCACCCATTCTGCCCTCTGATCCTCCACCTTTAGCTGCGACGGCGTCCGAGCTCCGACCAGGAAGACGACGTCACAGAGGAAAGCGTCAGACGGGTCAGCATCAACACCCTGTACCTGATCAGCACTACCGTGGAGCGCATGAGCAGCGTGAGTCCGGGACTACTACCCACTTCATCCTCATCCCTTCAAGGACTCTGCGTTCTTTTTATCTCCACATTACAAGGACCATAACTGTTTGATGTTTCTGACCTGACCCTGCAATACCAGCAGGAAGGGGTTAAGAGACCATATTAGAGCCCTTGTGATGTCACTTAGCAGACTCCCCTCCTGCTAGACCCACCTTCACTCTGAAATCTCTGCTGACATGTGTGGCCATAGAAGTCTATGGAGAGGGTGGGGGAGGAGTGTCAGGCCTCGTGTACCTGCTCCAGGCTAGTGACTGGTTAGGTGCTCAACAAATTGGGGGTCATAAAGGTTTTGGGGTACAAGGTGGGGAGTTAATAATGGGTGTATAGAGATGTTGGGGTCAGTATAAACCTCTCACCACCTGCGCCATGTTTCAGATCCTGTGGCCCTACCTGCTGGAGTTTGTGGTCCCCGTACAGTTCACCAGTGCCCTGACTCCGGTCTGTAAGAGCCTGGTGCACCTGGCCCAGAAGAAGCAAGAAGAAGGCGTGGAGTGCGTCCTCATCAACTACAATGTGAATGGTGGGCAACACTCTGTATCCCCTAATGCCGGGTCACACCTCCTGTCTTTATCTCCTTCTCTGGCGTCTTGTCCTCTCCTCTGGCGTCCTGTCCTCTCCTCCTCTCCTCTGGCGTCCTGTCCTCTCCTCCTCTCCTCTGGAGTCCTGTCCTCTCCTCCTCTCCTCTGGCGTCCCGTCCTCTCCTCCTCTCCTCTCCTCTGGCGTCCCGTCCTCTCCTCCTCTCCTCTCCTCTGGCGTCCCGTCCTCTCCTCCTCTCCTCTCCTCTGGCGTCCCGTCCTCTCCTCCTCTCCTCTCCTCTGGCGTCCCGTCCTCTCCTCCTCTCCTCTCCTCTGGCGTCCCGTCCTCTCCTCCTCTCCTCTCCTCTCCTCCGGCGTCCCGTCCCGTCCTCTCCTCCTCTCCTCTCCTCTCCTCTGGCGTCCCGTCCTCTCCTCCTCTCCTCTCCTCTCCTCCGGCGTCCCGTCCTCTCCTCCTCTCCTCTCCTCTCCTCCGGCGTTCCGTCCTCTCCTCCTCTCCTCTCCTCTCCTCTCCTCCTCTCCTCTCCTCTCCTCTCCTCCGGCGTCCCGTCCTCTCCTCTCCTCTCCTCTGGCGTCCCGTCCTCTCCTCCTCTCCTCTCCTCTCCTCTCCTCTGGCGTCCCGTCCTCTCCTCCTCTCCTCTCCTCTCCTCTCCTCTCCTCTGGCGTCCCGTCCTCTCCTCCTCTCCTCTCCTCTCCTCTCCTCTGGCGTCCCGTCCTCTCCTCCTCTCCTCTCCTCTCCTCCGGCGTCCCGTCCTCTCCTCCTCTCCTCTCCTCTCCTCTCCTCCGGCGTCCCGTCCTCTCCTCTCCTCTCCTCCGGCGTCCCGTCCTCTCCTCCTCTCCTCTCCTCTCCTCTCCTCCGGCGTCCCGTCCTCTCCTCCTCTCCTCTCCTCTCCTCCGGCGTCCCGTCCTCTCCTCCTCTCCTCTCCTCTCCTCCGGCGTCCCGTCCTCTCCTCCGGCGTCCCGTCCTCTCCTCCTCTCCTCTCCTCTCCTCCGGCGTCCCGTCCTCTCCTCTCCTCCTCTCCTCTCCTCTCCTCTCCTCCGGCGTCCCGTCCTCTCCTCCTCTCCTCTCCTCTCCTCTTTCTGCTCTTTCACGTATTTGCTCTCCGTTTTCTGTTCGCAGTGAACCTGCCGTCCCCACACGCTTTGTTCGCTCGTCTCCTGGTAAGTGGAGCTTTATATCCTTGGAGGACGGAGCGGGGGGAGGAGACGGCGCCCTGGCGGTTGATGATGTTTTTGTGTCCACCTTTTTGCCCCTTCTCTAGGTGGTCTCTGCTGCCCTGGACCCTGGTGATGGCAGGAACGCCGCCGCTCTGCGCCTTCTGTCTGTCCTGCAGATTAACATCCACCCGACCTTAGGGCAGTGCTGGGTGCAGGCGATCCCTCCGCTTCTGCAGGACCTGGAAGGTGGGGTTCGGCTTTTTTTTTTTTTTTTTATGCAGCCCCTTTCCCCAGTTGTGCTCATGGTCACTGGTGTCCGGGCGCTCTGTCTGTAGGATCTATAGATCTCCTCGTCTTCCTGTAATCTGTCCGTGAGACTGTCAGCGGATCCCGCTCATGGCATTAGTAGGGTTACATCCTCGCCCACAGTATGTCTCGTGTGTATGCGGCTCTATAGACTCTCCCCGGACTCTACATCCGCTGGAATGTTCCCAGTGCTGTCCGTTCTTCTCAGAGCTGAGGGTTTGTTACAATGACATCCAGTCCAGATAATCCTCTGCACACCAGACTGATGAAGAATAACAAGGAGTGTTGTCTGCACTGACAGCTTGTAACAAACCCTCAGCTTGTGTGGTGAGTGTAAGGTTAACCTCTGGATGTCTGGAGGGCAGCAGCCGAGGTCTTGTCATCTTCTGACTAACTCGGATGTCTCTGCTTTTCTAGAAACTAATGATGAACCTCAGCAGCAGGCGGCGTGGGAGGAGCGCCTACTAAAGGTAGGGGGCAGCAGAGGGCTCACTACAGATCTCCTGTCATGGGGCCCCGTACATTGACTGCCTTGTGCTCTAGTTCCTGGTCGGGTCATCATGGGGGGGTGAAGCAGGCTGGGGGCTCCGTACATTGACTGCCTTGTGCTCTAGTTCCTGGTCGGGTCATCATGGGGGGTGAAGCAGGCCAGGGGCCCCGTACATTGACTACCTTGTGCTCTAGTTCCTGGTCGGGTCATCATGGGGGGTGGGGCAGGCTGGGGGCTCCGTACATTGACTACCTTGTGCTCTAGTTCCTGGTCGGGTCATCATGGGGGGTGAAGCAGGCCAGGGGCCCCGTACATTGACTACCTTGTGCTCTAGTTCCTGGTCGGGTCATCATGGGGGGTGGGGCAGGCTGGGGGGCTCCGTACATTGACTACCTTGTGCTCTAGTTCCTGGTCGGGTCATCATGGGGGGTGAAGCAGGCCAGGGGCCCCGTACATTGACTACCTTGTGCTCTAGTTCCTGGTCGGGTCATCATGGGGGGTGGGGCAGGCTGGGGGCTCCGTACATTGACTGCCTTGTGCTCTAGTTCCTGGTGGGGTCAACATGGGGAGTGGGGCAGGCTGGGGGCCCCGTACATTGACTACCTTGTGCTCTAGTTCCTGGTCGGGTCATCATGGGGGGGTGAAGCAGGCCAGGGGCCCCGTACATTGACTACCTTGTGCTCTAGTTCCTGGTCGGGTCATCATGGGGAGTGGGGCAGGCTGGGGGCCCCGTACATTGACTACCTTGTGCTCTAGTTCCTGGTCGGGTCATCATGGGGGGTGGGGCAGGCCGGGGGCTCCGTACATTGACTGCCTTGTGCTCTAGTTCCTGGTGGGGTCATCATGGGGAGTGGGACAGGCGGGGGGCCCCGTACATTGACTGCCTTGTGCTCTAGTTCCTGGTCGGGTCATCATGGGGGGGTGAAGCAGGCTGGGGGCTCCGTACATTGACTGCCTTGTGCTCTAGTTCCTGGTCGGGTCATCATGGGGGGTGAAGCAGGCCAGGGGCCCCGTACATTGACTACCTTGTGCTCTAGTTCCTGGTCGGGTCATCATGGGGGGTGAAGCAGGCCAGGGGCCCCGTACATTGACTACCTTGTGCTCTAGTTCCTGGTCGGGTCATCATGGGGGGTGGGGCAGGCTGGGGGCTCCGTACATTGACTGCCTTGTGCTCTAGTTCCTGGTGGGGTCATCATGGGGGGTGAAGCAGGCCAGGGGCCCCGTACATTGACTGCCTTGTGCTCTAGTTCCTGGTGGGGTCATCATGGGGAGTGAAGCAGGCCAGGGGCCCCGTACATTGACTACCTTGTGCTCTAGTTCCTGGTGGGGTCATCATGGGGAGTGGGGCAGGCGGGGGGGCCCCGTACATTGACTTCCTTGTGCTCTAGTTCCTGGTCGGGTCATCATGGGGGGTGAAGCAGGCCGGGGGCTCCGTACATTGACTACCTTGTGCTCTAGTTCCTGGTGGGGTCATCATGGGGAGTGGGACAGGCGGGGGGCCCCGTACATTGACTGCCTTGTGCTCTAGTTCCTGGTCGGGTCATCATGGGGGGGTGAAGCAGGCTGGGGGCTCCGTACATTGACTGCCTTGTGCTCTAGTTCCTGGTCGGGTCATCATGGGGGGTGAAGCAGGCCAGGGGCCCCGTACATTGACTACCTTGTGCTCTAGTTCCTGGTCGGGTCATCATGGGGGGTGAAGCAGGCCAGGGGCCCCGTACATTGACTACCTTGTGCTCTAGTTCCTGGTCGGGTCATCATGGGGGGTGGGGCAGGCTGGGGGCTCCGTACATTGACTGCCTTGTGCTCTAGTTCCTGGTGGGGTCATCATGGGGGGTGAAGCAGGCCAGGGGCCCCGTACATTGACTGCCTTGTGCTCTAGTTCCTGGTGGGGTCATCATGGGGAGTGAAGCAGGCCAGGGGCCCCGTACATTGACTACCTTGTGCTCTAGTTCCTGGTGGGGTCATCATGGGGAGTGGGGCAGGCGGGGGGGCCCCGTACATTGACTTCCTTGTGCTCTAGTTCCTGGTCGGGTCATCATGGGGGGGTGAAGCAGGCCGGGGGCTCCGTACATTGACTACCTTGTGCTCTAGTTCCTGGTGGGGTCATCATGGGGAGTGGGGCAGGCGGGGGGCTCCGTACATTGACTACCTTGTGCTCTAGTTCCTGGTGGGGTCATCATGGGGAGTGGGGCAGGCTGGGGGCCCCGTACATTGACTTCCTTGTGCTCTAGTTCCTGGTTGGGTCGCTGCAGACCATGTCGGACGACTCCTGGATCTTTCAGTTGTCACAGGAGATGAGAAAGCAACTGATCGGGTACAACAGCTCCGCTCTAGAGAAGGTGAGGATGGTGAATGGTGGTGGTGGTCCCAGCATCCAGTTGGTGGGGGGTGGTGGTGATGGTTGTAGTGATTACTGGTTGTGATGATAATGATGATGGTGGTGATAGTGGTGAAGGTCACGGCATCCACTTGGTGGATGATGGTTGTTGTGGTGATGATGATGGTGATGATTGTGGTGGTGATGGTGGTGACTATGATGGTCCCAGCTTCCAGTTGGTGGGTGATAATGGTCCAGGTGGTGATAGTGATGATAATAGTAGTGAAGGTGATGTGGATGATGATAGTGATGACAGTGGTGATGATGAATGGTGGTAGTGATATGATGTGGATGATGTTGATGTTGATGATGATGATGATGGTGGTGATAGTGATGATGATAGTAATGATGATGGTTGTGGTGATGTGATGTGGATGATGGTGATGGTGAATGTTGTGGTGGTGATGATTAATGGTGATGTGATGTGGATGATGATAGTAGTGGTGGTGATAGTGATTGTGGTGATGTGGATGGTGGTGGTGATAGTAGTGATGGTGATTGTGATGTCAATTGTGGTGATGGTGAGGACAGTAGTGATGGTTGTGGTGATGATGAAGTGGATGGTGATAGTAGTGATGTGGATGATGGTGGTAGTGATAGTGGTGATCATGGTGATTGTGGTGGTGATAATCCCGGCGTCCAGTAGGGGGTGACATTCACCTCTCTCTGTCTTCCATGCTTCCTTTCCAGAACTTCCTATATAAATGTATTGGCAGTGTCCTGGGCGCCTGCGCCAGCCGGGACATGGTGAGGAGGGAGCTACAAGAACTGCTGGCCGGTGCCCGCTACCATGACGAGGCTGATCGAGAGGTAACCTCTGCCACTACTACTACTCCCCTCATCCTCCGGGAGGTATGTAGGTAATATGCAGATGGACAGCCTGGCATGCTGAGTAATGTAGTGCAGTGAGGACGTTGAAGGGTTAATCCTCTAGGATCTGCCCCAGTGTATGAGATCTTCACCGTTCTGTAATACATTGTAACAAGCCTTCAGCTGTGTGAGGAGGGCAGGGGTGGCAGAGGTGGCGCCTTCTCCCAGGGTGACGCTGATCTCTGTGCCGCAGGGTCTGGCTGTAGCTTTCGGCATCTGCTCAGCTCATCACCTGGACGACTCCCTGGACAAGATGGCCGACTTCCTGAAATCTGACATCATGAAGAAGAACACGGGAATCTTCAACATCTTCAAGGTGCGTGCGAGGCTGCGGAGCTGCTGTGTGAGCGCTCCCACCTGGGGCACTGTGGGTAATGTCATCAGGATCCAATCAGGGTAGGGGCACCAAGTCCAGTATCAGATTGGTTGCCCTGGCAATGACATCACTGCCTAGTCTGGGCTTTAGTCCCCCATAAAGTGCCTGACAGTGTGTGCGCCCCCCCCATACAGTGCCTGACAGTGTGTGCGCCCCCCCCATACAGTGCCTGACAGTGTGTACGCCCCCCCATACAGTGCCTGACAGTGTGTGCGCCCCCCCATACAGTGCCTGACAGTGTGTGCGCCCCCCCCATACAGTGCCTGACAGTGTGTGCGCCCCCCCATACAGTGCCTGACAGTGTGTGTGCCCCCCCCATACAGTGCCTGACAGTGTGTGCGCCCCCCATACAGTGCCTGACAGTGTGTGCGCCCCCCCCCATACAGTGCCTGACAGTGTGTGCGCCCCCCCATACAGTGCCTGACAGTGTGTGCGCCCCCCCCATACAGTGCCTGACAGTGTGTGCGCCCCCCATACAGTGCCTGACAGTGTGTGCACCCCCCCCCATACAGTGCCTGACAGTGTGTGCGCCCCCCCCATACAGTGCCTGACAGTGTGTGTGCCCCCCCATACAGTGCCTGACAGTGTGTGCGCCCCCCCATACAGTGCCTGACAGTGTGTGCGCCCCCCCCATACAGTGCCTGACAGTGTGTGCGCCCCCCCCATACAGTGCCTGACAGTGTGTGCGCCCCCCCATACAGTGCCTGACAGTGTGTACGCCCCCCATACAGTGCCTGACAGTGTGTGCGCCCCCCCATACAGTGCCTGACAGTGTGTGCGCCCCCCCATACATTGCCTGACAGTGTGTGCGCCCCCCCATACAGTGCCTGACAGTGTGTGCGCCCCCCCATACAGTGCCTGACAGTGTGTGCGCCCCCCCATACAGTGCCTGACAGTGTGTGCGCCCCCCCCATACAGTGCCTGACAGTGTGTGCGCCCCCCCCATACAGTGCCTAACAGTGTGTACGCCCCCCCATACAGTGCCTGACAGTGTGTGCGCCCCCCATACAGTGCCTGACAGTGTGTGCGCCCCCCATACAGTGCCTGACAGTGTGTGCGCCCCCCATACAGTGCCTGACAGTGTGTGCGCCCCCCCATACAGTGCCTGACAGTGTGTGCGCTCCCCCATACAGTGCCTGACAGTGTGTGTGCCCCCCCATACAGTGCCTGACAGTGTGTGTGCCCCCCCATACAGTGCCTGACAGTGTGTGCGCCCCCCATACAGTGCCTGACAGTGTGTGCGCCCCCCCATACAGTGCCTGACAGTGTGTGCGCCCCCCCATACAGTGCCTGACAGTGTGTGCCCCCCATAGTGCCTGACAGTGTGTGCCCCCCCATACAGTGCCTGACAGTGTGTGTGCCCCCCCCATACAGTGCCTGACAGTGTGTGCGCCCCCCCCATACAGTGCCTGACAGTGTGTGCGCCCCCCCCATACAGTGCCTGACAGTGTGTGTGCCCCCCCCATACAGTGCCTGACAGTGTGTGTGTCCCCCCCATACAGTGCCTGACAGTGTGTGCCCCTCTCCCATACAGTGCCTGACAGTGTGTGCCCCTCTCCCATACAGTGCCTGACAGTGTGTGCCCCTCTCCCATACAGTGCCTGACAGTGTGTGCCCCTCTCCCATACAGTGCCTGACAGTGTGTGCCCCTCTCCCATACAGTGCCTGACAGTGTGTGCCCCTCTCCCATACAGTGCCTGACAGTGTGTGCCCCTCTCCCATACAGTGCCAGTGCTCACCATGTTGGGGTCCTCACCTGTGCGTTGTGCCCGCTGAGCCCCTGTGTTTCTTTGGTGGAGCAGTAGGTGGCGCAGCGCTGCTGGCGCTGGCAGACAGTCTGTGTCTTCGCTGGCACTGCGCCCCCTCCCACCCCCGAGTGACGCTCCATGTGGGGAATGTTAATCTGATCTTCAGACCTCGCTCTAATGGACATAGCAGAGGCCGCTGTTATTGTCATGATGTAGAACATGGCCGCCGCCGCTTCCTCTCCGAGGAATAGCCCTGTGTGAGGAGGGGTCTGCACCGGAGGCCGGGGGCGTGCGAGCATCTGCAGCACATGTTTACAGGAGGCCTCATCACGTGTCCGAGGACCTCCCGGCTGTGTGCGCCCCCTCCGCTGTGTCCGCGGAGCCCCCGGTGCGTGCGCCCTCCGCTGTGTCCGCGGAGCCCCCGGCTGTGTGCCCCCTCCGCTGTGTCCGCGGAGCCCCCGGCTGTGTGCCCCCTCCGCTGTGTCCGCGGAGCCCCCGGCTGTGTGCCCCCTCCGCTGTGTCCGCGGAGCCCCCGGCTGTGTGCCCCCTCCGCTGTGTCCGAGGAGCCCCCGGCTGTGTGCGCCCTCCGCTGTGTGCGCCCCCTCCGCTGTGTCCGAGGAGCTCCCGGCTGTGTGCGCCCTGCACTGTGTCCGCGGAGCCCCCGGCTGTGTGCCCCCTCCGCTGTGTCCGAGGAGCTCCCGGCTGTGTGCGCCCTGCACTGTGTCTGCGGAGCCCCCCGGCTGTGTGCGCCCTCCGCTGTGTCCGCGGAGCCCCCCGGCTGTGTGCCCCCTCCGCTGTGTCCGAGGAGCTCCCGGCTGTGTGCGCCCTGCACTGTGTCTGCGGAGCCCCCGGCTGTGTGCGCCCTGCACTGTGTCTGCGGAGCCCCCCCGGCTGTGTGCGCCCTCCGCTGTGTCCGCGGAGCCCCCGGCTGTGTGCGCCCTGCACTGTGTCTGCGGAGCCCCCCGGCTGTGTGTGCCCTGCACTGTGTCTGCGGAGCCCCCCGGCTGTGTGTGCCCTGCACTGTGTCTGCGGAGCCCCCCGGCTGTGTGCGCCCTGCACTGTGTCTGCGGAGCCCCCCGGCTGTGTGCGCCCTGCACTGTGTCTGCGGAGCCCCCCGGCTGTGTGCGCCCTCCGCTGTGTCCGCGGAGCCCCCGGCTGTGTGCGCCCTGCACTGTGTCCGCGGAGCCCCCCGGCTGTGTGCGCCCTGCACTGTGTCTGCGGAGCCCCCCGGCTGTGTGCGCCCTGCACTGTGTCTGCGGAGCCCCCCGGCTGTGTGCGCCCTGCACTGTGTCCGCGGAGCCCCCCGGCTGTGTGCGCCCTGCACTGTGTCTGCGGAGCCCCCCGGCTGTGTGCGCCCTGCACTGTGTCTGCGGAGCCCCCCGGCTGTGTGCGCCCTCCGCTGTGTCCGCGGAGCCCCCCGGCTGTGTGCGCCCTGCACTGTGTCCGCGGAGCCCCCGGCTGTGTGCGCCCTGCACTGTGTCTGCGGAGCCCCCCGGCTGTGTGCGCCCTCCGCTGTGTCTGCGGAGCCCCCGGCTGTGTGCGCCCTGCACTGTGTCTGCGGAGCCCCCCGGCTGTGTGCGCCCTGCACTGTGTCTGCGGAGCCCCCGGCTGTGTGCGCCCTGCACTGTGTCTGCGGAGCCCCCGGCTGTGTGCGCCCTGCACTGTGTCTGCGGAGCCCCCGGCTGTGTGCGCCCTGCACTGTGTCTGCGGAGCCCCCCGGCTGTGTGCGCCCTGCACTGTGTCTGCGGAGCCCCCGGCTGTGTGCGCCCTCCGCTGTGTCCGCGGGAGCCCCCGGCTGTGTGCGCCCTGCACTGTGTCTGCGGAGCCCCCCGGCTGTGTGCGCCCTGCACTGTGTCTGCGGAGCCCCCGGCTGTGTGCGCCCTCCGCTGGTACTATAAATCTACTATAATTGCCCAACCTGTCCTCAGGAAACTGCTGTGCTGGGTGTATGTGACGCCGTGTGTGCCCGCTGAGCTCAGTATATACCCGGGTTATTACCCTGTATTAGTCGCTGACCTGTATGTGACGCCATGTGTGCCCGCTGAGCTCAGTATATACCCGGGTTATTACCCTGTATTAGTCGCTGACCTGTATGTGACGCCGTGTGTGCCCGCTGAGCTCAGTATATACCCGGGTTATTACCCTGTATTAGTCGCTGACCTGTATGTGACGCCATGTGTGCCCGCTGAGCTCAGTATATACCCGGGTTATTACCCTGTATTAGTCGCTGACCTGTATGTGACGCCATGTGTGCCCGCTGAGCTCAGTATATACCCGGGTTATTACCCTGTATTAGTCGCTGACCTGTATGTGACGCTGTGTGTGCCCGCTGAGCTCAGTATATACCCGGGTTATTACCCTGTATTAGTCGCTGACCTGTATGTGACGCCATGTGTGCCCGCTGAGCTCAGTATATACCCGGGTTATTACCCTGTATTAGTCGCTGACCTGTATGTGACGCCATGTGTGCCCGCTGAGCTCAGTATATACCCGGGTTATTACCCTGTATTAGTCGCTGACCTGTATGTGACGCCATGTGTGCCCGCTGAGCTCAGTATATACCCGGGTTATTACCCTGTATTAGTCGCTGACCTGTATGTGACGCCATGTGTGCCCGCTGAGCTCAGTATATACCCGGGTTATTACCCTGTATTAGTCGCTGACCTGTATGTGACGCCGTGTGTGCCCGCTGAGCTCAGTATATACCCGGGTTATTACCCTGTATTAGTCACTGACCTGTATGTGACGCCATGTGTGCCCGCTGAGCTCAGTATATACCCGGGTTATTACCCTGTATTAGTCACTGACCTGTATGTGACGCCATGTGTGCCCGCTGAGCTCAGTATATACCCGGGTTATTACCCTGTATTAGTCACTGACCTGTATGTGACGCCATGTGTGCCCGCTGAGCTCAGTATATACCCGGGTTATTACCCTGTATTAGTCGCTGACCTGTGCTGGGTGTATGTGACGCCATGTGTGCCCGCTGAGCTCAGTATATACCCGGGTTATTACCCTGTATTAGTCGCTGACCTGTATGTGACGCCATGTGTGCCCGCTGAGCTCAGTATATACCCGGGTTATTACCCTGTATTAGTCGCTGACCTGTATGTGACGCCATGTGTGCCCGCTGAGCTCAGTATATACCCGGGTTATTACCCTGTATTAGTCGCTGACCTGTATGTGACGCCGTGTGTGCCCGCTGAGCTCAGTATATACCCGGGTTATTACCCTGTATTAGTCGCTGACCTGTATGTGACGCCGTGTGTGCCCGCTGAGCTCAGTATATACCCGGGTTATTACCCTGTATTAGTCGCTGACCTGTATGTGACGCCATGTGTGCCCGCTGAGCTCAGTATATACCCGGGTTATTACCCTGTATTAGTCACTGACCTGTATGTGACGCCATGTGTGCCCGCTGAGCTCAGTATATACCCGGGTTATTACCCTGTATTAGTCGCTGACCTGTATGTGACGCCATGTGTGCCCGCTGAGCTCAGTATATACCCGGGTTATTACCCTGTATTAGTCACTGACCTGTATGTGACGCCATGTGTGCCCGCTGAGCTCAGTATATACCCGGGTTATTACCCTGTATTAGTCGCTGACCTGTATGTGACACCGTGTGTGCCCGCTGAGCTCAGTATATACCCGGGTTATTACCCTGTATTAGTCGCTGACCTGTGCTGGGTGTATGTGACGCCATGTGTGCCCGCTGAGCTCAGTATATACCCGGGTTATTACCCTGTATTAGTCGCTGACCTGTATGTGACGCCGTGTGTGCCCGCTGAGCTCAGTATATACCCGGGTTATTACCCTGTATTAGTCGCTGACCTGTATGTGACGCCGTGTGTGCCCGCTGAGCTCAGTATATACCCGGGTTATTACCCTGTATTAGTCACTGACCTGTATGTGACGCCATGTGTGCCCGCTGAGCTCAGTATATACCCGGGTTATTACCCTGTATTAGTCGCTGACCTGTATGTGACGCCGTGTGTGCCCGCTGAGCTCAGTATATACCCGGGTTATTACCCTGTATTAGTCGCTGACCTGTGTGTGACGCCATGTGTGCCCGCTGAGCTCAGTATATACCCGGGTTATTACCCTGTATTAGTCGCTGACCTGTATGTGACGCCATGTGTGCCCGCTGAGCTCAGTATATACCCGGGTTATTACCCTGTATTAGTCGCTGACCTGTATGTGACGCCATGTGTGCCCGCTGAGCTCAGTATATACCCGGGTTATTACCCTGTATTAGTCGCTGACCTGTATGTGACGCCATGTGTGCCCGCTGAGCTCAGTATATACCCGGGTTATTACCCTGTATTAGTCGCTGACCTGTATGTGACGCCGTGTGTGCCCGCTGAGCTCAGTATATACCCGGGTTATTACCCTGTATTAGTCGCTGACCTGTATGTGACGCCGTGTGTGCCCGCTGAGCTCAGTATATACCCGGGTTATTACCCTGTATTAGTCGCTGACCTGTATGTGACGCCATGTGTGCCCGCTGAGCTCAGTATATACCCGGGTTATTACCCTGTATTAGTCGCTGACCTGTGTGTGACGCCATGTGTGCCCGCTGAGCTCAGTATATACCCGGGTTATTACCCTGTATTAGTCGCTGACCTGTATGTGACGCCATGTGTGCCCGCTGAGCTCAGTATATACCCGGGTTATTACCCTGTATTAGTCGCTGACCTGTATGTGACGCCATGTGTGCCCGCTGAGCTCAGTATATACCCGGGTTATTACCCTGTATTAGTCGCTGACCTGTATGTGACGCCATGTGTGCCCGCTGAGCTCAGTATATACCCGGGTTATTACCCTGTATTAGTCGCTGACCTGTATGTGACGCCATGTGTGCCCGCTGAGCTCAGTATATACCCGGGTTATTACCCTGTATTAGTCGCTGACCTGTATGTGACGCCGTGTGTGCCCGCTGAGCTCAGTATATACCCAGGTTATTACCCTGTATTAGTCGCTGACCTGTATGTGACGCCATGTGTGCCCGCTGAGCTCAGTATATACCCAGGTTATTACCCTGTATTAGTCGCTGACCTGTATGTGACGCCGTGTGTGCCCGCTGAGCTCAGTATATACCCGGGTTATTACCCTGTATTAGTCGCTGACCTGTGCTGGGTGTATGTGACGCCGTGTGTGCCCGCTGAGCTCAGTATATACCCGGGTTATTACCCTGTATTAGTCGCTGACCTGTATGTGACGCTGTGTGTGCCCGCTGAGCTCAGTATATACCCGGGTTATTACCCTGTATTAGTCGCTGACCTGTATGTGACGCCGTGTGTGCCCGCTGAGCTCAGTATATACCCGGGTTATTACCCTGTATTAGTCGCTGACCTGTATGTGACGCCGTGTGTGCCCGCTGAGCTCAGTATATACCCGGGTTATTACCCTGTATTAGTCGCTGACCTGTATGTGACGCCATGTGTGCCCGCTGAGCTCAGTATATACCCGGGTTATTACCCTGTATTAGTCGCTGACCTGTATGTGACGCCATGTGTGCCCGCTGAGCTCAGTATATACCCGGGTTATTACCCTGTATTAGTCGCTGACCTGTATGTGACGCCATGTGTGCCCGCTGAGCTCAGTATATACCCGGGTTATTACCCTGTATTAGTCGCTGACCTGTATGTGACGCCATGTGTGCCCGCTGAGCTCAGTATATACCCGGGTTATTACCCTGTATTAGTCGCTGACCTGTATGTGACGCCATGTGTGCCCGCTGAGCTCAGTATATACCCAGGGTATTACCCTGTATTAGTCGCTGACCTGTATGTGACGCCATGTGTGCCCGCTGAGCTCAGTATATACCCGGGTTATTACCCTGTATTAGTCGCTGACCTGTATGTGACGCCATGTGTGCCCGCTGAGCTCAGTATATACCCGGGTTATTACCCTGTATTAGTCGCTGACCTGTATGTGACGCCATGTGTGCCCGCTGAGCTCAGTATATACCCGGGTTATTACCCTGTATTAGTCGCTGACCTGTATGTGACGCCGTGTGTGCCCGCTGAGCTCAGTATATACCCGGGTTATTACCCTGTATTAGTCACTGACCTGTATGTGACGCCATGTGTGCCCGCTGAGCTCAGTATATACCCGGGTTATTACCCTGTATTAGTCGCTGACCTGTATGTGACGCCATGTGTGCCCGCTGAGCTCAGTATATACCCGGGTTATTACCCTGTATTAGTCGCTGACCTGTGTGTGACGCCATGTGTGCCCGCTGAGCTCAGTATATACCCGGGTTATTACCCTGTATTAGTCGCTGACCTGTATGTGACGCCATGTGTGCCCGCTGAGCTCAGTATATACCCGGGTTATTACCCTGTATTAGTCGCTGACCTGTATGTGACGCCGTGTGTGCCCGCTGAGCTCAGTATATACCCGGGTTATTACCCTGTATTAGTCGCTGACCTGTATGTGACGCCGTGTGTGCCCGCTGAGCTCAGTATATACCCGGGTTATTACCCTGTATTAGTCACTGACCTGTATGTGACGCCGTGTGTGCCCGCTGAGCTCAGTATATACCCGGGTTATTACCCTGTATTAGTCGCTGACCTGTGCTGGGTGTATGTGACGCCATGTGTGCCCGCTGAGCTCAGTATATACCCGGGTTATTACCCTGTATTAGTCACTGACCTGTATGTGACGCCATGTGTGCCCGCTGAGCTCAGTATATACCCGGGTTATTACCCTGTATTAGTCGCTGACCTGTATGTGACGCCATGTGTGCCCGCTGAGCTCAGTATATACCCGGGTTATTACCCTGTATTAGTCACTGACCTGTATGTGACGCCATGTGTGCCCGCTGAGCTCAGTATATACCCGGGTTATTACCCTGTATTAGTCGCTGACCTGTATGTGACACCGTGTGTGCCCGCTGAGCTCAGTATATACCCGGGTTATTACCCTGTATTAGTCGCTGACCTGTGCTGGGTGTATGTGACGCCATGTGTGCCCGCTGAGCTCAGTATATACCCGGGTTATTACCCTGTATTAGTCGCTGACCTGTATGTGACGCCGTGTGTGCCCGCTGAGCTCAGTATATACCCGGGTTATTACCCTGTATTAGTCGCTGACCTGTATGTGACGCCGTGTGTGCCCGCTGAGCTCAGTATATACCCGGGTTATTACCCTGTATTAGTCACTGACCTGTATGTGACGCCATGTGTGCCCGCTGAGCTCAGTATATACCCGGGTTATTACCCTGTATTAGTCGCTGACCTGTATGTGACGCCGTGTGTGCCCGCTGAGCTCAGTATATACCCGGGTTATTACCCTGTATTAGTCGCTGACCTGTGTGTGACGCCATGTGTGCCCGCTGAGCTCAGTATATACCCGGGTTATTACCCTGTATTAGTCGCTGACCTGTATGTGACGCCATGTGTGCCCGCTGAGCTCAGTATATACCCGGGTTATTACCCTGTATTAGTCGCTGACCTGTATGTGACGCCATGTGTGCCCGCTGAGCTCAGTATATACCCGGGTTATTACCCTGTATTAGTCGCTGACCTGTATGTGACGCCATGTGTGCCCGCTGAGCTCAGTATATACCCGGGTTATTACCCTGTATTAGTCGCTGACCTGTATGTGACGCCGTGTGTGCCCGCTGAGCTCAGTATATACCCGGGTTATTACCCTGTATTAGTCGCTGACCTGTATGTGACGCCGTGTGTGCCCGCTGAGCTCAGTATATACCCGGGTTATTACCCTGTATTAGTCGCTGACCTGTATGTGACGCCATGTGTGCCCGCTGAGCTCAGTATATACCCGGGTTATTACCCTGTATTAGTCGCTGACCTGTGTGTGACGCCATGTGTGCCCGCTGAGCTCAGTATATACCCGGGTTATTACCCTGTATTAGTCGCTGACCTGTATGTGACGCCATGTGTGCCCGCTGAGCTCAGTATATACCCGGGTTATTACCCTGTATTAGTCGCTGACCTGTATGTGACGCCATGTGTGCCCGCTGAGCTCAGTATATACCCGGGTTATTACCCTGTATTAGTCGCTGACCTGTATGTGACGCCATGTGTGCCCGCTGAGCTCAGTATATACCCGGGTTATTACCCTGTATTAGTCGCTGACCTGTATGTGACGCCATGTGTGCCCGCTGAGCTCAGTATATACCCGGGTTATTACCCTGTATTAGTCGCTGACCTGTATGTGACGCCATGTGTGCCCGCTGAGCTCAGTATATACCCGGGTTATTACCCTGTATTAGTCGCTGACCTGTATGTGACGCCGTGTGTGCCCGCTGAGCTCAGTATATACCCGGGTTATTACCCTGTATTAGTCGCTGACCTGTATGTGACGCCATGTGTGCCCGCTGAGCTCAGTATATACCCAGGTTATTACCCTGTATTAGTCGCTGACCTGTATGTGACGCCGTGTGTGCCCGCTGAGCTCAGTATATACCCGGGTTATTACCCTGTATTAGTCGCTGACCTGTTGGGTGTATGTGACGCCGTGTGTGCCCGCTGAGCTCAGTATATACCCGGGTTATTACCCTGTATTAGTCGCTGACCTGTATGTGACGCTGTGTGTGCCCGCTGAGCTCAGTATATACCCGGGTTATTACCCTGTATTAGTCGCTGACCTGTATGTGACGCCGTGTGTGCCCGCTGAGCTCAGTATATACCCGGGTTATTACCCTGTATTAGTCGCTGACCTGTATGTGACGCCGTGTGTGCCCGCTGAGCTCAGTATATACCCGGGTTATTACCCTGTATTAGTCGCTGACCTGTATGTGACGCCATGTGTGCCCGCTGAGCTCAGTATATACCCGGGTTATTACCCTGTATTAGTCGCTGACCTGTATGTGACGCCATGTGTGCCCGCTGAGCTCAGTATATACCCGGGTTATTACCCTGTATTAGTCGCTGACCTGTATGTGACGCCATGTGTGCCCGCTGAGCTCAGTATATACCCGGGTTATTACCCTGTATTAGTCGCTGACCTGTATGTGACGCCATGTGTGCCCGCTGAGCTCAGTATATACCCGGGTTATTACCCTGTATTAGTCGCTGACCTGTATGTGACGCCATGTGTGCCCGCTGAGCTCAGTATATACCCGGGGTATTACCCTGTATTAGTCGCTGACCTGTATGTGACGCCATGTGTGCCCGCTGAGCTCAGTATATACCCGGGTTATTACCCTGTATTAGTCGCTGACCTGTATGTGACGCCATGTGTGCCCGCTGAGCTCAGTATATACCCGGGTTATTACCCTGTATTAGTCGCTGACCTGTATGTGACGCCATGTGTGCCCGCTGAGCTCAGTATATACCCGGGTTATTACCCTGTATTAGTCGCTGACCTGTATGTGACGCCGTGTGTGCCCGCTGAGCTCAGTATATACCCGGGTTATTACCCTGTATTAGTCGCTGACCTGTATGTGACGCCATGTGTGCCCGCTGAGCTCAGTATATACCCGGGGTATTACCCTGTATTAGTCGCTGACCTGTATGTGACGCCATGTGTGCCCGCTGAGCTCAGTATATACCCGGGTTATTACCCTGTATTAGTCGCTGACCTGTATGTGACGCCATGTGTGCCCGCTGAGCTCAGTATATACCCGGGTTATTACCCTGTATTAGTCGCTGACCTGTATGTGACGCCATGTGTGCCCGCTGAGCTCAGTATATACCCGGGGTATTACCCTGTATTAGTCGCTGACCTGTATGTGACGCCGTGTGTGCCCGCTGAGCTCAGTATATACCCGGGTTATTACCCTGTATTAGTCGCTGACCTGGCTGGGTGTATGTGACGCCGTGTGTGCCCGCTGAGCTCAGTATATACCCGGGTTATTACCCTGTATTAGTCGCTGACCTGTATGTGACGCTGTGTGTGCCCGCTGAGCTCAGTATATACCCGGGTTATTACCCTGTATTAGTCGCTGACCTGTATGTGACGCCGTGTGTGCCCGCTGAGCTCAGTATATACCCGGGTTATTACCCTGTATTAGTCGCTGACCTGTATGTGACGCCGTGTGTGCCCGCTGAGCTCAGTATATACCCGGGTTATTACCCTGTATTAGTCGCTGACCTGTATGTGACGCCATGTGTGCCCGCTGAGCTCAGTATATACCCAGGTTATTACCCTGTATTAGTCACTGACCTGTATGTGACGCCATGTGTGCCCGCTGAGCTCAGTATATACCCGGGTTATTACCCTGTATTAGTCACTGACCTGTATGTGACGCCGTGTGTGCCCGCTGAGCTCAGTATATACCCGGGTTATTACCCTGTATTAGTCGCTGACCTGTATGTGACGCCATGTGTGCCCGCTGAGCTCAGTATATACCCGGGTTATTACCCTGTATTAGTCGCTGACCTGTATGTGACGCCATGTGTGCCCGCTGAGCTCAGTATATACCCAGGTTATTACCCTGTATTAGTCACTGACCTGTATGTGACGCCATGTGTGCCCGCTGAGCTCAGTATATACCCGGGTTATTACCCTGTATTAGTCGCTGACCTGTATGTGACGCCATGTGTGCCCGCTGAGCTCAGTATATACCCGGGTTATTACCCTGTATTAGTCGCTGACCTGTATGTGACGCCATGTGTGCCCGCTGAGCTCAGTATATACCCGGGTTATTACCCTGTATTAGTCACTGACCTGTATGTGACGCCATGTGTGCCCGCTGAGCTCAGTATATACCCGGGTTATTACCCTGTATTAGTCGCTGACCTGTATGTGACGCCATGTGTGCCCGCTGAGCTCAGTATATACCCGGGTTATTACCCTGTATTAGTCACTGACCTGTATGTGACGCCATGTGTGCCCGCTGAGCTCAGTATATACCCGGGTTATTACCCTGTATTAGTCGCTGACCTGTATGTGACGCCATGTGTGCCCGCTGAGCTCAGTATATACCCGGGTTATTACCCTGTATTAGTCGCTGACCTGTATGTGACGCCATGTGTGCCCGCTGAGCTCAGTATATACCCGGGTTATTACCCTGTATTAGTCACTGACCTTCTCTCCTTTTGGTCTGTTTTCAGGATCGGGCAGACGGTGACCTGGAGAAGATTAAGAGCGCCCTCATCCTGTGCTACGGCTACGTTGCGGTTTACGCCCCCACAGACCTTTTGCTACCTCGGCTTGAATCTGATATTTTGCGCAATGTCTTCCTTTACTTTCACACCAAGGTGAGGCGCTGCTGCCATCCTGCCTCATAGCCATGGCCAGCGCCCCCTGTACCCGCCGTCCTCTCTCCCCGCCCATGTCACCACCTCTTCTGTGCCAGGACACCCCCCCCGGTCCGCACGCTGCGATGTCTGGTTCATCTGCCCTGACCTAATCTTCTGTTCTCCTGATTTACCCCTCAGGTTCTGGGGATAAAGGTAGAGCCCAAGGTACGGTGTGCGGAGCCCCTGCCCTCCTGCTTCATGCCCTCTGCTCTCTGCTGCCTGCATGCCTCAGACTATGCCAGGGAGGGGGCGAGGAGTGTCCGGGTGGATACTCGGCTGGGGGGGGGGGGTGCGGATTGTAAACAGGGCTGGGGGGGGGGCGGATCGTAGGCAGGGCTGGGGGGGGGCGGATCGTAGGCAGGGCTGGGGGGGGGGCGGATCGTAGGCAGGGCTGGGGGCGGATCGTAGGCAGGGCTGGGGGGGGATCGTAGGCAGGGCTTGGGGATGGGGCGGATCGTAGGCAGGGCTGGGGGGGGGGCGGATTGTAGGCAGGGCTGGGGGGGGGGCGGATCGTAGGCAGGGCTGGGGGGGCGGATCGTAGGCAGGGTTGGGGGGGGGGGCGGATCGTAGGCAGGGCTGGGGGGGTGGATTGTAGGCAGGGCTGGGGGGGGTGGATCGTAGGCAGGGCTGGGGGGGTGGGCGGATTGTAGGCAGGGCTGGGGGCTGGGCGGATCGTGGGCTCACTGTGGGCTGGGCAGATCGTGGGCTCACTGTGGGCTGGGGGGTGGGCGGATCATGGGCTCACTGTGGGCTGGGCGGATCATGGGCTCACTGTGGGCTGGGCGGATCGTGGGCTCACTGTGGGCTGGGGGCTGGGCGGATCATGGGCTCACTGTGGGCTGGGCGGATCGTGGGCTCACTGTGGGCTGGGGGGTGGGCTCACTGTGGGCTGGGCGGATCGTGGGCTCACTGTGGGCTGGGCGGATCGTGGGCTCACTGTGGGCTGGGGGCTGGGCGGATCATGGGCTCACTGTGGGCTGGGCGGATCGTGGGCTCACTGTGGGCTGGGCGGATCGTGGGCTCACTGTGGGCTGGGCGGATCGTGGGCTCACTGTGGGCTGGGCGGATCGTGGGCTCACTGTGGGCTGGGGGGTGGGCTCACTGTGGGCTGGGCGGATCGTGGGCTCACTGTGGGCTGGGCGGATCGTGGGCTCACTGTGGGCTGGGGGCTGGGCGGATCATGGGCTCACTGTGGGCTGGGCGGATCGTGGGCTCACTGTGGGCTGGGCGGATCGTGGGCTCACTGTGGGCTGGGCGGATCGTGGGCTCACTGTGGGCTGGGCGGATCGTGGGCTCACTGTGGGCTGGGCGGATCGTGGGCTCACTGTGGGCTGGGGGGTGGGCGGATCGTGGGCTCATTGTGGGCGGATCATGGGCTGGATTATAGGACTGATGGTTGCCAAATCCTAGGTTAGGGTATTGGTTGGGGGACCCCAGGTGAGGGTGAATCCAGGGTTTGGGTATTTGCAGAGGGTGGTCTTTGGGTTGGGGCTGGTGGTAGGTGGGCATCAGTGGGTGAATATTAAGTTCCATTATTGGTGGTAGGTTGTTAGGTACTGTCAGTGGGTGGAGCATAGCTGGGTGCTGGTCACGCCATCTTGATTCTCTTAGTGACCCCCAACCACTTCTTGCTGAGCGCTTATCTTTACCGCTAACTCTTTCGTACTATGGCGTACTAACATGGCGGGTGGGGGGAGGGGCCACATGTATCGCTATATTGTGCTCATCACAATCTCTGGACACCGATACCTGGAGGACACTGACGTGTACAGGTAACGTAGGACGACCCCTATAGATGACAACGCCTTTAATCTACTGCTCCCCGAATCACACACATAAGTATCCCCAATCTGTCCAAGTAAGGAGGGGGTGGGGATTGTGTGCTCATTATAATATTACAGGCAGGTTGGTGTGTATTGGGGGATGTTATGATATCAGGCAGGTTGGTGTGTATTGGGGGATGTTATATCATGATATCAGGCAGGTCGGTGTGTATTGGGGGATGTTATGATATCAGGCAGGTTGGTGTGTATTGGGGGATGTTATGATATCAGGCAGGTCGGTGTGTATTGGGGGATGTTATGATATCAGGCAGGTTGGAGTGTATTGGGGGATGTTATGATATCAGGCAGGTTGGTGTGTATTGGGGGATGTTATGATCTCAGGCAGGTCGGTGTGTATTGGGGGCTGTTATATCATGATATCAGGCAGGTCGGTGTGTATTGGGGGATGTTATATCATGATATCAGGCAGGTTGGTGTGTATTGGGGGATGTTATGATATCAGGCAGGTTGGTGTGTATTGGGGGATGTTGTATCATGATATCAGGCAAGTTGGTGTGTGTTTGGGGATGTTATATCATGATATCAGGCAGGTTGGTGTGTGTTTGGGGATGTTATATCATGATATCAGGCAGGTTGGTGTGTATTGGGGGATGTTATATCATGATATCAGGCAGGTTGGTGTGTATTGGGAGATGTTGTATCATGATATCAGGCAGGTTGGTGTGTATTGGGGGATGTTATGATATCAGGCAGGTTGGTGTGTATTGGGGGATGTTATGATATCAGGCAGGTTGGTGTGTATTGGGGGATGTTATATTATGATATCAGGCAGCTTGGTGTGTATTGGGGGATGTTATGATATCAGGCAGGTTGGTGTGTATTGGGGGATGTTATGATATCAGGCAGGTTGGTGTGTATTGGGGGATGTTATATCATGATATCAGGCAGGTCGGTGTGTATTGGGGGATGTTATGATATCAGGCAGGTTGGTGTGTATTGGGGGATGTTATATCATGATATCAGGCAGGTTGGTGTGTATTGGGGGATGTTATATCATGATATCAGGCAGGTTGGTGTGTATTGGGGGATGTTATGATATCAGGCAGGTTGGTGTGTATTGGGGGATGTTATATCATGATATCAGGCAGGTTGGTGTGTATTGGGGGATGTTATATCATGATATCAGGCAGGTTGGTGTGTATTGGGGGATGTTATATCATGATATCAGGCAGGTTGGTGTGTATTGGGGGATGTTATGATATCAGGCAGGTTGGTGTGTATTGGGGGATGTTGTATCATGATATCAGGCAGGTTGGTGTGTATTGGGGGATGTTATGATATCAGGCAGGTTGGTGTGTATTGGGGGATGTTATATCATGATATCAGGCAGGTCGGTGTGTATTGGGGTATGTTATGATATCAGGCAGGTTGGTGTGTATTGGGGGATGTTATATCATGATATCAGGCAGGTTGGTGTGTATTGGGGGATGTTGTATCATGATATCAGGCAGGTTGGTGTGTATTGGATGTTATATCATGATATCAGGCAGGTTGGTGTGTATTGGGGGATGTTGTATCATGATATCAGGCAGGTTGGTGTGTGTTTGGGGATGTTATATCATGATATCAGGCAGGTTGGTGTGTGTTTGGGGATGTTATATCATGATATCAGGCAGGTTGGTGTGTATTGGGGGATGTTATATCATGATATCAGGCAGGTTGGTGTGTATTGGGGGATGTTATATCATCAGGCAGGTCGGTGTGTATTGGGGGATGTTATGATATCAGGCAGGTCGGTGTGTATTGGGGGATGTTATGATATCAGGCAGGTTGGTGTGTATTGGGGGATGTTATATCATGATATCAGGCAGGTTGGTGTGTGTTTGGGGATGTTATATCATGATATCAGGCAGGTTGGTGTGTATTGGGGGATGTTATATCATGATATCAGGCAGGTTGGTGTGTATTGGGGGATGTTATGATATCAGGCAGGTTGGTGTGTATTGGGGGATGTTATATCATCAGGCAGGTTGGTGTGTATTGGGGGATGTTATATCATGATATCAGGCAGGTCGGTGTGTATTGGGGGATGTTATGATATCAGGCAGGTCGGTGTGTATTGGGGGATGTTATGATATCAGGCAGGTCGGTGTGTATTGGGGGATATTATGATATCAGGCAGGTTGGTGTGTATTGGGGGATGTTATATCATGATATCAGGCAGGTTGGTGTGTATTGGGGGATGTTATGATATCAGGCAGGTTGGTGTGTATTGGGGGATGTTATGATATCAGGCAGGTTGGTGTGTATTGGGGGATGTTATATTATGATATCAGGCAGCTTGGTGTGTATTGGGGAATGTTATGATATCAGGCAGGTTGGTGTGTATTGGGGGATGTTATATTATGATATCAGGCAGGTTGGTGTGTATTGGGGGATGTTATGATATCAGGCAGGTTGGTGTGTATTGGGGGATGTTATGATATCAGGCAGGTTGGTGTGTATTGGGGGATGTTATGATATCAGGCAGATTGGTGTGTATTGGGGGATGTTATATTATGATATCAGGCAGGTTGGTGTGTATTGGGGGATGTTATGATATCAGGCAGGTTGGTGTGTATTGGGGGATGTTATATCATGATATCAGGCAGGTCGGTGTGTATTGGGGGATGTTATGATATCAGGCAGGTTGGTGTGTATTGGGGGATGTTATATCATGATATCAGGCAGGTTGGTGTGTATTGGGGGATGTTATGATATCAGGCAGGTTGGTGTGTATTGGGGGATGTTATATCATGATATCAGGCAGGTTGGTGTGTATTGGGGGATTTTATATCATGATATCAGGCAGGTTGGTGTGTATTGGGGGATGTTATATCATGATATCAGGCAGGTTGGTGTGTATTGGGGGATGTTATGATATCAGGCAGGTTGGTGTGTATTGGGGGATGTTGTATCATGATATCAGGCAGGTTGGTGTGTATTGGGGGATGTTATGATATCAGGCAGGTTGGTGTGTATTGGGGGATGTTATATCATGATATCAGGCAGGTCGGTGTGTATTGGGGTATGTTATGATATCAGGCAGGTTGGTGTGTCTTGGGGGATGTTATATCATCAGGCAGGTTGGTGTGTATTGGGGGATGTTATATCATCAGGCAGGTTGGTGTGTATTGGGGGATGTTGTATCATGATATCAGGCAGGTTGGTGTGTATTGGGGGATGTTATATCATGATATCAGGCAGGTTGGTGTGTATTGGGGGATGTTATATCATCAGGCAGGTCGGTGTGTATTGGGGGATGTTATGATATCAGGCAGGTTGGTGTGTATTGGGGGATGTTATATCATGATATCAGGCAGGTTGGTGTGTGTTTGGGGATGTTATATCATGATATCAGGCAGGTTGGTGTGTATTGGGGGATGTTATATCATGATATCAGGCAGGTTGGTGTGTATTGGGGGATGTTATGATATCAGGCAGGTTGGTGTGTATTGGGGGATGTTATATCATCAGGCAGGTTGGTGTGTATTGGGGGATGTTATATCATGATATCAGGCAGGTCGGTGTGTATTGGGGGATGTTATGATATCAGGCAGGTCGGTGTGTATTGGGGGATGTTATGATATCAGGCAGGTCGGTGTGTATTGGGGGATGTTATGATGTCAGGCAGGTTGGTGTGTATTGGGGGATGTTATATCATGATATCAGGCAGGTTGGTGTGTATTGGGGGATGTTATGATATCAGGCAGGTCGATGTGTATTGGGGGATGTTATATCATGATATCAGGCAGGTTGGTGTGTATTGGGGGATGTTATATCATGATATCAGGCAGGTCGGTGTGTATTGGGGGATGTTATGATATCATGCAGGTTGGTGTGTATTGGGGGATGTTATGATATCAGGCAGGTTGGTGTGTATTGGGGGATGTTATGATATCAGGCAGGTTGGTGTGTATTGGGGGATGTTATGATATCAGGCAGGTTGGTGTGTATTGGGGGATGTTATGATATCAGGCAGGTTGGTGTGTATTGGGGGATGTTATGATATCAGGCAGGTTGGTGTGTATTGGGGGATGTTATATTATGATATCAGGCAGGTTGGTGTGTATTGGGGGATGTTATATTATAATATCAGGCAGGTTGGTGTGTATTGGGGGATGTTATGATATCAGGCAGGTTGGTGTGTATTGGGGGATGTTATATCATGATATCAGGCAGGTCGGTGTGTATTGGGGGATGTTATGATATCAGGCAGGTTGGTGTGTATTGGGGGATGTTATATCATGATATCAGGCAGGTTGGTGTGTATTGGGGGATGTTATATCATGATATCAGGCAGGTTGGTGTGTATTGGGGGATGTTATGATATCAGGCAGGTTGGTGTGTATTGGGGGATGTTATATCATGATATCAGGCAGGTTGGTGTGTATTGGGGGATGTTATATCATATCATCAGGCAGGTTGGTGTGTATTGGGGGATGTTATGATATCAGGCAGGTTGGTGTGTATTGGGGGATGTTATATCATCAGGCAGGTTGGTGTGTATTGGGGGATGTTATGATATCAGGCAGGTCGGTGTGTATTGGGGGATGTTATGATATCAGGCAGGTTGGTGTGTATTGGGGGATGTTATATCATGATATCAGGCAGGTTGGTGTGTGTTTGGGGATGTTATATCATGATATCAGGCAGGTTGGTGTGTATTGGGGATGTTATATCATGATATCAGGCAGGTCGGTGTGTATTGGGGGATGTTATGATGTCAGGCAGGTTGGTGTGTATTGGGGGATGTTATATCATGATATCAGGCAGGTTGGTGTGTATTGGGGGATGTTATGATATCAGGCAGGTCGGTGTGTATTGGGGGATGTTATGATATCAGGCAGGTCGATGTGTATTGGGGGATGTTATATCATGATATCTGGCAGGTTGGTGTGTATTGGGGGATGTTATGATATCAGGCAGGTTGGTGTGTATTGGGGGATGTTATGATATCAGGCAGGTTGGTGTGTATTGGGGGATGTTATGATGTCAGGCAGGTCGGTGTGTATTGGGGGATGTTATATCATCAGGCAGGTCGGTGTGTATTGGGGGATGTTATGATATCAGGCAGGTTGGTGTGTATTGGGGGATGTTATGATATCAGGCAGGTTGGTGTGTATTGGGGGATGTTATGATATCAGGCAGGTCGGTGTGTATTGGGGGATGTTATGATATCAGGCAGGTTGGTGTGTATTGGGGGATGTTATATCATGATATCAGGCAGGTCGGTGTGTATTGGGGGATGTTATATCATGATATCAGGCAGGTTGGTGTGTATTGGGGGATGTTATGATATCAGGCAGGTTGGTGTGTATTGAGGGATGTTATATCATCAGGCAGGTTGGTGTGTATTGGGGGATGTTATATCATGATATCAGGCAGGTTGGTGTGTATTGGGGGATGTTATGATATCAGGCAGGTTGGTGTGTATTGGGGGATGTTATGATATCAGGCAGGTCGGTGTGTTTTGGGGGATGTTATATCATCAGGCAGGTTGGTGTGTATTGGGGGATGTTATGATATCAGGCAGGTTGGTGTGTATTGGGGGATGTTATATCATGATATCAGGCAGGTTGGTGTGTATTGGGGGATGTTATGATATCAGGCAGGTCGGTGTGTATTGGGGGATGTTATGATATCAGGCAGGTTGGTGTGTATTTGGGGGATGTTATGATATCAGGCAGGTTGGTGTGTATTGGGGGATGTTATATCATGATATCAGGCAGGTTGGTGTGTATTGGGGGATGTTATATCATGATATCAGGCAGGTTGGTGTGTATTGGGGGATGTTATGATATCAGGCAGGTTGGTGTGTATTGGGGGATGTTATATCATCAGGCAGGTTGGTGTGTATTGGGGGATGTTATATCATGATATCAGGCAGGTTGGTGTGTATTGGGGGATGTTATGATATCAGGCAGGTTGGTGTGTATTGGGGGATGTTATATCATGATATCAGGCAGGTTGGTGTGTATTGGGGGATGTTATGATATCAGGCAGGTTGGTGTGTATTGGGGGATGTTATGATATCAGGCAGGTTGGTGTGTATTGGGGGATGTTATATCATCAGGCAGGTTGGTGTGTATTGGGGGATGTTATGATATCAGGCAGGTCGGTGTGTATTGGGGGATGTTATGATATCAGGCAGGTTGGTGTGTATTGGGGGATGTTATATCATGATATCAGGCAGGTTGGTGTGTATTGGGGGATGTTATGATATCAGGCAGGTTGGTGTGTATTGGGGGATGTTATGATATCAGGCAGGTTGGTGTGTGGGGATGTTATATCATGATATCAGGCAGGTTGGTGTGTATTGGGGGATGTTATAGCATGATATCAGGCAGGTTGGTGTGTATTGGGGGATGTTATATCATCAGGCAGGTTGGTGTGTATTGGGGGATGTTATGATATCAGGCAGGTCGGTGTGTATTGGGGGATGTTATGATATCAGGCAGGTCGGTGTGTATTGGGGGATGTTATGATGTCAGGCAGGTTGGTGTGTATTGGGGGATGTTATATCATGATATCAGGCAGGTTGGTGTGTATTGGGGGATGTTATGATATCAGGCAGGTCGGTGTGTATTGGGGGATGTTATGATATCAGGCAGGTCGATGTGTATTGGGGGTTGTTATATCATGATATCAGGCAGGTTGGTGTGTATTGGGGGATGTTATGATATCAGGCAGGTTGGTGTGTATTGGGGGATGTTATGATATCAGGCAGGTTGGTGTGTATTGGGGGATGTTATGATGTCAGGCAGGTCGGTGTGTATTGGGGGATGTTATATCATCAGGCAGGTTGGTGTGTATTGTGGGATGTTATATCATCAGGCAGGTCGGTGTGTATTGGGGGATGTTATGATATCAGGCAGGTTGGTGTGCATTGGGGGATGTTATGATATCAGGCAGGTTGGTGTGTATTGGGGGATGTTATGATATCAGGCAGGTCGGTGTGTATTGGGGGATGTTATGATATCAGGCAGGTTGGTGTGTATTGGGAGATGTTATATCATGATATCAGGCAGGTCGGTGTGTATTGGGGGATGTTATATCATGATATCAGGCAGGTTGGTGTGTATTGGGGGATGTTATGATATCAGGCAGGTTGGTGTGTATTGAGGGATGTTATATCATCAGGCAGGTTGGTGTGTATTGGGGGATGTTATATCATGATATCAGGCAGGTTGGTGTGTATTGGGGGATGTTATGATATCAGGCAGGTTGGTGTGTATTGGGGGATGTTATGATATCAGGCAGGTCGGTGTGTTTTGGGGGATGTTATATCATCAGGCAGGTTGGTGTGTATTGGGGGATGTTATGATATCAGGCAGGTTGGTGTGTATTGGGGGATGTTATATCATGATATCAGGCAGGTTGGTGTGTATTGGGGGATGTTATGATATCAGGCAGGTCGGTGTGTATTGGGGGATGTTATGATATCAGGCAGGTTGGTGTGTATTGGGGGATGTTATGATATCAGGCAGGTTGGTGTGTATTGGGGGATGTTATATCATGATATCAGGCAGGTTGGTGTGTATTGGGGGATGTTATGATATCAGGCAGGTTGGTGTGTATTGGGGGATGTTATATCATGATATCAGGCAGGTTGGTGTGTATTGGGGGATGTTATGATATCAGGCAGGTCGGTGTGTATTGGGGGATGTTATGATATCAGGCAGGTTGGTGTGTATTGGGGGATGTTATGATATCAGGCAGGTTGGTGTGTATTGGGGTATGTTATATCATGATATCAGGCAGGTTGGTGTGTATTGGGGGATGTTATATCATGATATCAGGCAGGTTGGTGTGTATTGGGGGATGTTATGATATCATGCAGGTTGGTGTGTATTGGGGGATGTTATATCATCAGGCAGGTTGGTGTGTATTGGGGGATGTTATGATATCAGGCAGGTCGGTGTGTATTGGGGGATGTTATGATATCAGGCAGGTCGGTGTGTATTGGGGGATGTTATAATGTCTGGCAGGTTGGTGTGTATTGGGGGATGTTATATCATGATATCAGGCAGGTTGGTGTGTATTGGGGGATGTTATGATATCAGGCAGGTCGGTGTGTATTGGGGGATGTTATGATATCAGGCAGGTCGATGTGTATTGGGGGATGTTATATCATGATATCAGGCAGGTTGGTGTGTATTGGGGGATGTTATATTATGATATCAGGCAGGTTGGTGTGTATTGGGGGATGTTATGATATCAGGCAGGTTGGTGTGTATTGGGGGATGTTATGATGTCAGGCAGGTCGGTGTGTATTGGGGGATGTTATATCATCAGGCAGGTTGGTGTGTATTGGGGGATGTTATGATATCAGGCAGGTCGGTGTGTATTGGGGGATGTTATGATATCAGGCAGGTCGGTGTGTATTGGGGGATGTTATATCATGATATCAGGCAGGTTGGTGTGTATTGGGGGATGTTATGATATCAGGCAGGTTGGTGTGTATTGGGGGATGTTATGATATCAGGCAGGTCGGTGTGTATTGGGGGATGTTATATCATGATATCAGGCAGGTTGGTGTGTATTGGGGGATGTTATGATATCAGGCAGGTTGGTGTGTATTGGGGGATGTTATATCATCAGGCAGGTTGGTGTGTATTGGGGGATGTTATGATATCAGGCAGGTCGGTGTGTATTGGGGGATGTTATGATATCAGGCAGGTCGGTGTGTATTGGGGGATGTTATATCATGATATCAGGCAGGTCGGTGTGTATTGGGGGATGTTATATCATGATATCAGGCAGGTTGGTGTGTATTGGGGGATGTTATGATATCAGGCAGGTCGGTGTGTATTGGGGGATGTTATGATATCAGGCAGGTTGGTGTGTATTGGGGGATGTTATGATATCAGGCAGGTTGGTGTGTATTGGGGGATGTTATATCATGATATCAGGCAGGTTGGTGTGTATTGGGGGATGTTATGATATCAGGGAGGTCGGTGTGTATTGGGGGATGTTATGATATCAGGCAGGTTGGTGTGTATTGGGGGATGTTATGATATCAGGCAGGTTGGTGTGTATTGGGGGATGTTATGATGTCAGGCAGGTCGGTGTGTATTGGGGGATGTTATATCATCAGGCAGGTTGGTGTGTATTGGGGGATGTTATGATATCAGGCAGGTCGGTGTGTATTGGGGGATGTTATGATATCAGGCAGGTTGGTGTGTATTGGGGGATGTTATGATATCAGGCAGGTTGGTGTGTATTGGGGGATGTTATGATATCAGGCAGGTCGGTGTGTATTGGGGGATGTTATGATATCAGGCAGGTTGGTGTGTATTGGGGGATGTTATGATATCAGGCAGGTCGGTGTGTATTGGGGGATGTTATATCATGATATCAGGCAGGTTGGTGTGTATTGGGGGATGTTATGATATCAGGCAGGTTGGTGTGTATTGGGGGATGTTATATCATCAGGCAGGTTGGTGTGTATTGGGGGATGTTATGATATCAGGCAGGTCGGTGTGTATTGGGGGATGTTATGATATCAGGCAGGTCGGTGTGTATTGGGGGATGTTATATCATGATATCAGGCAGGTCGGTGTGTATTGGGGGATGTTATATCATGATATCAGGCAGGTTGGTGTGTATTGGGGGATGTTATGATATCAGGCAGGTTGGTGTGTATTGGGGGATGTTATGATATCAGGCAGGTCGGTGTGTATTGGGGGATGTTATGATATCAGGCAGGTTGGTGTGTATTGGGGGATGTTATGATATCAGGCAGGTTGGTGTGTATTGGGGGATGTTATATCATGATATCAGGCAGGTTGGTGTGTATTGGGGGATGTTATGATATCAGGGAGGTCGGTGTGTATTGGGGGATGTTATGATATCAGGCAGGTTGGTGTGTATTGGGGGATGTTATGATATCAGGCAGGTCGGTGTGTATTGGGGGATGTTATGATATCAGGCAGGTTGGTGTGTATTGGGGGATGTTATGATATCAGGCAGGTTGGTGTGTATTGGGGGATGTTATGATATCAGGCAGGTCGGTGTGTATTGGGGGATGTTATGATATCAGGCAGGTTGGTGTGTATTGGGGGATGTTATGATATCAGGCAGGTTGGTGTGTATTGGGGGATGTTATATCATGATATTAGGCAGGTCGGTGTGTATTTGGGGGGTCAGGCGTCTGTGTTGTGGTGATTTCTGCTGCACAGTTGGAGGATGTGTATCATTCCAGAGTAAGCAGCGGTTTCCTGTCTGCCGTGTGCCAGGTCTGTCGATGACACGAGCGCTGCCTGTGGTGACATCATCCCATCAGCTTCTATATTTAGGACTGTGAGGTCAGGGAGCTGCAATCTCACCAGTCACCACCAGGGGGCAGGGTCTCATTCTCTACTGGACGTTATCCTGGAGAAGCCTTTGACTTTTGCTCACACGAATACTCTGGTCATACACTATACACCCAAGGTGTACCCCAAACTCAGATTCTCCCCATAGTTCATGGAAATCTGTGCCCCTCACTGGTGGCATCAGCACCCCACAATGTTAGATTCTCCTGGACCCTCTTACTCCAGTAATCTGGGGGGAGGGAGCTATACAATAATATATAATGTATATATGATGTCAGAGGACATAGTGCAGTTGTAGATGGAGGAAGATGGTCGTAGTGTGGTTGGGGACGGGAGGCAGGGATGGTAGTGTGGGGTGTAGCGTGGCTGTGTAGAGGAGGAGAGGCAGGTATAGTAGTGCGGGTGTGTAGCGAGGAGGAGATGGGGTAGTAGCCTGACTTTAGAGGAGAGGAGGGTAGTAGCATGGCTGTGTAGTGGATGGGAGGCGGGGGTGGTAGCACAGCTGTGTGGAGGGGGAGGCTGGGATTGTAGCGCGGCTGTGTAGTAGAGGGGGGGTGGTAGCACGGCTGTGTAAACTGAGAGAAGCGGTGTTAGCACGGATGTGTGGAGGTAGGTGTGTGTAGCATGGCTGTGTGGAGGGAGAGGTGGGGTGGCAGCGCAGCTGTGTGGTGGGGGTGTAGTGCGGCTGTGTGGAGGGGGAAGGTGGGGTGGCAGCGCAGCTGTGTGGTGGGGGTGGTATCGCGGCTGTGTGGAGGGGGGAGGTGGGGTGGCAGCGCAGCTGTGTGGTGGGGGTGTAGTGCGGCTGTGTGGAGGGGGAGGTGGGGTGGCAGCGCAGCTGTGTGGAGGGGGAGGTGGGGTGGCAGCGCAGCTGTGTGGTGGGGGTGGTATCGCGGCTGTGTGGAGGGGGGAGGTGGGGTGGCAGCGCAGCTGTGTGGTGGGGGTGTAGTGCGGCTGTGTGGAGGGGGAGGTGGGGTGGCAGCGCAGCTGTGTGGTGGGGGTGTAGTGCGGCTGTGTGGAGGGGGAGGGGGGAGGTGGGGTGGCAGCGCAGCTGTGTGGTGGGGTGTAGTGCGGCTGTGTGGAGGAGGAGGTGGGGTGGCAGCGCAGCTGTGTGGTGGGGGTTTAGTGCGGCTGTGTGGGAGGGGGAGGTGGGGTGGCAGCGCGGCTGTGTGGGGGGGGGAGGTGGGGTGGCAGCGCAGCTGTGTGGTGGGGCTGTAGTGCGGCTGTGTGGAGGGGGAGGTGGGGTGGCAGCGCAGCTGTGTGGTGGGGGTGGTATCGCGGCTGTGTGGAGGGGGGAGGTGGGGTGGCAGCGCAGCTGTGTGGTGGGGGTGTGAGTGCGGCTGTGTGGAGGGGGGAGGTGGGGTGGCAGCGCAGCTGTGTGGTGGGGTGTAGTGCGGCTGTGTGTAGGGGGGAGGTGGGGTGGCAGCGCAGCTGTGTGGTGGGGGTGTAGTGCGGGCTGTGTGGAGGGGGAGGTGGGGTGGCAGCGCAGCTGTGTGGTGGGGGTGTAGTGCGGCTGTGTGGAGGGGGGGGTGGGGTGGCAGCGCAGCTGTGTGGTGGGGGGTGTAGTGCGGCTGTGTGGAGGGGGGAGGTGGGGTGGCAGCGCAGCTGTGTGGTGGGGGTGTAGTGCGGCTGTGTGGGGGGGGGAGGTGGGGTGGCAGCGCAGCTGTGTGGTGGGGGTGTAGTGCGGCTGTGTGGAGGGGGAGGTGGGGTGGGAGCGCAGCTGTGTGGTGGGGGTGTGAGTGCGGCTGTGTGGAGGGGGGAGGTGGGGTGGCAGCGCAGCTGTGTGGTGGGGGTGTAGTGCGGCTGTGTGTGGGGGGGAGGTGGGGTGGCAGCGCAGCTGTGTGGTGGGGGGTGTAGTGCGGCTTTGTGGAGGGGGGAGGTGGGGTGGCAGCGCAGTTGTGTGGTGGGGGTGGTATCGCGGCTGTGTGGAGGGGGAGGTGGGGTGGCAGCGCAGCTGTGTGGTGGGGGTGTAGTGCGGCTGTGTGGAGGGGGAGGTGGGGTGGCAGCGCAGCTGTGCGGAGGGGGGTGGGGGGGTGATAGCTTGGAGGAGGAGTTTGGTGAACCTTTTAGTGGTTAATGATCCCTGGAGATGAGGGTTGCTCCTCCCGTCTAAAGTAATTTCCTGTGTCATATGATTGATGATCCACATAACCCCTCTCTTGTTTTACGGACAAGTTCTTTGCTGGTGACATGTAATATTTGACACCCCTTGTACATTCCTTCCTCCTGACTGTTTCCTTTGTCATGCCCGGGTCTCCCCCTCAGGACCTGACCCTAAAGTTGTGCCTTATCCGGAGCATCTCCATGATCGGTCTGGCCATCTCTAGCAGCTCGCAGGCTGGATTCTTCCACTTCAGCCGCAAGTCAGAGCTGATCTCCCAGCTGGTGGTGAGTACCCAACCTGGGCACCTCGGGGTTTACCATGTGTGACCCCTGAGATGTGACCCCTGAGATGTGACCCCTGTCCCCTCATGTGTTCCTCAGGATTTCCTGAAGCTGGAGTCTCTGGAGAACCAGAAGTCTGCCCTGCGTCACCGCGCCCTTGCCGCCTGCTCCTACTTGGTGTATCCTGAGTCACACTGCCGCTACTGTCCCCTATGCTGCGGAGATGTCGCCACCCTAGTCAGGCTCAGAATGATGAGAGTTGTAGTCTGAGTTAGGATTGATGTTGTCTACTCATAAGTTAGTTGATTTTTTATTTTTTTTTTCCAGTAACAGCCAGTAGGAGTCTGTGTGACTGGTGATGAGGACTATTGAGGTGTCAGCTTCACTACTGCCCCCTCTGGAGGATCCTCCATCTCCTCTTCACCTTCCTTTTTTTTTACTCTGTATCCACCAACTAATTCTCCTTTCCCTCCTCTGGATCCTCCTTTTAAAGATCTTTTTCTGATCTTCCTTCCTTCCTTCTTTCTTTCCTCTTTTGGATCCTCCTTCCTCTTCCTTGCTCTTTTGGATCCTCCTTCCTCTTCCTTCCTCTTTTGGATCCTCCTTCCTCTTCCTTCCTCTTTTGGATCCTCCTTCCTCTTCCTTCCTTTTTTTTGGATCCTCCTTCCTCTTCTTTCCTCTTTTGGATCCTCCTTCCTCTTCCTTCCTCTTTTGGATCTTCCTTCCTCTTTTGGATCCTCCTTCCTCTTCCTTCCTCTTTTTTGGATCCTCCTTCCTCTTCCTTCCTCTTTTTTGGATCCTCCTTCTTCTTCCTTCCTCTTTTTGGATCCTCCTTCCTCTTCCTTCCTCTTTTTGGATCCTCCTTCCTCTTCCTTCCTCTTTTTGGATCCTCCTTCCTCTTCCTTCCTCTTTTTGGATCCTCCTTCTCCTTCCTTCCTCTTTTCTGGATCCTCCTTCTTCTTCCTTCCTCTTTTTTGGATCCTCCTTCCTCTTCCTTCCTCTTTTTGGATCCTCCCCCTCCTCCCTCCTCCTTCCTCTTTTGGATCCGCCCCTCCTCCCTCCTCCTTCCTCTTTTGGATCCTCCCCCTCCTCCCTCCTCCTTCCTCTTTTGGATCCTCCTCCTCCCTCCTCCTTCCTCTTTTGGATCCTCCCCCTCCTCCTTCCTCCTTCCTCTTTTTGGATCCTCCTTCCTCTTCCTTCCTCTTTTGGATCCTCCTTCCTCTTCCTTCCTCTTTTGGATCCTCCTTCCATTTCCTTCCTCTTTTGGATCCTCCCCCTCCTCCCTCCTCCTTCCTCTTTTGGATCCTCCTTCCTCTTCCCTCCTCCTTCCTCTTTTGGATCCTCCTTCCTCTTCCTTCCTCTTTTTTGGATCTTCCTTCCATTTCCTTCCTCTTTTGGATCCTCCCCCTCCTCCCTCCTCCTCCCTCTTTTGGATCCTCCTTCCTCTTCCTTCCTCTTTTGGATCCCCTCCCTTTTCCTTCCTCTTTTGGATCCTCCCCCTCCTCCCTCCTCCTTCCTCTTTTGGATCCTCCTTCCTCTTCCTTCCTCTTTTTGGATCCTCCTTCCATTTCCTTCCTCTTTTGAATCCTCCCTCCTCCTTCCTCTTTTGGATCCTCCTTCCATTTCCTTCCTCTTTTGGATCCTCCCTCCTCCTTCCTCTTTTGGATCCTCCTTCCTCTTCCTTCCTCTTTTTGGATCCTCCTTCTCCTTCCTTCCTCTTTTCTGGATCCTCCTTCTTCTTCCTTCCTCTTTTTGGATCCTCCTTCCTCTTCCTTCCTCTTTTTTGGATCCTCCCCCTCCTCCCTCCTCCTTCCTCTTTTGGATCCTCCCCCTCCTCACTCCTCCTTCCTCTTTTGGATCCTCCCCCTCCTCCCTCCTCCTTCCTCTTTTGGATCCTCCTCCTCCCTCCTCCTTCCTCTTTTGGATCCTCCCCCTCCTCCTTCCTCCTTCCTCTTTTTGGATCCTCCTTCCTCTTCCTTCCTCTTTTGGATCCTCCTTCCTCTTCCTTCCTCTTTTGGATCCTCCTTCCATTTCCTTCCTCTTTTGGATCCTCCCCCTCCTCCCTCCTCCTTCCTCTTTTGGATCCTCCTTCCTCTTCCCTCCTCCTTCCTCTTTTGGATCCTCCTTCCTCTTCCTTCCTCTTTTTTGGATCTTCCTTCCATTTCCTTCCTCTTTTGGATCCTCCCCCCTCCTCCCTCCTCCTCCCTCTTTTGGATCCTCCTTCCTCTTCCTTCCTCTTTGGATCCCCTCCCTTTTCCTTCCTCTTTTGGATCCTCCCCCTCCTCCCTCTTTTGGATCCTCCCCCTCCTCCCTCCTCCTTCCTCTTTTGGATCCTCCTTCCATTTCCTTCCTCTTTTGGATCCTCCCCCTCCTCCCTCCTTCTCCCTCTTTTGGATCCCCTCCCTCTTCCTTCCTCTTTTGGATCCTCCTCCTGAGCTACCCCTACATATGTGACCCTGTTGCTGCCCTTCTGTACATGGGGGGGTGGGTTGGCTGTTTTTGCCCCTGCTCCCCTGTATTAGCCCCGAGTTTCCCGGTTTGTGTGGGTTTCTTAATGTTTGCTCAGTAAGGTGGAGCCTCGCCTGAGCGATGCCGATACGGCGGAGCTGATTAATACGGCGCTGTCCAGTGTCCTACCTCTGCCACCCGTCTCCACTGGGAATATAGGAGAACTGCACAAAGAGGTGAGGGCTACAGTGTGCCTCGTGTGGGAGGGACTTATGTCATGTGACTGGACAAATGACAAAATAAGCGGAGTGTGACACTAGAAGAAAAACTGTCAGTCTAATACATTCTAGAAAGAGGAACAACAGGGGGCACAAAGATAATATATGTGCAGGGGGAGGAGCCTGCACCAATGATGATGGGGGGAGGAGGCGGGGCTGACTGGTGGAAGCAATTCTGTGTTATCAGCCGGTGACTCCTTTATTTGTGTGTCTGGGGCCCCTGGGGGTCACTGTCAGTATGTGTACCTACCTTGTGGTCTCCTTACAGACGCTGTACCGCGACACCATGGAGGCTCTGAAGGACCTGCTGAAGGGTCTCCTCTTCTGGAACCTCACTCCACAGGGGCTGGAGGACATGTTCCGGGTAGGTGCAGACACTAGGGGGCGCTCAGCTCATTGGGGCAGGGGTGACAACTTGTCATTGTGTATTCTGCAGGTCCTGAATCCCTGGATCCGTTCCAGCAGGGAGACGGAGCGGGCGCGGGCCCTGGAGCTGAGCAGCGACCTCCTCCACTTCTACCTGCACAAGCTCAACGTCAATGTGAGTGCTCGGCTGCCATAGTGCAGGAGGACACGGATGGAGACTACATAGGGAAACGGAGGGGCAGCAGCACAGAGGATTTCAGGACAGGAGTGCAAAACTTGCTTCCTCTGGATTGACTGCTACTGGAGGACATGTTGGGTGATGATGGGGCAGAGCGCTGCTCTGATTGCAGCTTGTGTGGATGCTGAGGGTTGTTGTCCTTTGCGCTGACCGCCTCTTCCTCTTGCTCGCAGTGTGTGGTGTCGTTTCATAACCTGGGCCTTCTGATTGGTCGCTTGTCTCCTCGCTGCTCGGACTCTCTGGCCTCCGTACGGCAGCAAACCCTGGACTGTATCTACTACCTACTGTACATCCAGCTGAGATATGAAGGTAAGTGCCGGACGCTGCCGCCGACCGCCACTGCGTTACGTCATCTCTATATATGAATATACCACCATACAGTGCTGTAATACATTGTTATATCACCTCTATATATGAATATACCGCCATACAGTGCTGTAATACATTGTTATATCACCTCTATATATGAATATACCGCCATACAGTGCTGTAATACATTGTTATATCACCTCTATATATGAATATACCGCCATACAGTGCTGTAATACATTGTTATATCACCTCTATATATGAATATACCGCCATACAGTGCTGTAATACATTGTTATATCACCTCTATATATGAATATACCGCCATACAGTGCTGTAATACATTGTTATATCACCTCTATATATGAATATACCGCCATACAGTGCTGTAATACATTGTTACATCACCTCTATATATGAATATACCGCCATACAGTGCTGTAATATACCGTGTTATATCACCTCTATATATGAATATACCACCATACAGTGCTGTAATACACCGTGTTATATCACCTCTATATATGAATATACCGCCATACAGTGCTGTAATATACCATGTTATATCACCTCTATATATGAATATACCACCATACACTGCGTACAGTGCTGTAATACACCGTGTTATATCACCTCTATATATGAATATACCGCAATACAGTGCTGTAATACATTGTTATATCACCTCTATATGTGAATATACCGCCATACAGTGCTGTAATACATCGTGTTATATTACCTCTATATATGAATATACCGCCATACAGTGCTGTAATACACCGTGTTATATAACCTCTATATATGAATATACCACCATACAGTGCTGTAATACACCGTGTTATATCACCTCTATATATGAATATACCACCATACAGTGCTGTAATACATTGTTATATCACCTCTATATATGAATATACCGCCATACAGTGCTGTAATACATTGTTATATCACCTCTATATATGAATATACCGCCATACAGTGCTGTAATACACCGTGTTATATCACCTCTATATATGAATATACCGCCATACAGTGCTGTAATACATTGTTATATAACCTCTATATATGAATATACCACCATACAGTGCTGTAATACACCGTGTTATATCACCTCTATATATGAATATACCGCCATACAGTGCTGTAATACATTGTTATATCACCTCTATATATGAATATACCGCCATACAGTGCTGTAATACACCGTGTTATATCACCTCTATATATGAATATACCGCCATACAGTGCTGTAATACATTGTTATATCACCTCTATATATGAATATACCGCCATACAGTGCTGTAATACATTGTTATATCACCTCTATATATGAATATACCGCCATACAGTGCTGTAATACATTGTTATATCACCTCTATATATGAATATACCACCATACAGTGCTGTAATACACCGTGTTATATCACCTCTATATATGAATATACCGCCATACAGTGCTGTAATACATTGTTATATCACCTCTATATATGAATATACCGCCATACAGTGCTGTAATACATTGTTATATCACCTCTATATATGAATATACCGCCATACAGTGCTGTAATACATTGTTATATCACCTCTATATATGAATATACCGCCATACAGTGCTGTAATACATTGTTATATCACCTCTATATATGAATATACCGCCATACAGTGCTGTAATACATTGTTATATCACCTCTATATATGAATATACCACCATACAGTGCTGTAATACACCGTGTTATATCACCTCTATATATGAATATACCGCCATACAGTGCTGTAATACATTGTTATATCACCTCTATATATGAATATACCGCCATACAGTGCTGTAATACATTGTTATATCACCTCTATATATGAATATACCGCCATACAGTGCTGTAATACACTGTGTTATATAACCTCTATATATGAATATACCGCCATACAGTGCTGTAATACACCGTGTTATATCACCTCTATATATGAATATACCGCCATACAGTGCTGTAATACATTGTTATATCACCTCTATATATGAATATACCGCCATACAGTGCTGTAATACATTGTTATATCACCTCTATATATGAATATACCGCCATACAGTGCTGTAATACACTGTGTTATATCACCTCTATATATGAATATACCGCCATACAGTGCTGTAATACACTGTGTTATATCACCTCTATATATGAATATACCCCCATACACTGCGTACACAGCCCATATAGTGCACAGTAGACCTCTGATCTAGTTGTAGTGGGGTAACGTGCCCTGCTCATGGCGCCCCCCCTCAGGCAGACCCGGATACTTCAGACTGCAGGCTTCTCCTCTATGTAGAATGGTTGCTGCTCCCTCCTCCACCATCTTGGGTCACTTCTTCTTCTCGCACCTTCAGGTTTTGCTCCGGACCATAAAGATGAGCAGGTGGAGAAGCTCCTGACACTGCGGGACGGCCTCCTGACCCCTGACCCCAATGTGTTGTTCCATGCCTGCTTTGACATTGCCATGGTGAGGATCTGCTGCAGAGGTCACGGCAGGGGTTGGGGTGCAGTGAGGTGCCACACTGCATTTTAAGAGCATTGCATATAGAGTGCAGGATGGTTTCAGGGCTGGGTCATTAGAGGGCGGGGCCATTTCCTTCTCGGGAGAGGGCGGGGCCATTTCCTTCTCGGGAGAGGGCGGGGCCATTTCCTTCTCGGGAGAGGGCGGGGCCATTTCCTTCTCGGGAGAGGGCGGGGCCATTTCCTTCTCGGGAGAGGGCGCGGCCATTTCCTTCTCGGGAGAGGGCGGGGCCACTTCCTTCTCGGGAGAGGGCGGGGCCACTTCCTTCTCGGGAGAGGGCGGGGCCACTTCCTTCTCGGGAGAGGGCGGGGCCATTTCCTTCTCGGGAGAGGGCGGGGCCACTTCCTTCTCGGGAGAGGGCGGGGCCATTTCCTTCTCGGGAGAGGGCGGGGCCATTTCCTTTTCGGGAGAGGGCGGGGCCACTTCCTTCTCGGGAGAGGGCGGGGCCATTTCCTTCTCGGGAGAGGGCGGGGCCATTTCCTTCTCGGGAGAGGGCGGGGCCAGCACCTGGTGAAGCTCCTGCTATTTTGTGTCTCCTCAGATCATGGGGCGTCGCCTCGCCCCTGAGCAGCTCATCGGCCTCATCTTTGTCATCTTCGAGGGTCTCTCGGATCCCGATACCAACTGCTCCAGAGCGGCCACGGTGATGATTAACTCTCTGCTGAAGGATCGGGGAACCATCTTACTCCCCAAGGTAGGAGCAGCGCCCCCTGTGGTTACCCCTGGTAAGATGGACGCAGGTCACATAGACTGCTCTGGTCTCCCCCCAAGGTGCCGGACATAATCCTGCGAGTCCAGGAGCAGCTGGAGGCGAGCGCTGAGGAGCACGTGAGGAAGGCGGCCGCGCAGACCGTCTATATACTGGCCACACAACATGTGAAAGCCGTGGTGACCAGCCTGCTGAGCAGCCCCCTACCATACGACAGGTAACAGCGCCCCCCGCAGGGCAGACAACAGCAGGCCCCCTCCTCTGTAATAACTACTACCACCACTCTCCTCCTCCCTGCAGTGACATGTGCCACCTGTGGGGGGTGCTCTCCTCGGATCCTCCGCTCACATCTCAGGTGCTGAATATTCTGCTGGAGAAGATGGCGGCTGATGTGCCCTATAAGGAGTATAAGACATCTCTGCTGAGCTCCGCCTCTGGCCGGGTGGCCACCCTCCTGCCTCTAGCGGTAAGTACCACACGTGTGACGCTGCCTCCACCACTTCTCAATGTACATAACCAATGTCTGGGGGTTGCACTTCCTGTGTCAGTCTTTACTGTGTTACTGACATTCTATTCCTTTTTATCAGAAATCGAGCAATGAGCAGAGTGTAAATGGTGTGTGACTGTCGGTGACTGCGCCGCAGTGGGGGAGGGGGTGGTGGGTAGCCTCCAGCTGTTGGGCGCTCCGCTCGCTCTGGCGCTCCGCTCGCTCTGGCTGTCCGTCCTGCACAGGAGCTTCACTCCAGACGCCGCCACAGCTGTAACTCATCTTCATTTCCTCCGAGCCGGGGAGGGGGGAGATTGGAGCGAAGTCTGGAAATCCGGTCTGGCCGTCATCGGCGCCCCCCTAGTAATCCCCGGCCAGGTGTTCAGGCCTCCCCTCCCCCACCCTGTGCCCGTCCTATAGCTGGTATCGGGGTAACTGCCCCCCCGCCCCATTCTTATAGGGGTTAGAGATGGGAGCGCTGCCCCGGCCGCCCAGTGCACCTGTACAGTCCTCCCGGGATCTTCAGTGTGGTGTTGTCTTCTGGTGTCAGCCACTGCTGCTCCGGAGCTCTTCTCACTTACCCCTGAGATCACTTAAAGGGATATTCCAATGAACATGATCATATCTATAATGGTAGATAATTAAAAGTTAAACATTTTTGCAAATATAAGTAGTTAAAAATTCTGCAGAGTTTTAAAGATTTCTTCTAATTATCTTAGTGGTGACATCTGTTGTCTTCATCGGTTGCCAATGGATACGACCGCAAATGCAGACATTTTTTATGGTCTGGGACTTGTCAGACACCCAGCCATGATTTTCTTATTGTAGCCGGGTTATCAGGAGGACACTACATGTATGAGAAGATAACCTGACCACAATAAGGACATAATGGCTGGTTATCAGGAGGGCACTACATGTATGAGAAGATAACCCGACCACAATAAGGACATCATGGCTGGTTATCAGGAGGACACTACATGTATGAGAAGATAACCCGACCCCAATAAGGACATCATGGCTGGTTATCAGGAGGACACTACATGTATGAGAAGATAACCCGACCACAATAAGGACATCATGGCTGGTTATCAGGAGGGACACTACATGTATGAGAAGATAACCCGACCACAATAAGGACATCATGGCTGGTTATCAGGAGGACACTACATGTATGAGAAGATAACCTGACCACAATAAGGACATCATGGCTGGTTATCAGGAGGACACTACATGTATGAGAAGATAACCCGACCACAATAAGGACATCATGGCTGGTTATCAGGAGGGACACTACATGTATGAGAAGATAACCCGACCCCAATAAGGACATCATGGCTGGTTATCAGGAGGACACTACATGTATGAGAAGATAACCCGACCACAATAAGGACATCATGGCTGGTTATCAGGAGGACATTACATGTATGAGAAGATAACCCGACCACAATAAGGACATCATGGCTGGTTATCAGGAGGGGACACTACATGTATGAGAAGATAACCTGACCACAATAAGGACATCATGGCTGGTTATCAGGAGGACACTACATGTATGAGAAGATAACCTGACCACAATAAGGACATCATGGCTGGTTATCAGGAGGGACACTACATGTATGAGAAGATAACCCGACCACAATAAGGACATCGTGGCTGGTTATCAGGAGGACACTACATGTATGAGAAGATAACCCGACCACAATAAGGACATCGTGGCTGGTTATCAGGAGGACACTACATGTATGAGAAGATAACCTGACCACAATAAGGACATCGTGGCTGGTTATCAGGAGGGACACTACATGTATGAGAAGATAACCCGACCACAATAAGGACATCATGGCTGGTTATCAGGAGGGACACTACATGTATGAGAAGATAACCTGACCACAATAAGGACATCATGGCTGGTTATCAGGAGGACACTACATGTATGAGAAGATAACCCGACCACAATAAGGACATCATGGCTGGTTATCAGGAGGACACTACATGTATGAGAAGATATCCTGACCACAATAAGGACATCATGGCTGGTTATCAGGAGGGACACTACATGTATGAGAAGATAACCCGACCACAATAAGGACATCATGGCTGGTTATCAGGAGGGACACTACATGTATGAGAAGATATCCTGACCACAATAAGGACTTCATGGCTGGTTATCAGGAGGACACTACATGTATGAGAAGATATCCCGACCACAATAAGGACATCATGGCTGGTTATCAGGAGGGACACTACATGTATGAGAAGATAACCCGACCACAATAAGGACATCATGGCTGGTTATCAGGAGGACACTACATGTATGAGAAGATATCCTGACCACAATAAGGACATCATGGCTGGTTATCAGGAGGACACTACATGTATGAGAAGATAACCCGACCACAATAAGGACATCATGGCTGGTTATCAGGGGGGACACTACATGTATGAGAAGATAACCCGACCACAATAAGGACATCATGGCTGGTTATCAGGAGGGACACTACATGTATGAGAAGATAACCCGACCACAATAAGGACATCATGGCTGGTTATCAGGAGGACACTACATGTATGAGAAGATAACCCGACCACAATAAGGACATCATGGCCGGTTATCAGGAGGACAATACATGTATGAGAAGATAACCCGACCACAATAAGGACATCATGGCTGATTGTATGACCTTACAAAGGTGCTGCATTGATCGTCGTATCCACTGGCAACCGATCAAGACAACAACTCGTGACCACAAGATATTTAGAGAAAATCATTAAATCTCTGCAAAATATTTAATTACTTATATTAGCAAAAATGTTTAACTTTTAATTATCTACAAATTTAAAAATGGTTATGTACATGGGAATACCCCTTTAACTTCTCGGGGGAGCTCCGCCCCTGCAGTCTCCTCCCTCCTGCCCGACTCCACCCTTCCAGACAGCCCCGCACCCTCCACTAGACCTAGATGAGTGATCACTTACAGGGTGATGGGATATTCAGGTTTTAGGGTGAGCGGTGGAGCCCCCTATATGTCCTCACCTGTAGGATCAATGAGCCCATCCTTCTTGTCATTCGCCCCATAGTCTGGGTCAGGAGATTTGCCAGGTGGGAGGAGGCAGAAACTGTAATGGGAAGGGCTGAACAATTCCTGAGTCTTACCACCTCCCCAGCAGAATAGTGAGTGCAGCTCTGGAGTATAATACAGGATAAGTAATGTAATGTATGTACACAGTGACTGCACCAGCAGAATAGTGAGCGCAGCTCTGGAGTATAATACAGGATGTAACTCAGGATCAGTACAGGATAAGTAATGTAATGTATGTACATAGTGACTGCACCAGCAGAATAGTGAGTGCAGCTCTGGAGTATAATACAGGATAAGTAATGTAATGTATGTACACAGTGACTGTACCAGCAGAATAGTGAGCGCAGCTCTGGAGTATAATACAGGATGTAACTCAGGATCAGTACAGGATAAGTAATGTAATGTATGTACACAGTGACTGTACCAGCAGAATAGTGAGCGCAGCTCTGGAGTATAATACAGGACGTAACTCAGGATCAGTACAGGATAAGTAATGTAATGTATGTACACAGTGACTGTACCAGCAGAATAGTGAGTGCAGCTCTGGAGTATAATACAGGATAATTAATGTAATGTATGTACACAGTGACTATACCAGCAGAATAGTGAGTGCAGCTCTGGAGTATAATACAGGATGTAACTCAGGATCAGTACAGGATAAGTAATGTAATGTATGTACACAGTGACTGTACCAGCAGAATAGTGAGTGCAGCTCTGGAGTATAATACAGGATAAGTAATGTAATGTATGTACACAGTGACTGCACCAGCAGAATAGTGAGTGCAGCTCTGGAGTATAATACAGGATATAACTCAGGATCAGTACAGGATAAGTAATGTAATGTATGTACACAGTGACTGTACCAGCAGTATAGTGAGTGCAGCTCTGGAGTATAATACAGGATAAGTAATGTAATGTATGTACACAGTGACTGTACCAGCAGAATAGTGAGCGCAGCTCTGGAGTATAATACAGGATAAGTAATGTAATGTATGTACGCAGTGACTGCACCAGCAGAATAGTGAGCGCAGCTCTGGAGTATAATACAGGATGTAACTCAGGATCAGTACAGATAAGTAATGTAATGTATGTACAGTCATGGCCAAAAGTTTTGAGAATGACACAAATATTCTATTTTCACATGATCTGCTGCCCTCTGGTTTTTATGTGTGTTTGTCAGATGTTTTTATCACATACAGAAATAGAATTGCATTCATATTATGAGTAACAGAAGCTTATATTGACAGTTAGAATGAGTTAATGCAGCAAGTCAATATTTGCAGTGTTGACCCTTCTTCTTCAGGACCTCTGCAATTCTCCCTGGCATGCTCTCAATCAACTTCTGGACCAAATCCTGACTGATAGCAGTCCATTCTTGCAGAATCAATGCTTTCATTTTGTCTGAATTTGTTGGTTTTTGTTTGTCCACCCGTCTCTTGATGATTGACCACAAGTTCTCAATGGGATTAAGATCTGGGGAGTTTCCAGGCCATGGACCCAAAATCTCTATGTTTTGTTCCCTGAGCCATTTAGTTATCACCTTTGCTTTATGGTAAGGTGCTCCATCATGCTGGAAAAGGCATTGTTGAGCGCCAAACTGCTCTTGGACGGTTGGGAGAAGTTGCTCTTGGAGGACATTCTGGTACCATTCTTTATTCATGGCTGTGTTTTTAGGCAAGACTGTGAGAGAGCCGATTCCCTTGGCTGAGAAGCAACCCCACACATGAATGGTTTCAGGATGCTTTACAGTTGGCATGAGACAAGACTGGTGGTAGCGCTCACCTCTTCTTCTCCGAATAAGCTGTTTTCCAGATGTTCCAAACAATCGAAAAGGGGATTCATCAGAGAAAATGACTTTCCCCCAGTCCTCAGCAGTCCACTCCCTGTACCTTTTGCAGAATATCAGTCTGTCCCTGATGTTTTTTCTGGAGAGAAGTGGCTTCTTTGCTGCCCTCCTTGAGACCAGGCCTTGCTCCAAGAGTCTCCGCCTCACAGTGCGTGCAGATGCACTCACACCTGCCTGCTGCCATTCCTCAGCAAGCTCTGCACTGCTGGTAGCCCCATCCCGCAGCTGAAACACTTTTAAGAGACGGTCCTGCCGCTTGCTGGTCTTTCTTGGGCGCCCTGGAGCCTTTTTGGCACCAATGGAACCTCTCTCCTTGAAGTTCTTGATGATGCGATAGATTGTTGACTGAGGTGCAATCTTTCTAGCTGCAATACTCTTCCCAGTTAGGCCATTTTTGTGCAGTGCAATGATGACTGCACGTGTTTCTTTAGAGATAACCATGGTTAACAGAAGAGAAACAATGATGGCAAGCACCAGCCTCCTTTTAAAGTGTCCAGTGGTGTCATTCTTACTTAATCATGACAGATTGATCTCCAGCCCTGTCCTCATCAACACCCACACCTGTGTTAATGGAGCAATCACTGAAACGATGTTAGGTGGTCCTTTTAAGGCAGGGCTGCAATGATGTTGAAATGTGTTTTGGGGGATAAAGTTCATTTTCTAGGCAAATATTGACTTTGCAAGTAATTGCTGTTAAGCTGATCACTCTTTATAACATTCTGGAGTATATGCAAATTGCCATTAGAAAAACTGAAGCAGTAGACTTTGTAAAAATTAATATTTGTATCATTCTCAAAACTTTTGGCCATGACTGTACACAGTGACTGCACCAGCAGAATAGTGAGCGCAGCTCTGGAGTATAATACAGGATAAGTAATGTAATGTATGTACACAGTGACTGTACCAGCAGAATAGTGAGCGCAGCTCTGGAGTATAATACAGGATAAGTAATGTAATGTATGTACACAGTGACTGTACCAGCAGAATAGTGAGCGCAGCTCTGGAGTATAATACAGGATAAGTAATGTAATGTATGTACACAGTGACTGCACCAGCAGAATAGTGAGCGCAGCTCTGGAGTATAATACAGGATGTAACTCAGGATCAGTACAGGATAAGTAATGTAATGTATGTACACAGTGACTGCACCAGCAGAATAGTGAGCGCAGCTCTGGAGTATAATACAGGATGTAACTCAGGATCAGTACAGGATAAGTAATGTATGTACACAGTGACTGTACCAGCAGAATAGTGAGCGCAGCTCTGGAGTATAATACAGGATAAGTAATGTAATGTATGTACACAGTGACTGTACCAGCAGAATAGTGAGCGCAGCTCTGGAGTATAATACAGGATAAGTAATGTAATGTATGTACACAGTGACTGTACCAGCAGAATAGTGAGCGCAGCTCTGGAGTATAATACAGGATAAGTAATGTAATGTATGTACACAGTGACCAGTAGAATAGTGAGCGCAGCTCTGGAGTATAATACAGGACCTCTCGCCCGCGGGGTGGTTTATGTTCATTTAGTTGCTGCTCCTGTCTGCGGCTGTAGACTGTGTGGGGGGAGGGAGGGGTTAATGCGGGCGGTGGGTTTGGGGTCTGCACAGCTGTGAGTGGGTGTCAGTCCTTGTGTAACTTGAGCCCCAGTAAGTGTTTCTCCTGTCTGATGTCTCCGGCTCTTCTCTGGGTTCCGGCCGCTCCTCCTGTATGTGGTGATGTCATCTGCCGGTCGGTGTGTACCTGGCCGCTTTGCCATTGAGGTTCCTGGGAAAGCTGGGTGGCAGGCTGAATGCGGGGGTGGTTTGGTGAGACTGGGGGTCTCTGGTGCCTCATACCTGCATCCTCTTCCAGGCCTCGTGTGCCCTGCGTGAGGTTCTGTCCCAGCCGGAGTCCTCGTCCGCTGTCCAGGAGCTTTACTGCCAGCTCTTTGTGGCCCTGCTCCTGCGGGTCAGCAGTATGGTGGGCGTCCAATCGCCCAAGAACCTGGGACCCACCAAGGAGAGGAAGAACCCCAGCCAGGGCGGCCGCAGCCTGGAGCCCTGCAGGTAAGGAGCCCAACATGGCCGCACGTAGCAGTGACGGGTGCACAGAACTCCAACCCTGTACACAATGCAGCCCCCCCATACACCCGCTGCAGTATACTCTCCATACACCCGCTGCAGTATACTCTCCATACACCCGCTGCAGTATACCCCCCATACACCCGCTGCAGTATACCCTCCATACACCCCCTGCAGTATACCCTCCATACACCCGCTGCAGTATACTCTCCATACACCCGCTGCAGTATACTCTCCATACACCCGCTGCAGTATACCCCCCATACACCCGCTGCAGTATACCCCCCCATACACCCGCTGCAGTATACCCCCCATACACCCGCTGCAGTATACCCCCCATACACCCGCTGCAGTATACCCCCCATACACCCGCTGCAGTATACCCCCCATACACCCGCTGCAGTATACCCCCCATACACCCGCTGCAGTATACCCCCCATACACCCGCTGCAGTATACCCCCCATACACCCCCCTGCAGTATACCCCCCATACACCCGCTGCAGTATACCCCCCATACACCCCCTGCAGTATACCCCCCCATACACCCGCTGCAGTATACCCTTCATACACCCGCTGCAGTATACCCTCCATACACCCGCTGCAGTATACCCTCCATACACCCGCTGCAGTATACCCCCCATACACCCCCTGCAGTATACCCCCCCATACACCCGCTGCAGTATACCCCCCATACACCCGCTGCAGTATACCCTCCATACACCCGCTGCAGTATACCCTCCATACACCCGCTGCAGTATACCCCCCATACACCCGCTGCAGTATACCCCCCATACACCCGCTGCAGTATACCCCCCATACACCCGCTGCAGTATACCCCCCCATACACCCGCTGCAGTATACCCTCCATACACCCGCTGCAGTATACTCTCCATACACCCGCTGCAGTATACCCTCCATACACCCGCTGCAGTATACCCCCCATACACCCGCTGCAGTATACTCTCCATACACCCGCTGCAGTATACCCCCCCATACACCCGCTGCAGTATACCCCTCCCCCCATACACCCCCTGCAGTATACCCCCCATACACCCGCTGCAGTATACCCTCCATACACCCGCTGCAGTATACCCTCCATACACCCGCTGCAGTATACCCTCCATACACCCGCTGCAGTATACCCTCCATACACCCGCTGCAGTATACCCTCCATACACCCGCTGCAGTATACCCTCCATACACCCGCTGCAGTATACCCTCCATACACCCCCTGCAGTATACCCTCCATACACCCGCTGCAGTATACCCTCCATACACCCGCTGCAGTATACTCTCCATACACCCGCTGCAGTATACCCTCCATACACCCCCTGCAGTATACCCTCCATACACCCCCTGCAGTATACCCCCCATACACCCCCTGCAGTACCCCCCCCCCCCCCCCCATACACTCATTAACCAGTGCTTTGTGTCTTTTCTCCAGCTCGGCGGTGGAGGCGTTACACTTCATGCTTGTGCAGGGGGGCAGTGAGGCTGCAGCGCTGAGTGTGGACACAGATGGAGGCTGGGAGAGCCTGAAGAAGGAGGAGACTCATCACCTGGGAGTATCGTCACTGAGCAGGTAAGTAGAGCCTGGACCGGTCGTCCCGCTCTAGTAATAGCCCCCGGACCGGTCGTCCCGCTCTAGTAATAGCCCCCGGACCGGTCGCCCCTCTCTAGTAATAGCCCCCGGACCGGTCGCCCCGCTCTAGTAATAGCCCCCGGACCGGTCGCCCCGCTCTAGTAATAGCCCCCGGACCGGTCGCCCCGCTCTAGTAATAGCCCCCCGGACCAGTCGCCCCGCTCTACTAATAGCCCCCGGACCGGTCGCCCCTCTCTCCGCTACTTGTAATAGCCCCCGGACCGGTCGCCCCGCTCTAGTAATAGCCCCCGGACCGGTCGCCCCGCTCTCCTCTGCTAGTAATAGCCCCCGGACCGGTCGCCCCGCTCTCCTCTGCTAGTAATAGCCCCCGGACCGGACGCCCCTCTCTCCTCAACTTGTAATAGCCCCCGGACCGGTCGCCCCGCTCTAGTAATAGCCCCCGGACCGGACGCCCCGCTCTCCTCTGCTTGTAATAGCCCCCGGACCGGTCGCCCCGCTCTCCTCTGTTAGTAATAGCCCCCGGACCGGGCGCCCCGCTCTCCTCTGCTAGTAATAGCCCCCGGACCGGTCGCCCCGCTCTCCTCTGCTAGTAATAGCCCCCCGGACCGGTCGCCCCGCTCTCCTCTGCTAGTAATAGCCCCCGGACCGGTCGCCCCGCTCTCCTCTGCTAGTAATAGCCCCCGGACCGGTTGGCCCGCTCTCCTCTGCTAGTAATAGCCCCCGGACCGGTCGCCCCCGCTCTCCTCTGCTAGTAATAGCCCCCGGACCGGTTGGCCCGCTCTCCTCTACTAGTAATAGCCCCCGGACCGGTCGCCCCGCTCTCCTCTGCTAGTAATAACCCCCGGACCGGTTTCCCCGCTCTCCTCTGCTAGTAATAGCCCCCGGACCGGTTGCCCCGCTCTCCTCTGCTAGTAATAGCCCCCCGGACCGGGCGCCCCGCTCTCCTCTGCTAGTAATAGCCCCCGGACCGGTCGCCCCGCTCTCCTCTGCTAGTAATAGCCCCCGGACCGGTCGCCCCGCTCTCCTCTGCTAGTAATAGCCCCCGGACCGGTCGCCCCGCTCTCCTCTGCTAGTAATAGCCCCCGGACCGGTCGCCCCGCTCTCCTCTGCTAGTAATAGCCCCCGGACCGGTTGGCCCGCTCTCCTCTGCTAGTAATAGCCCCCGGACCGGTCGCCCCGCTCTCCTCTGCTAGTAATAGCCCCCGGACCGGTTGGCCCGCTCTCCTCTACTAGTAATAGCCCCCGGACCGGTCGCCCCGCTCTCCTCTGCTAGTAATAACCCCCGGACCGGTTTCCCCGCTCTCCTCTGCTAGTAATAGCCCCCGGACCGGTTGCCCCGCTCTCCTCTGCTAGTAATAGCCCCCGGACCGGGCGCCCCGCTCTCCTCTGCTAGTAATAGCCCCCGGACCGGTCGCCCCGCTCTCCTCTGCTAGTAATAGCCCCCGGACCGGTCGCCCCCACTCTCCTCTACTAGTAATAGCCCCCGGACCGGTCGCCCCGCTCTCCTCTGCTAGTAATAGCCCCCGGACCGGTTGCCCCGCTCTCCTCTACTAGTAATAGCCCCTGGGCCGATCACCTCTTTAGTCTCTTACATTTACCAGTCTGACCTGAGCCCCAGATGGAGGTCTGTGCTGTTGAGTTGCCCCCTCTGCCACCTGTGATTTATTATTGTTGCCCCTCCCTCGCCCCTCACCATCTCCTCTCTTGCCGCAGCTCCATGGTACGATACGCCGGACCGAAACTCCCAGATATCATAAAGAAACTGCAGTCATCCCAGAGCAGCGCGTTTGACGCCCATCGAATCACCTCTACGGCTTTCCTCGCCCAGGTCAGGAGACGACTACAGCGGGATATGGGTCTAGGGTGTTTGAGGGTTTAGTTACAGGTCATGTCGGCTCAACCAGTAACCCCTTCCCCTTACTCATCATATGTATCATCCATGATTTGTGCCCCAGTAACCCTAGAATATGTGGAACGTGTAGACGTTGTGTATAAATATGTAGACTGCACTGTCATGGACACCCTGTGGAGCTGGTTGGGCTGGCACTACATACAGGTCTGTACAGTGGTAGCAGTAGCACAGATAGAGCTGCGTCCTCCTCCTCTGTACGTCAGTAGCACAGATAGGGCTGCGTCCTCCTCCTCTGTACGTCAGTAGCACAGATAGAGCTGCGTCCTCCTCCTCTGTACGTCAGTAGCACAGATAGAGCTGCCTCCTCCTCCGTACGTCAGTAGCACAGATAGAGCTGCCTCCTCCTCCGTATGTCAGTAGCACAGACAGAGCTGCGTCCTCCACCTCTGTATAGTGGTAGCACAGATAGGGCTGCGTCCTCCTCTATAGTGGTAGCACAGGTAGAGCTGCCTCCTCTGTGTGTCAGTAGCACAGATAGAGCTGCCTCCTCCTCTATAGTGGTAGCGCAGATAGAGCTGCCTCCTCTGTATGTCAGTAGCACAGATAGAGCTGCCTCCTCTGTACGTCAGTAGCACAGATAGAGCTGCCTCCTCCTCTATAGTGGTAGCACAGATAGAGGTGCTTCCTCTGTGTGTCAGTAGCACAGATAGGGCTGCCTCCTCCTCCTCTGTACGTCAGTAGCACAGATAGAGCTGCCTCCTCCTCTATAGTGGTAGCACAGATAGAGCTGCCTCCTCCTCCTCTATAGTGGTAGCACAGATAGAGCTGCCTCCTCTGTACGTCAGTAGCACAGATAGAGCTGCTTCCTCCTCTATAGTGGTAGCACAGATAGAGCTGCCTCCTCCTCTATAGTGGTAGCACAGATAGAGCTGCCTCCTCCTCCTCTGTACATCAGTAGCACAGATAGAGCTGCCTCCTCCTCTATAGTGGTAGCACAGATAGAGCTGCCTCCTCCTCCTCTGTACATCAGTAGCACAGAGAGAGCTGCCTCCTCCTCTGTACGTCAGTAGCACAGATAGAGCTGCCTCCTCCTCTATAGTGGTAGCACAGATAGAGCTGCCTCCTCCTCCTCTGTACATCAGTAGCACAGATAGAGCTGCCTCCTCCTCTATAGTGGTAGCACAGATAGAGCTGCCTCCTCCTCCTCTGTACATCAGTAGCACAGAGAGAGCTGCCTCCTCCTCTGTATGTCAGTAGCACAGATAGAGCTGCCTCCTCCTCTATAGTGGTAGCACAGATAGAGCTGCCTCCTCCTCCTCTGTACATCAGTAGCACAGAGAGAGCTGCCTCCTCCTCTATAGTGGTAGCACAGATAGAGCTGCCTCCTCCTCCTCTGTACATCAGTAGCACAGATAGAGCTGCCTCCTCCTCTATAGTGGTAGCACAGATAGAGCTGCCTCCTCCTCCTCTGTACATCAGTAGCACAGATAGAGCTGCCTCCTCCTCTATAGTGGTAGCACAGATAGAGCTGCCTCCTCCTCCTCTGTACATCAGTAGCACAGAGAGAGCTGCCTCCTCCTCTGTATGTCAGTAGCACAGATAGAGCTGCCTCCTCCTCTATAGTGGTAGCACAGATAGAGCTGCCTCCTCCTCCTCTGTACATCAGTAGCACAGAGAGAGCTGCCTCCTCCTCTGTACGTCAGTAGCACAGATAGAGCTGCCTCCTCCTCCTCGTTCTCTGTAGTTTTCACCAGTCTGGAAGTTTCCAGCATAACAAATGTCTTGCATCACTATTGAGCGCAGCTCTGGCAGGACGTTCAGGGTTATGGAAAAATCCATCATCTGCTGCTCCTCCGCTCTCCCTGGACTGTGATGCGGCCACCGCTCCTGCGTCCTGGAAGCCGAGGCTGTAACACGAGCAGCTGAGGGAACCGTGTGGTGGAGGAGCGAGCCGGCCTGGCACCTCGCCCCATCTATCACCGCCGCGCGCTATCCATACTAGAGCAAGACCCAGCCGGCCCCGGGGGTGACGTGGAGCGCAGTGCTTCACACCTCACCACGTTCAGAAGGGGCAAGGAGGGACACGTAAAAGCCAGGCTCATAGCAGGACACCAGCACAGAGGAGGCCATGTGTGCTGTGAATAATGGGGGGAGTAGTCCATCAGCAGGAGGTGATGTGTAGGGAGCAGGTCAGGTCATTCCCGGGCAGCCTCACATTTCTGCTTGAGCTTCCCCTAGATGTCCATCAGTAGGACAGACTCCTCCCACTGTATATATGATGTATCTCACTGTCCGCCCATCAGTAGGACAGACTCCTCCCACTGTATATAAGATGATCTCACTGTGTCCGCCCATCAGTAGGACAGACTCCTCCCACTGTATATATGATGTATCTCACTGTGTCTGCCCATCAGTAGGACAGACTCCTCCCACTGTATATAAGATGATCTCACTGTGTCCACCCATCAGTAGGACAGACTCCTCCCACTGTATATATGATGTATCTCACTGTCTGCCCATCAGTAGGACAGACTCCTCCCACTGTATATAAGATGATCTCACTGTGTCCGCCCATCAGTAGGACAGACTCCTCCCACTGCATATATGACTTATCTCACTGTGTCCATCCTGTGTAGTCTCTGCCCATCAGTAGGACAGACTCCTCCCACTGTATATATGATGTATCTCACTGTGTCCGTCCTGCATAGTCTCCGCCCATCAGTAGGACAGACTCCTCCCACTGTATATATGATGTATCTCACTGTGTCCGCCCATCAGTAGGACAGACTCCTCCCACTGTAGATATGATGTATATCACTGTGTCCGCCCATCAGGACAGACTCCTCCCACTGTATATATGATGTATCTGTGTCCATCCTGCGTAGTCTCCGCCCATCTGTAGGACAGACTCCTCCCACTGTATATATGATGTATCTCACTGTGTCCGCCCATCAGTAGGACAGACTCCTCCCACTGTATATATGATGTATCTCACTGTGTCCGCCCATCAGTAGGACAGACTCCTCCCACTGTATATATGATGTATATCACTGTGTCCGCCCATCAGTAGGACAGACTCCTCCCACTACATATATGATGTATCTCACTGTGTCCGTCCTGCACAGTCTCCGCCCACCAGTAGGACAGACTCCTCCCACTGTATATATGATGTATCTCAGTGTCCATCCTGCGCAGTCTCCGCCCACCAGTAGGACAGACTCCTCCCACTGTATATATGATGTATCTCACTGTGTCCGCCCATCAGTAGGACAGACTCCTCCCACTGTAGATATGATGTATATCACTGTGTCCGCCCATCTGTAGGACAGACTCCTCCCACTGTATATATGATGTATGTGTCCATCCTGCGCAGTCTCCGCCCATCAGTAGGACAGACTCCTCCCACTGTATATATGATGTATCTGTGTCCATCCTGCGCAGTCTCCGCCCACCAGTAGGACAGACTCCTCCCACTGTATATATGATGTATATCACTGTGTCCGTCCTGCATAGTCTCCGCCCATCTGTAGGACAGACTCCTCCCACTGTATATATGATGTATATCACTGTGTCCATCCTGCGCAGTCTCCGCCCATCAGTAGGACAGACTCCTCCCACTACATATATGATGTATCTCACTGTGTCCGTCCTGCACAGTCTCCGCCCATCTGTAGGACAGACTCCTCCCACTGTATATATGATGTATATCACTGTGTCCAGCTCCTGCAGAGTAGTGACCTCAGTGACCTGATCTTCCTGGAGCCGCTGATGGACAGTATGAGCTGCCGGTTGAAGGACAGCAGTGTCACTGTGCGCATGCTCGCCGTCCGTGGTCTGGGGAACATGGCTATTGGATATCCTGAGAAGGTGAGGGCTCTGCAGTCAGGGGGGAGGGCGAGTCGTGGGGAATGTGGTCACTCCATGTATCGGCTTTATTCCAGGTACGAAAACATGGATCCTCCCTGCTGACTGCCATGATCAATGCCATGGATGACCGAGAAGACCCCGACCATATAGTGACCCAGGAGGCCATGTCCAACCTGTCTCGTCTGCTGCCGCATGTGCAGGACGTGGATGTGCACTCGCTACTTATCCACACCGCCATCCGGATCAGACCCTTCTTCGACCATGTGAGTAACAGATGGCTGGAGACATTTCGCTAATGAGGGGCCCACCAGGTGCCACGAAAATCCCAAGGTGTCTGATGGGTGTGAAAGGAAGCCTATTCTACTAGACTGTCATGTATTGGAGGAGAATGGCGAGGGTGCCCGGGGGTCCACAGAGGAGAATGGCGAGGGTGCTGGGGGTCCACAGAGGAGAATGGCGAGGGTGCCCGGGGGTCCACAGAGGAGAATGGCGAGGGTGCCCGGGGGTCCACAGAGGAGAATGGCGAGGGTGCTGGGGGTCCATGGAGGAGAATGGCGAGGGTGCCGGGGGTCCACGGAGGAGAATGGCGAGGGTGCCGGGGATCCACGGAGGAGAATGGCGAGGGTGCCGGGGATCCACGGAGGAGAATGGCGAGGGTGCCCGGGATCCACGGAGGAGAATGGCGAGGGTGCCCGGGATCCACGGAGGAGAATGGCGAGGGTGCCAGGGTGGTCCACAGAGGAGAATGGCGAGGGTCCTGGGGGTCCATGGAGGAGAATGGCGAGGGTGCCGGGGGTCCACGGAGGAGAATGGCGAGGGTGCCGGGGATCCACGGAGGAGAATGGCGAGGGTGCCGGGGATCCACGGAGGAGAATGGCGAGGGTGCCCGGGATCCACGGAGGAGAATGGCGAGGGTGCCCGGGATCCACGGAGGAGAATGGCGAGGGTGCCCGGGATCCACGGAGGAGAATGGCGAGGGTGCCGGGGATCCACGGAGGAGAATGGCGAGGGTGCCGGGGGGTCCACAGATGGTAGATGGGGGGGTATCTGTGCAGGGTCTGTATGGTAGATGGGGGGGGTATCTGTGCAGGGTCTGTATGGTAGATGGGGGGGGGTATCTGTGCAGGGTCTGTTTGGTAGATGGGGGGGGGTATCTGTGCAGGGTCTGTATTGTAGATGGGGGGGGGGGTATCTGTGCAGGGTCTGTATGGTAGATGGGGGGGTATCTGTGCAGGGTCTGTATGGTAGATGGGGGGTATCTGTGCAGGGTCTGTATGGTAGATGGGGGGGGTATCTGTGCAGGGTCTGTATGGTAGATGGGGGGGTATCTGTGCAGGGTCTGTATGGTAGATGGGGGGGTATCTGTGCAGGGTCTGTATGGTAGATGGGGGGGGGTATCTGTGCAGGGTCTGTATGGTAGATGGGGGGGTATCTGTGCAGGGTCTGTATGGTAGATGGGGGGGGTATCTGTGCAGGGTCTGTATGGTAGATGGGGGGTATCTGTGCAGGGTCTGTATGGTAGATGGGGGGTATCTGTGCAGGGTCTGTATGGTAGATGGGGGGGTATCTGTGCAGGGTCTGTATGGTAGATGGGGGGGTATCTGTGCAGGGTCTGTATGGGAGATGGGGGGGTATCTGTGCAGGGTCTGTATGGTAGATGGGGGGGTATCTGTGCAGGGTCTGTATGGTAGATGGGGGGGTATCTGTGCAGGGTCTGTATGGTAGATGGGGGGGTATCTGTGCAGGGTCTGTATGGTAGATGGGGGGGTATCTGTGCAGGGTCTGTATGGTAGATGGGGGGTATCTGTGCAGGGTCTGTATGGTAGATGGGGGGGTATCTGTGCAGGGTCTGTATGGTAGATGGGGGGGTATCTGTGCAGGGTCTGTATGGTAGATGGGGGGTATCTGTGCAGGGTCTGTATGGTAGATGGGGGGGTATCTGTGCAGGGTCTGTATGGTAGATGGGGGGGGTATCTGTGCAGGGTCTGTATGGTAGATGGGGAGGTATCTGTGCAGGGTCTGTATGGTAGATGGGGGGGTATCTGTGCAGGGTCTGTATGGTAGATGGGGGGGTATCTGTGCAGGGTCTGTATGGTAGATGGGGGGGTATCTGTGCAGGGTCTGTATGGTAGATGGGGGGTATCTGTGCAGGGTCTGTATGGTAGATGGGGGGGTATCTGTGCAGGGTCTGTATGGTAGATGGGGGGGTATCTGTGCAGGGTCTATATGGTAGATGGGGGGTATCTGTGCAGGGTCTGTATGGTAGATGGGGGGGTATCTGTGCAGGGTCTGTATGGTAGATGGGGGGGTATCTGTGCAGGGTCTGTATGGTAGATGGGGGGGTATCTGTGCAGGGTCTGTATGGTAGATGGGGGGGTATCTGTGCAGGGTCTGTATGGTAGATGGGGGGGGTATCTGTGCAGGGTCTGTATGGTAGATGGGGGGGTATCTGTGCAGGGTCTGTATGGTAGATGGGGGGGTATCTGTGCAGGGTCTGTATGGTAGATGGGGGGTATCTGTGCAGGGTCTGTATGGTAGATGGGGGGGTATCTGTGCAGGGTCTGTATGGTAGATGGGGGGGTATCTGTGCAGGGTCTGTATGGTAGATGGGGGGTATCTGTGCAGGGTCTGTATGGGAGATGGGGGGGTATCTGTGCAGGGTCTGTATGGTAGATGGGGGGTATCTGTGCAGGGTCTGTATGGTAGATGGGGGGGGTATCTGTGCAGGGTCTGTATGGTAGATGGGGGGGTATCTGTGCAGGGTCTGTATGGTAGATGGGGGGGTATCTGTGCAGGGTCTGTATGGTAGATGGGGGGGTATCTGTGCAGGGTCTGTATGGTAGATGGGGGGGGGTATCTGTGCAGGGTCTGTATGGTAGATGGGGGGGTATCTGTGCAGGGTCTGTATGGTAGATGGGGGGGTATCTGTGCAGGGTCTGTATGGTAGATGGGGGGGTATCTGTGCAGGGTCTGTATGGTAGATGGGGGGGTATCTGTGCAGGGTCTGTATGGTAGATGGGGAGGTATCTGTGCAGGGTCTGTATGGTAGATGGGGGGGTATCTGTGCAGGGTCTGTATGGTAGATGGGGGGGGTATCTGTGCAGGGTCTGTATGGTAGATGGGGGGGTATCTGTGCAGGGTCTGTATGGTAGATGGGGGGGTATCTGTGCAGGGTCTGTATGGTAGATGGGGGGTATCTGTGCAGGGTCTGTATGGTAGATGGGGGGGTATCTGTGCAGGGTCTATATGGTAGATGGGGGGGTATCTGTGCAGGGTCTGTATGGTAGATGGGGGGGTATCTGTGCAGGGTCTGTATGGTAGATGGGGGGGTATCTGTGCAGGGTCTGTATGGTAGATGGGGGGGGTATCTGTGCAGGGTCTGTATGGTAGATGGGGGGGGTATCTGTGCAGGGTCTGTATGGTAGATGGGGGGGTATCTGTGCAGGGTCTGTATGGTAGATGGGGAGGTATCTGTGCAGGGTCTGTATGGTAGATGGGGGGGTATCTGTGCAGGGTCTGTTTGGTAGATGGGGGGGTATCTGTGCAGGGTCTGTATGGTAGATGGGGGGTATCTGTGCAGGGTCTGTATGGTAGATGGGGGGGTATCTGTGCAGGGTCTGTATGGTAGATGGGGAGGTATCTGTGCAGGGTCTGTATGGTAGATGGGGGGGTATCTGTGCAGGGTCTGTATGGTAGATGGGGGGGTATCTGTGCAGGGTCTGTATGGTAGATGGGGAGGTATCTGTGCAGGGTCTGTATGGTAGATGGGGGGGTATCTGTGCAGGGTCTGTTTGGTAGATGGGGGGGTATCTGTGCAGGGTCTGTATGGTAGATGGGGGGGTATCTGTGCAGGGTCTGTATGGTAGATGGGGGGGGGGTATCTGTGCAGGGTCTGTATGGTAGATGGGGGGGGGTATCTGTGCAGGGTCTGTATGGTAGATGGGGGGGTATCTGTGCAGGGTCTGTATGGTAGATGGGGGGGTATCTGTGCAGGGTCTGTTTGGTAGATGGGGGGTATCTGTGCAGGGTCTGTATGGTAGATGGGGGGGGGTATCTGTGCAGGGTCTGTATGGTAGATGGGGGGGTATCTGTGCAGGGTCTGTATGGTAGATGGGGGGGTATCTGTGCAGGGTCTGTTTGGTAGATGGGGGGGTACCATTGAAGAATTAGGGTTATGGTTGTGGGGTTTCTGGCTGTCTGTGTTGGGGCACCTCGATGGTGCCCACAGGATTGGGGGGTTCCCATGGCAGGACGCGTTGGCTTACTATTATGGGGGGGGGGGTCCATGTCTGCTTGGTCTGTGGGGTCACTGTGCCCCGCTGTCATGTCTCTGGTGATTTTCTAGGAGAGAGAAGAATTGCGCAGATCCTCCATTATCTTATTTGGGAATCTGACGAAGTTCAGCTCTGGGGACGGGGAGGAGACGCTGTTCGAGCAGATCCTGAACGGTTTGGTGACGTTACTTCTCCACCTGCAGGACCCCAAACCGGAGGTTGTGAAGGTGAATATTTTGCAGGGTGTGGGCGGGCGGGGGCCGGCCAGGTTCCTCCATGTTGTCTTCTCCATGTCCCCTCTCCTTTTCCAGGCCTGTAAGTTTGCTCTGCAGATGTGCGCCCCAAGTCTGAACAACCAAGGTCTGGAGGAGATGCTGACCGCGCACCTGCACCCCGAGAGAGGCCTGCACTACGGGGAGTTCATGAACAACGTCTGCAAACACCTGGTGAGGATGGGGGAAATTATTTATGGTGTGTGGGTGGAATGCTCTGCAGCACAGACCTGCGGATGATAGGAGTGATCTTCTTGACTTGTCTGTTTGGCAGCTGCTGGGATATCCAGACATGATCCCGCGTCTCATCCAGACCAACATCTCCTACTTCAAGAGCATCTGGCCAGATATACGAGCGGCCGCCCCACTCTTCATCGGTACGTATAGCCTGCCCCGCCCACTGCAGGGTCATATGGACCGAGGCATACACTGCCCCGCCCACTGCAGGGTGACAGGAGCTTTTTTTTATTTTGTCTCTGCAGGGTTCTTGGTGTTGCACCTGCAGCCGGATCAGGGGAACATGATTGATATGGATCATCTGGTGACGTGTAAGTTCCCCGAGTGACCAGTGGTCTGAGTGTCCTCTCTCCCTGCCTATAGTATATATAGGGGCTGACCTGTCCCCTCCCTGCCTATGGTATATATAGGGGCTGACCTGTGTCCTCTCTCCCTGCCTATAGTATATATAGGGGCTGACCTGTCCCCTCCCTGCCTATGGTATATATAGGGGCTGACCTGTCCCCTCCCTGCCTATGGTATATATAGAGGCTGACCTGTCCCCTCCCTGCCTATGGTATACATAGGGTCTGACCTGTGACCTGTGTCCTCTCTCCCTGCCTATGGTATATATAGGGGCTGACCTGTGTCCTCTCTCCCTGCCTATAGTATATATAGGGGCTGACCTGTCCCCTCCCTGCCTATGGTATATATAGGGGCTGACCTGTGTCCTCTCTCCCTGCCTATAGTATATATAGGGGCTGACCTGTCCCCTCCCTGCCTATGGTATATATAGGGGCTGACCTGTCCCCTCCCTGCCTATGGTATATATAGAGGCTGACCTGTCCCCTCCCTGCCTATGGTATACATAGGGTCTGACCTGTGACCTGTGTCCTCTCTCCCTGCCTATGGTATATATAGGGGCTGACCTGTGTCCTCTCTCCCTGCCTATGGTATATATAGGGGCTGACCTGTGTCCTCTCTCCCTGCCTATGGTGTATATAGGGGCTGACCTGTGTCCTCCCTGCCTATGGTATATATAGGGACTGACCTGTGTCCTCTCTCCCTGCCTATGGTGTATATATAGGGGCTGACCTGTGTCCTCTCTCCCTGCCTATGGTATATATAGGGGCTGACCTGTGTCCTCCCTGCCTATGGTATATATAGGGACTGACCTGTGTCCTCCCTCCCTGCCTATGGTGTATATAGGGGCTGACCTGTGTCCTCTCTCCCTGCCTATGGTGTATATATAGGGGCTGACCTGTGTCCTCTCTCCCTGCCTATGGTATATATAGGGGCTGACCTGTGTCCTCTCTCCCTGCCTATGGTGTATATAGGGGCTGACCTGTGTCCTCCCTCCCTGCCTATGGTGTATATATAGGGGCTGACCTGTGACCTGTGTCCTCCCTCCCTGCCTATGGTGTATATAGGGGCTGACCTGTGTCCTCCCTCCTTGCCTATGTTGTATATATAGGGGCTGACCTGTGTCCTCTCTCCCTGCCTATGGTGTATATAGGGGCAGATCTGTGTCCTCTCTCCCTGTCTATGGTATATATAGGGACTGACCTGTGTCCTCCCTCCCTGCCTATGGTATATATATAGGGGCTGACCTGTGTCCTCTCTCCCTGTCTATGGTATATATAGGGGCTGACCTGTGTCCTCTCTCCCTGTCTATGGTATATATAGGGGCTGACCTGTCCCCTCCTTGCCTATGGTATATATAGGGGCTGACCTGTGTCCTCCCTCCCTGCCTATGGTGTATATATAGGGGCTGACCTGTGACCTGTGTCCTCTCTCCCTGCCTATGGTATACATAGGGTCTGACCTGTCCCCTCCCTGCCTATGTTGTATATAGGGGCAGATCTGTGTCCTCCCTCCCTGCCTATGGTGTATATATAGGAGCTGATCTGTGTCCTCCCTTCCTGCCTATGGTATATATAGGGGCTGACCTGTGTCCTCTCTCCCTGCCTATGGTGTGTATATATAGGGGCTGACCTGTGTCCTCTCTCCCTGCCTATGGTATATATAGGGGCTGACCTGTGTCCTCTCTCCCTGCCTATGGTGTATATAGGGGCTGATCTGTGTCCTCTCTCCCTGCCTATAGTATATATAGGGGCTGACCTGTCCCCTCCCTGCCTATGGTATATATAGGGGCTGACCTGTCCCCTCCCTGCCTATGGTATATATAGGGGCTGACCTGTGTCCTCTCTCCCTGCCTATAGTATATATAGGGGCTGACCTGTCCCCTCCCTGCCTATGGTATATATAGGGGCTGACCTGTCCCCCCCTGCCTATGGTATATATAGAGGCTGACCTGTCCCCTCCCTGCCTATGGTATACATAGGGTCTGACCTGTGACCTGTGTCCTCTCTCCCTGCCTATGGTATATATAGGGGCTGACCTGTGTCCTCTCTCCCTGCCTATGGTATATATAGGGGCTGACCTGTGTCCTCTCTCCCTGCCTATGGTGTATATAGGGGCTGACCTGTGTCCTCCCTGCCTATGGTATATATAGGGACTGACCTGTGTCCTCTCTCCCTGCCTATGGTGTATATATAGGGGCTGACCTGTGTCCTCTCTCCCTGCCTATGGTATATATAGGGGCTGACCTGTGTCCTCCCTGCCTATGGTATATATAGGGACTGACCTGTGTCCTCTCTCCCTGCCTATGGTGTATATATAGGGGCTGACCTGTGACCTGTGTCCTCCCTCCCTGCCTATGGTGTATATAGGGGCTGACCTGTGTCCTCTCTCCATGCCTATGGTGTATATATAGGGGCTGACCTGTGACCTGTGTCCTCTCTCCCTGCCTATGGTATATATAGGGGCTGACCTGTGTCCTCCCTCCCTGCCTATGTTGTATATAGGGGCTGACCTGTGTCCTCTCTCCCTGCCTATGGTATATATAAGGGCTGACCTGTGTCCTCTCTCCCTGCCTATGGTATATATAGGGGCTGACCTGTGTCCTCCCTCCCTGCCTATGGTGTATATATAGGGGCTGACCTGTGTCCTCCCTCCCTGCCTATGGTATATATAGGGGCTGACCTGTGTCCTCTCTCCCTGTCTATGGTATATATAGGGACTGACCTGTGTCCTCCCTCCCTGCCTATGGTATATATATAGGGGCTGACCTGTGTCCTCTCTCCCTGCCTATGGTGTGTATATATAGGGGCTGACCTGTGTCCTCTCTCCCTGCCTATGGTATATATAGGGGCTGACCTGTGTCCTCTCTCCCTGCCTATGGTGTATATAGGGGCTGACCTGTGTCCTCCCTCCCTGCCTATGGTGTATATATAGGGGCTGACCTGTGTCCTCTCTCCCTGTCTATGGTATATATAGGGACTGACCTGTGTCCTCCCTCCCTGCCTATGGTATATATATAGGGGCTGACCTGTGTCCTCTCTCCCTGTCTATGGTATATATAGGGGCTGACCTGTGTCCTCTCTCCCTGTCTATGGTATATATAGGGGGTGACCTGTCCCCTCCTTGCCTATGGTATATATAGGGGCTGACCTGTGTCCTCCCTCCCTGCCTATGGTGTATATATAGGGGCTGACCTGTGACCTGTGTCCTCTCTCCCTGCCTATGGTATACATAGGGTCTGACCTGTCCCCTCCCTGCCTATGGTGTATATAGGGGCTGACCTGTGTCCTCCCTCCCTGCCTATGGTGTATATATAGGGGCTGACCTGTGTCCTCTCTCCCTGTCTATGGTATATATAGGGACTGACCTGTGTCCTCCCTCCCTGCCTATGGTATATATATAGGGGCTGACCTGTGTCCTCCCTTCCTGACTATGGTATATATAGGGGCTGACCTGTGTCCTCTCTCCCTGCCTATGGTATATATAGGGTCTGACCTGTCCCCTCCCTGTCTATGGTATATATAGGGGCTGACCTGTGTCCTCTCTCCCTGCCTATGGTATATATAGGGGCTGACCTGTGTCCTCCCTTCCTGCCTATGGTATATATAGGGGCTGACCTGTGTCCTCTCTCCCTGCCTATGGTGTGTATATATAGGGGCTGACCTGTGTCCTCTCTCCCTGCCTATGGTATATATAGGGGCTGACCTGTGTCCTCTCTCCCTGCCTATGGTGTATATATAGGGGCTGACCTGTGACCTGTGTCCTCTCTCCCTGCCTATGGTGTATATAGGGGCTGACCTGTGTCCTCCCTCCCTGCCTATGATGTATATATAGGGGCTGACCTGTGACCTGTGTCCTCCCTCCCTGCCTATGGTGTATATAGGGGCTGACCTGTGTCCTCCCTCCTTGCCTATGTTGTATATATAGGGGCTGACCTGTGTCCTCTCTCCCTGCCTATGGTGTATATAGGGGCAGATCTGTGTCCTCTCTCCCTGTCTATGGTATATATAGGGACTGACCTGTGTCCTCCCTCCCTGCCTATGGTATATATATAGGGGCTGACCTGTGTCCTCTCTCCCTGTCTATGGTATATATAGGGGCTGACCTGTGTCCTCTCTCCCTGTCCATGGTATATATAGGGGCTGACCTGTCCCCTCCTTGCCTATGGTATATATAGGGGCTGACCTGTGTCCTCCCTCCCTGCCTATGGTGTATATATAGGGGCTGACCTCTGACCTGTGTCCTCTCTCCCTGCCTATGGTATATATAGGGGCTGACCTGTGTCCTCTCTCCCTGCCTATGGTGTATATAGGGGCTGACCTGTGTCCTCCCTGCCTATGGTATATATAGGGACTGACCTGTGTCCTCTCTCCCTGTCTATGGTATATATAGGGACTGACCTGTGTCCTCCCTCCCTGCCTATGGTGTATATATAGGGGCTGACCTGTGACCTGTGTCCTCTCTCCCTGCCTATGGTATACATAGGGTCTGACCTGTCCCCTCCCTGCCTATGTTGTATATAGGGGCAGATCTGTGTCCTCCCTCCCTGCCTATGGTGTATATATAGGAGCTGATCTGTGTCCTCCCTTCCTGCCTATGGTATATATAGGGGCTGACCTGTGTCCTCTCTCCCTGCCTATGGTGTGTATATATAGGGGCTGACCTGTGACCTGTGTCCTCTCTCCCTGCCTATGGTATATATAGGGGCTGACCTGTGTCCTCTCTCCCTGTCCATGGTATATATAGGGGCTGACCTGTCCCCTCCTTGCCTATGGTATATATAGGGGCTGACCTGTGTCCTCCCTCCCTGCCTATGGTGTATATATAGGGGCTGACCTCTGACCTGTGTCCTCTCTCCCTGCCTATGGTATATATAGGGGCTGACCTGTGTCCTCTCTCCCTGCCTATGGTGTATATAGGGGCTGACCTGTGTCCTCCCTGCCTATGGTATATATAGGGACTGACCTGTGTCCTCTCTCCCTGCCTATGGTGTATATATAGGGGCTGACCTGTGTCCTCTCTCCCTGCCTATGGTATATATAGGGGCTGACCTGTGTCCTCCCTGCCTATGGTATATATAGGGACTGACCTGTGTCCTCTCCCTGCCTATGGTGTATATATAGGGGCTGACCTGTGTCCTCCCTCCCTGCCTATGGTGTATATAGGGGCTGACCTGTGTCCTCTCTCCCTGCCTATGGTGTATATATAGGGGCTGACCTGTGACCTGTGTCCTCTCTCCCTGCCTATGGTATATATAGGGGCTGACCTGTGACCTGTGTCCTCTCTCCCTGCCTATGGTATATATAGGGGCTGACCTGTGTCCTCTCTCCCTGCCTATGGTGTATATAGGGGCTGATCTGTGTCCTCTCTCCCTGCCTATAGTATATATAGGGGCTGACCTGTCCCCTCCCTGCCTATGGTATATATAGGGGCTGACCTGTGTCCTCCCTGCCTATGGTATATATAGGGGCTGACCTGTGTCCTCTCTCCCTGCCTATAGTATATATAGGGGCTGACCTGTCCCCTCCCTGCCTATGGTATATATAGGGGCTGACCTGTCCCCTCCCTGCCTATGGTATATATAGAGGCTGACCTGTCCCCTCCCTGCCTATGGTATACATAGGGTCTGACCTGTGACCTGTGTCCTCTCTCCCTGCCTATGGTGTATATATAGGGGCTGACCTGTGTCCTCTCTCCCTGCCTATGGTATATATAGGGGCTGACCTGTGTCCTCTCTCCCTGCCTATGGTGTATATAGGGGCTGACCTGTGTCCTCCCTGCCTATGGTATATATAGGGACTGACCTGTGTCCTCTCTCCCTGCCTATGGTGTATATATAGGGGCTGACCTGTGTCCTCTCTCCCTGCCTATGGTATATATAGGGGCTGACCTGTGTCCTCCCTGCCTATGGTATATATAGGGACTGACCTGTGTCCTCTCTCCCTGCCTATGGTGTATATATAGGGGCTGACCTGTGACCTGTGTCCTCCCTCCCTGCCTATGGTGTATATAGGGGCTGACCTGTGTCCTCTCTCCCTGCCTATGGTGTATATATAGGGGCTGACCTGTGACCTGTGTCCTCTCTCCCTGCCTATGGTATATATAGGGGCTGACCTGTGTCCTCCCTCCCTGCCTATGTTGTATATAGGGGCTGACCTGTGTCCTCTCTCCCTGCCTATGGTATATATAAGGGCTGACCTGTGTCCTCTCTCCCTGCCTATGGTATATATAGGGGCTGACCTGTGTCCTTTCTCCCTGCCTATGGTATATATAGGGGCTGACCTGTGTCCTCCCTCCCTGCCTATGGTGTATATATAGGGGCTGACCTGTGTCCTCCCTCCCTGCCTATGGTATATATAGGGGCTGACCTGTGTCCTCTCTCCCTGTCTATGGTATATATAGGGACTGACCTGTGTCCTCCCTCCCTGCCTATGGTATATATATAGGGGCTGACCTGTGTCCTCTCTCCCTGCCTATGGTGTGTATATATAGGGGCTGACCTGTGTCCTCTCTCCCTGCCTATGGTATATATAGGGGCTGACCTGTGTCCTCTCTCCCTGCCTATGGTGTATATAGGGGCTGACCTGTGTCCTCCCTCCCTGCCTATGGTGTATATATAGGGGCTGACCTGTGACCTGTGTCCTCTCCCTGCCTATGGTATACATAGGGTCTGACCTGTCCCCTCCCTGCCTATGTTGTATATAGGGGCAGATCTGTGTCCTCCCTCCCTGCCTATGGTGTATATATAGGAGCTGATCTGTGTCCTCCCTTCCTGCCTATGGTATATATAGGGGCTGAACTGTGTCCTCTCTCCCTGCCTATGGTGTGTATATATAGGGGCTGACCTGTGTCCTCTCTCCCTGCCTATGGTATATATAGGGGCTGACCTGTGTCCTCTCTCCCTGCCTATGGTATATATAGGGTCTGACCTGTCCCCTCCCTGTCTATGGTATATATAGGGGCTGACCTGTGTCCTCTCTCCCTGCCTATGGTATATATAGGGGCTGACCTGTGTCCTCCCTTCCTGCCTATGGTATATATAGGGGCTGACCTGTGTCCTCTCTCCCTGCCTATGGTGTGTATATATAGGGGCTGACCTGTGTCCTCTCTCCCTGCCTATGGTATATATAGGGGCTGACCTGTGTCCTCTCTCCCTGCCTATGGTGTATATAGGGGCTGACCTGTGTCCTCCCTCCCTGCCTATGATGTATATATAGGGGCTGACCTGTGACCTGTGTCCTCCCTCCCTGCCTATGGTGTATATAGGGGCTGACCTGTGTCCTCCCTCCTTGCCTATGTTGTATATATAGGGGCTGACCTGTGTCCTCTCTCCCTGTCTATGGTGTATATAGGGGCAGATCTGTGTCCTCTCTCCCTGTCTATGGTATATATAGGGACTGACCTGTGTCCTCCCTCCCTGCCTATGGTATATATATAGGGGCTGACCTGTGTCCTCTCTCCCTGTCTATGGTATATATAGGGGCTGACCTGTGTCCTCTCTCCCTGTCCATGGTATATATAGGGGCTGACCTGTCCCCTCCTTGCCTATGGTATACATAGGGGCTGACCTGTGTCCTCCCTCCCTGCCTATGGTGTATATATAGGGGCTGACCTGTGACCTGTGTCCTCTCTCCCTGCCTATGGTATATATAGGGGCTGACCTGTGTCCTCTCTCCCTGCCTATGGTGTGTATATATAGGGGCTGACCTGTGTCCTCTCTCCCTGCCTATGGTATATATAGGGGCTGACCTGTGTCCTCTCTCCCTGCCTATGGTGTATATAGGGGCTGATCTGTGTCCTCTCTCCCTGCCTATAGTATATATAGGGTCTGACCTGTCCCCTCCCTGTCTATGGTATATATAGGGGCTGACCTGTGTCCTCTCTCCCTGCCTATGGTGTGTATATATAGGGGCTGACCTGTGTCCTCTCTCCCTGCCTATGGTATATATAGGGGCTGACCTGTGTCCTCTCTCCCTGCATATGGTGTGTATATATAGGGGCTGACCTGTGTCCTCTCTCCCTGCCTATGGTATATATAGGGGCTGACCTGTGTCCTCTCTCCCTGCCTATGGTGTATATAGGGGCTGACCTGTGTCCTCCCTCCCTGCCTATGATGTATATATAGGGGCTGACCTGTGACCTGTGTCCTCCCTCCCTGCCTATGGTGTATATAGGGGCTGACCTGTGTCCTCCCTCCTTGCCTATGTTGTATATATAGGGGCTGACCTGTGTCCTCTCTCCCTGTCTATGGTGTATATAGGGGCAGATCTGTGTCCTCTCTCCCTGTCTATGGTATATATAGGGACTGACCTGTGTCCTCCCTCCCTGCCTATGGTATATATATAGGGGCTGACCTGTGTCCTCTCTCCCTGTCTATGGTATATATAGGGGCTGACCTGTGTCCTCTCTCCCTGTCCATGGTATATATAGGGGCTGACCTGTCCCCTCCTTGCCTATGGTATACATAGGGGCTGACCTGTGTCCTCCCTCCCTGCCTATGGTGTATATATAGGGGCTGACCTGTGACCTGTGTCCTCTCTCCCTGCCTATGGTATATATAGGGGCTGACCTGTGTCCTCTCTCCCTGCCTATGGTGTGTATATATAGGGGCTGACCTGTGTCCTCTCTCCCTGCCTATGGTATATATAGGGGCTGACCTGTGTCCTCTCTCCCTGCCTATGGTGTATATAGGGGCTGATCTGTGTCCTCTCTCCCTGCCTATAGTATATATAGGGGCTGACCTGTCCCCTCCCTGCCTATGGTATATATAGGGGCTGACCTGTCCCCTCCCTGCCTATGGTATATATAGGGGCTGACCTGTGTCCTCTCTCCCTGCCTATAGTATATATAGGGGCTGACCTGTCCCCTCCCTGCCTATGGTATATATAGGGGCTGACCTGTGACCTGTCCCCTCCCTGCCTATGGTATATATAGAGGCTGACCTGTCCCCTCCCCTGCCTATGGTATACATAGGGTCTGACCTGTGACCTGTGTCCTCTCTCCCTGCCTATGGTATATATAGGGGCTGACCTGTGTCCTCTCTCCCTGCCTATGGTATATATAGGGGCTGACCTGTGTCCTCTCTCCCTGCCTATGGTGTATATAGGGGCTGACCTGTGTCCTCCCTGCCTATGGTATATATAGGGACTGACCTGTGTCCTCTCTCCCTGCCTATGGTGTATATATAGGGGCTGACCTGTGTCCTCTCTCCCTGCCTATGGTTATATAGGGGCTGACCTGTGTCCTCCCTGCCTATGGTATATATAGGGACTGACCTGTGTCCTCCCTCCCTGCCTATGGTGTATATAGGGGCTGACCTGTGTCCTCTCTCCCTGCCTATGGTGTATATATAGGGGCTGACCTGTGTCCTCTCTCCCTGCCTATGGTATATATAGGGGCTGACCTGTGTCCTCTCTCCCTGCCTATGGTGTATATAGGGGCTGACCTGTGTCCTCCCTCCCTGCCTATGGTGTATATATAGGGGCTGACCTGTGACCTGTGTCCTCCCTCCCTGCCTATGGTGTATATAGGGGCTGACCTGTGTCCTCCCTCCTTGCCTATGTTGTATATATAGGGGCTGACCTGTGTCCTCTCTCCCTGCCTATGGTGTATATAGGGGCAGATCTGTGTCCTCTCTCCCTGTCTATGGTATATATAGGGACTGACCTGTGTCCTCCCTCCCTGCCTATGGTATATATATAGGGGCTGACCTGTGTCCTCTCTCCCTGTCTATGGTATATATAGGGGCTGACCTGTGTCCTCTCTCCCTGTCTATGGTATATATAGGGGCTGACCTGTCCCCTCCTTGCCTATGGTATATATAGGGGCTGACCTGTGTCCTCCCTCCCTGCCTATGGTGTATATATAGGGGCTGACCTGTGACCTGTGTCCTCTCTCCCTGCCTATGGTATACATAGGGTCTGACCTGTCCCCTCCCTGCCTATGTTGTATATAGGGGCAGATCTGTGTCCTCCCTCCCTGCCTATGGTGTATATATAGGAGCTGATCTGTGTCCTCCCTTCCTGCCTATGGTATATATAGGGGCTGACCTGTGTCCTCTCTCCCTGCCTATGGTGTGTATATATAGGGGCTGACCTGTGTCCTCTCTCCCTGCCTATGGTATATATAGGGGCTGACCTGTGTCCTCTCTCCCTGCCTATGGTGTATATAGGGGCTGATCTGTGTCCTCTCTCCCTGCCTATAGTATATATAGGGGCTGACCTGTCCCCTCCCTGCCTATGGTATATATAGGGGCTGACCTGTCCCCTCCCTGCCTATGGTATATATAGGGGCTGACCTGTGTCCTCTCTCCCTGCCTATAGTATATATAGGGGCTGACCTGTCCCCTCCCTGCCTATGGTATATATAGGGGCTGACCTGTCCCCCCCTGCCTATGGTATATATAGAGGCTGACCTGTCCCCTCCCCTGCCTATGGTATACATAGGGTCTGACCTGTGACCTGTGTCCTCTCTCCCTGCCTATGGTATATATAGGGGCTGACCTGTGTCCTCTCTCCCTGCCTATGGTATATATAGGGGCTGACCTGTGTCCTCTCTCCCTGCCTATGGTGTATATAGGGGCTGACCTGTGTCCTCCCTGCCTATGGTGTATATAGGGACTGACCTGTGTCCTCTCTCCCTGCCTATGGTGTATATATAGGGGCTGACCTGTGTCCTCTCTCCCTGCCTATGGTATATATAGGGGCTGACCTGTGTCCTCCCTGCCTATGGTATATATAGGGACTGACCTGTGTCCTCTCTCCCTGCCTATGGTGTATATATAGGGGCTGACCTGTGACCTGTGTCCTCCCTCCCTGCCTATGGTGTATATAGGGGCTGACCTGTGTCCTCTCTCCATGCCTATGGTGTATATATAGGGGCTGACCTGTGACCTGTGTCCTCTCTCCCTGCCTATGGTATATATAGGGGCTGACCTGTGTCCTCCCTCCCTGCCTATGTTGTATATAGGGGCTGACCTGTGTCCTCTCTCCCTGCCTATGGTATATATAAGGGCTGACCTGTGTCCTCTCTCCCTGCCTATGGTATATATAGGGGCTGACCTGTGTCCTCCCTCCCTGCCTATGGTGTATATATAGGGGCTGACCTGTGTCCTCCCTCCCTGCCTATGGTATATATAGGGGCTGACCTGTGTCCTCTCTCCCTGTCTATGGTATATATAGGGACTGACCTGTGTCCTCCCTCCCTGCCTATGGTATATATATAGGGGCTGACCTGTGTCCTCTCTCCCTGCCTATGGTGTGTATATATAGGGGCTGACCTGTGTCCTCTCTCCCTGCCTATGGTATATATAGGGGCTGACCTGTGTCCTCTCTCCCTGCCTATGGTGTATATAGGGGCTGACCTGTGTCCTCCCTCCCTGCCTATGGTGTATATATAGGGGCTGACCTGTGTCCTCTCTCCCTGTCTATGGTATATATAGGGACTGACCTGTGTCCTCCCTCCCTGCCTATGGTATATATATAGGGGCTGACCTGTGTCCTCTCTCCCTGTCTATGGTATATATAGGGGCTGACCTGTGTCCTCTCTCCCTGTCTATGGTATATATAGGGGGTGACCTGTCCCCTCCTTGCCTATGGTATATATAGGGGCTGACCTGTGTCCTCCCTCCCTGCCTATGGTGTATATATAGGGGCTGACCTGTGACCTGTGTCCTCTCTCCCTGCCTATGGTATACATAGGGTCTGACCTGTCCCCTCCCTGCCTATGGTGTATATAGGGGCTGACCTGTGTCCTCCCTCCCTGCCTATGGTGTATATATAGGGGCTGACCTGTGTCCTCTCTCCCTGTCTATGGTATATATAGGGACTGACCTGTGTCCTCCCTCCCTGCCTATGGTATATATATAGGGGCTGACCTGTGTCCTCCCTTCCTGACTATGGTATATATAGGGGCTGACCTGTGTCCTCTCTCCCTGCCTATGGTATATATAGGGTCTGACCTGTCCCCTCCCTGTCTATGGTATATATAGGGGCTGACCTGTGTCCTCTCTCCCTGCCTATGGTATATATAGGGGCTGACCTGTGTCCTCCCTTCCTGCCTATGGTATATATAGGGGCTGACCTGTGTCCTCTCTCCCTGCCTATGGTGTGTATATATAGGGGCTGACCTGTGTCCTCTCTCCCTGCCTATGGTATATATAGGGGCTGACCTGTGTCCTCTCTCCCTGCCTATGGTGTATATATAGGGGCTGACCTGTGACCTGTGTCCTCTCTCCCTGCCTATGGTGTATATAGGGGCTGACCTGTGTCCTCCCTCCCTGCCTATGATGTATATATAGGGGCTGACCTGTGACCTGTGTCCTCCCTCCCTGCCTATGGTGTATATAGGGGCTGACCTGTGTCCTCCCTCCTTGCCTATGTTGTATATATAGGGGCTGACCTGTGTCCTCTCTCCCTGCCTATGGTGTATATAGGGGCAGATCTGTGTCCTCTCTCCCTGTCTATGGTATATATAGGGACTGACCTGTGTCCTCCCCTCCCTGCCTATGGTATATATATAGGGGCTGACCTGTGTCCTCTCTCCCTGTCTATGGTATATATAGGGGCTGACCTGTGTCCTCTCTCCCTGTCCATGGTATATATAGGGGCTGACCTGTCCCCTCCTTGCCTATGGTATATATAGGGGCTGACCTGTGTCCTCCCTCCCTGCCTATGGTGTATATATAGGGGCTGACCTCTGACCTGTGTCCTCTCTCCCTGCCTATGGTATATATAGGGGCTGACCTGTGTCCTCTCTCCCTGCCTATGGTGTATATAGGGGCTGACCTGTGTCCTCCCTGCCTATGGTATATATAGGGACTGACCTGTGTCCTCTCTCCCTGTCTATGGTATATATAGGGACTGACCTGTGTCCTCCCTCCCTGCCTATGGTGTATATATAGGGGCTGACCTGTGACCTGTGTCCTCTCTCCCTGCCTATGGTATACATAGGGTCTGACCTGTCCCCTCCCTGCCTATGTTGTATATAGGGGCAGATCTGTGTCCTCCCCTCCCTGCCTATGGTGTATATATAGGAGCTGATCTGTGTCCTCCCTTCCTGCCTATGGTATATATAGGGGCTGACCTGTGTCCTCTCTCCCTGCCTATGGTGTGTATATATAGGGGCTGACCTGTGACCTGTGTCCTCTCTCCCTGCCTATGGTATATATAGGGGCTGACCTGTGTCCTCTCTCCCTGTCCATGGTATATATAGGGGCTGACCTGTCCCCTCCTTGCCTATGGTATATATAGGGGCTGACCTGTGTCCTCCCTCCCTGCCTATGGTGTATATATAGGGGCTGACCTCTGACCTGTGTCCTCTCTCCCTGCCTATGGTATATATAGGGGCTGACCTGTGTCCTCTCTCCCTGCCTATGGTGTATATAGGGGCTGACCTGTGTCCTCCCTGCCTATGGTATATATAGGGACTGACCTGTGTCCTCTCTCCCTGCCTATGGTGTATATATAGGGGCTGACCTGTGTCCTCTCTCCCTGCCTATGGTATATATAGGGGCTGACCTGTGTCCTCCCTGCCTATGGTATATATAGGGACTGACCTGTGTCCTCTCCCTGCCTATGGTGTATATATAGGGGCTGACCTGTGTCCTCCCTCCCTGCCTATGGTGTATATAGGGGCTGACCTGTGTCCTCTCTCCCTGCCTATGGTGTATATATAGGGGCTGACCTGTGACCTGTGTCCTCTCTCCCTGCCTATGGTATATATAGGGGCTGACCTGTGACCTGTGTCCTCTCTCCCTGCCTATGGTATATATAGGGGCTGACCTGTGTCCTCTCTCCCTGCCTATGGTGTATATAGGGGCTGATCTGTGTCCTCTCTCCCTGCCTATAGTATATATAGGGGCTGACCTGTCCCCTCCCTGCCTATGGTATATATAGGGGCTGACCTGTGTCCTCCCTGCCTATGGTATATATAGGGGCTGACCTGTGTCCTCTCTCCCTGCCTATAGTATATATAGGGGCTGACCTGTCCCCTCCCTGCCTATGGTATATATAGGGGCTGACCTGTCCCCTCCCTGCCTATGGTATATATAGAGGCTGACCTGTCCCCTCCCCTGCCTATGGTATACATAGGGTCTGACCTGTGACCTGTGTCCTCTCTCCCTGCCTATGGTGTATATATAGGGGCTGACCTGTGTCCTCTCTCCCTGCCTATGGTATATATAGGGGCTGACCTGTGTCCTCTCTCCCTGCCTATGGTGTATATAGGGGCTGACCTGTGTCCTCCCTGCCTATGGTATATATAGGGACTGACCTGTGTCCTCTCTCCCTGCCTATGGTGTATATATAGGGGCTGACCTGTGTCCTCTCTCCCTGCCTATGGTATATATAGGGGCTGACCTGTGTCCTCCCTGCCTATGGTATATATAGGGACTGACCTGTGTCCTCTCTCCCTGCCTATGGTGTATATATAGGGGCTGACCTGTGACCTGTGTCCTCCCTCCCTGCCTATGGTGTATATAGGGGCTGACCTGTGTCCTCTCTCCCTGCCTATGGTGTATATATAGGGGCTGACCTGTGACCTGTGTCCTCTCTCCCTGCCTATGGTATATATAGGGGCTGACCTGTGTCCTCCCTCCCTGCCTATGTTGTATATAGGGGCTGACCTGTGTCCTCTCTCCCTGCCTATGGTATATATAAGGGCTGACCTGTGTCCTCTCTCCCTGCCTATGGTATATATAGGGGCTGACCTGTGTCCTTTCTCCCTGCCTATGGTATATATAGGGGCTGACCTGTGTCCTCCCTCCCTGCCTATGGTGTATATATAGGGGCTGACCTGTGTCCTCCCTCCCTGCCTATGGTATATATAGGGGCTGACCTGTGTCCTCTCTCCCTGTCTATGGTATATATAGGGACTGACCTGTGTCCTCCCTCCCTGCCTATGGTATATATATAGGGGCTGACCTGTGTCCTCTCTCCCTGCCTATGGTGTGTATATATAGGGGCTGACCTGTGTCCTCTCTCCCTGCCTATGGTATATATAGGGGCTGACCTGTGTCCTCTCTCCCTGCCTATGGTGTATATAGGGGCTGACCTGTGTCCTCCCTCCCTGCCTATGGTGTATATATAGGGGCTGACCTGTGACCTGTGTCCTCTCCCTGCCTATGGTATACATAGGGTCTGACCTGTCCCCTCCCTGCCTATGTTGTATATAGGGGCAGATCTGTGTCCTCCCTCCCTGCCTATGGTGTATATATAGGAGCTGATCTGTGTCCTCCCTTCCTGCCTATGGTATATATAGGGGCTGAACTGTGTCCTCTCTCCCTGCCTATGGTGTGTATATATAGGGGCTGACCTGTGTCCTCTCTCCCTGCCTATGGTATATATAGGGGCTGACCTGTGTCCTCTCTCCCTGCCTATGGTATATATAGGGTCTGACCTGTCCCCTCCCTGTCTATGGTATATATAGGGGCTGACCTGTGTCCTCTCTCCCTGCCTATGGTATATATAGGGGCTGACCTGTGTCCTCCCTTCCTGCCTATGGTATATATAGGGGCTGACCTGTGTCCTCTCTCCCTGCCTATGGTGTGTATATATAGGGGCTGACCTGTGTCCTCTCTCCCTGCCTATGGTATATATAGGGGCTGACCTGTGTCCTCTCTCCCTGCCTATGGTGTATATAGGGGCTGACCTGTGTCCTCCCTCCCTGCCTATGATGTATATATAGGGGCTGACCTGTGACCTGTGTCCTCCCTCCCTGCCTATGGTGTATATAGGGGCTGACCTGTGTCCTCCCTCCTTGCCTATGTTGTATATATAGGGGCTGACCTGTGTCCTCTCTCCCTGTCTATGGTGTATATAGGGGCAGATCTGTGTCCTCTCTCCCTGTCTATGGTATATATAGGGACTGACCTGTGTCCTCCCTCCCTGCCTATGGTATATATATAGGGGCTGACCTGTGTCCTCTCTCCCTGTCTATGGTATATATAGGGGCTGACCTGTGTCCTCTCTCCCTGTCCATGGTATATATAGGGGCTGACCTGTCCCCTCCTTGCCTATGGTATACATAGGGGCTGACCTGTGTCCTCCCTCCCTGCCTATGGTGTATATATAGGGGCTGACCTGTGACCTGTGTCCTCTCTCCCTGCCTATGGTATATATAGGGGCTGACCTGTGTCCTCTCTCCCTGCCTATGGTGTGTATATATAGGGGCTGACCTGTGTCCTCTCTCCCTGCCTATGGTATATATAGGGGCTGACCTGTGTCCTCTCTCCCTGCCTATGGTGTATATAGGGGCTGATCTGTGTCCTCTCTCCCTGCCTATAGTATATATAGGGTCTGACCTGTCCCCTCCCTGTCTATGGTATATATAGGGGCTGACCTGTGTCCTCTCTCCCTGCCTATGGTGTGTATATATAGGGGCTGACCTGTGTCCTCTCTCCCTGCCTATGGTATATATAGGGGCTGACCTGTGTCCTCTCTCCCTGCATATGGTGTGTATATATAGGGGCTGACCTGTGTCCTCTCTCCCTGCCTATGGTATATATAGGGGCTGACCTGTGTCCTCTCTCCCTGCCTATGGTGTATATAGGGGCTGACCTGTGTCCTCCCTCCCTGCCTATGATGTATATATAGGGGCTGACCTGTGACCTGTGTCCTCCCTCCCTGCCTATGGTGTATATAGGGGCTGACCTGTGTCCTCCCTCCTTGCCTATGTTGTATATATAGGGGCTGACCTGTGTCCTCTCTCCCTGTCTATGGTGTATATAGGGGCAGATCTGTGTCCTCTCTCCCTGTCTATGGTATATATAGGGACTGACCTGTGTCCTCCCTCCCTGCCTATGGTATATATATAGGGGCTGACCTGTGTCCTCTCTCCCTGTCTATGGTATATATAGGGGCTGACCTGTGTCCTCTCTCCCTGTCCATGGTATATATAGGGGCTGACCTGTCCCCTCCTTGCCTATGGTATACATAGGGGCTGACCTGTGTCCTCCCTCCCTGCCTATGGTGTATATATAGGGGCTGACCTGTGACCTGTGTCCTCTCTCCCTGCCTATGGTATATATAGGGGCTGACCTGTGTCCTCTCTCCCTGCCTATGGTGTGTATATATAGGGGCTGACCTGTGTCCTCTCTCCCTGCCTATGGTATATATAGGGGCTGACCTGTGTCCTCTCTCCCTGCCTATGGTGTATATAGGGGCTGATCTGTGTCCTCTCTCCCTGCCTATAGTATATATAGGGGCTGACCTGTCCCCTCCCTGCCTATGGTATATATAGGGGCTGACCTGTCCCCTCCCTGCCTATGGTATATATAGGGGCTGACCTGTGTCCTCTCTCCCTGCCTATAGTATATATAGGGGCTGACCTGTCCCCTCCCTGCCTATGGTATATATAGGGGCTGACCTGTGACCTGTCCCCTCCCTGCCTATGGTATATATAGAGGCTGACCTGTCCCCTCCCTGCCTATGGTATACATAGGGTCTGACCTGTGACCTGTGTCCTCTCTCCCTGCCTATGGTATATATAGGGGCTGACCTGTGTCCTCTCTCCCTGCCTATGGTATATATAGGGGCTGACCTGTGTCCTCTCTCCCTGCCTATGGTGTATATAGGGGCTGACCTGTGTCCTCCCTGCCTATGGTATATATAGGGACTGACCTGTGTCCTCTCTCCCTGCCTATGGTGTATATATAGGGGCTGACCTGTGTCCTCTCTCCCTGCCTATGGTATATATAGGGGCTGACCTGTGTCCTCCCTGCCTATGGTATATATAGGGACTGACCTGTGTCCTCTCCCTGCCTATGGTGTATATATAGGGGCTGACCTGTGTCCTCCCTCCCTGCCTATGGTGTATATAGGGGCTGACCTGTGTCCTCTCTCCCTGCCTATGGTGTATATATAGGGGCTGACCTGTGACCTGTGTCCTCTCTCCCTGCCTATGGTATATATAGGGGCTGACCTGTGTCCTCCCTCCCTGCCTATGTTGTATATAGGGGCTGACCTGTGTCCTCTCTCCCTGCCTATGGTATATATAAGGGCTGACCTGTGTCCTCTCTCCCTGCCTATGGTATATATAGGGGCTGACCTGTGTCCTTTCTCCCTGCCTATGGTATATATAGGGGCTGACCTGTGTCCTCCCTCCCTGCCTATGGTGTATATATAGGGGCTGACCTGTGTCCTCTCTCCCTGTCTATGGTATATATAGGGACTGACCTGTGTCCTCCCTCCCTGCCTATGGTATATATATAGGGGCTGACCTGTGTCCTCTCTCCCTGTCTATGGTATATATAGGGGCTGACCTGTGTCCTCTCTCCCTGTCTATGGTATATATAGGGGCTGACCTGTCCCCTCCTTGCCTATGGTATATATAGGGGCTGACCTGTGTCCTCCCTCCCTGCCTATGGTGTATATATAGGGGCTGACCTGTGACCTGTGTCCTCTCTCCCTGCCTATGGTATACATAGGGTCTGACCTGTCCCCTCCCTGCCTATGTTGTATATAGGGGCAGATCTGTGTCCTCCCTCCCTGCCTATGGTGTATATATAGGAGCTGATCTGTGTCCTCCCTTCCTGCCTATGGTATATATAGGGGCTGACCTGTGTCCTCTCTCCCTGCCTATGGTATATATAGGGGCTGACCTGTGTCCTCTCTCCCTGCCTATGGTATATATAGGGTCTGACCTGTCCCCTCCCTGTCTATGGTATATATAGGGGCTGACCTGTGTCCTCTCTCCCTGCCTATGGTATATATAGGGGCTGACCTGTGTCCTCCCTTCCTGCCTATGGTATATATAGGGGCTGACCTGTGTCCTCTCTCCCTGCCTATGGTGTGTATATATAGGGGCTGACCTGTGTCCTCTCTCCCTGCCTATGGTATATATAGGGGATGACCTGTGTCCTCTCTCCCTGCCTATGGTGTATATAGGGGCTGACCTGTGTCCTCCCTCCCTGCCTATGGTGTATATATAGGGGCTGGCCTGTGACCTGTGTCCTCCCTCCCTGCCTATGGTGTATATAGGGGCTGACCTGTGTCCTCCCTCCTTGCCTATGTTGTATATATAGGGGCTGACCTGTGTCCTCTCTCCCTGCCTATGGTGTATATAGGGGCAGATCTGTGTCCTCTCTCCCTGCCTATGCTATATATAGGGGCTGACCTGTGTCCTCTCTCCCTGCCTATGGTGTGTATATATAGGGGCTGACCTGTCTCCTCCCTCCCTGCCTATGGTGTATATAGGGGCTGACCTGTGTCCTCTCTCCCTGCCTATGGTGTATATATAGGAGCTGATCTGTGTCCTCCCCCCTTGCCTATGGTATATATAGGGGCTGACCTGTGTCCTCCCTCCCTGCCTATGGTATATATAGGGGCTGACCTGTGTCCTCCCTCCCTGCCTATGGTATATATAGGGGCTGACCTGTGACCTGTGTCCTCTCTCCCTGCCTATGCTATATATAGGGGCTGACCTGTGTCCTCTCTCCCTGCCTATGGTGTATATATAGGGGCTGACCTGTGACCTGTGTCCTCTCTTCCTGCCTATGGTATATATAGGGTCTGACCTGTCCCCTCCCTGCCTATGTTGTATATAGGGGCTGACCTGTGTCCTCTTTCCCTGCCTATGGTATATATAGGGGCTGACCTGTGTCCTCTTTCCCTGCCTATGGTATATATAGGGGCTGACCTGTGTCCTCCCTCCCTGCCTATGGTGTATATAGGGGCTGACCTGTGTCCTCCCTCCCTGCCTATGGTGTATATAGGGGCTGACCTGTGTCCTCCCTCCCTGCCTATGGTGTATATAGGGGCTGACCTGTGTCCTCTCTCCCTGCCTATGGTGTATATAGGGGCAGCTGTGTGTCCTCTCTCCCTGCCTATGGTGTATATAGGGGCTGACCTGTGTCCTCCCTCCCTGCCTATGGTATATATAGGGGCTGACCTGTGTCCTCTCTCCCTGCCTATGGTGTATATAGGGGCTGACCTGTGTCCTCCCTCCCTGCCTATGGTGTATATAGGGGCTGACCTGTGACCTCCCTCCCTGCCTGTGGTATATATAGGGGCTGACCTGTGTCCTCCCTCCCTGCCTATGGTATATATAGGGGCTGACCTGTGTCCTCTCTCCCTGTCTATGGTATATATAGGGGCTGACCTGTGTCCTCTCTCCCTGCCTATGGTATATATAGGGGCTGACCTGTGACCTGTGTCCTCTCTCCCTGCCTATGGTATACATAGGGTCTGACCTGTCCCCTCCCTGCCTATGTTGTATATAGGGGCTGACCTGTGTCCTCCCTCCCTGCCTATAGTGTATATAGGAGCTGATCTGTGTCCTCCCTCCCTGCCTATGGTATATATAGGGGCTGACTTGTGTCCTCCCTCCCTGCCTATGGTATATATAGGGGCTGACCTGTGTCCTCCCTCCCTGCCTATGGTGTATATATAGGGGCTGACCTGTGTCCTCTCTCCCTGCCTATGGTATACATAGGGTCTGACCTGTCCCCTCCCTGCCTATGGTATATATAGGGGCTGACCTGTGTCCTCCCTCCCTGTCTATGGTATATATAGGGGCAGATCTGTGTCCTCCCTCCCTGCCTATGGTATACATAGGGTCTGACCTGTCCCCTCCCTGCCTATGTTGTATATAGGGGCTGACCTGTGTCCTCTCTCCATGCCTATGGTATATATATAGGGGTCGGCAGAGAGTACATTCCATGTACCTGCAGCAGTGACTTGTGCTGCCTATAGGGGGCGCTACTCCCCCATACCCCGGCGCTTGGCGCCATCACTCATCTTTATGGCCTGTGTCTGAGCACCGGGCGCTGCTGCTGTTTTCCTTCCTCTATTGCTGCGATCAGCTGAGCAGCTTCCAGGATAAGGAGATTTACAGCTGTGTAACCTGCTGCTCCGGCCCCGGGGGGCCCCTCACTCTGACTGTGGGGGCAGGAGGAAGCACAGTCATCTCATTAGGCCGTCTGTCCCGCTAACGTGCAGACGGATCTCTCCGAGCTTCCCATAGGGTCCCGTGTAAACAGCTACTGGAAGTAACGCTGCCCAGAGAGAGCGAGCCGGGCCCCGCGCCAGGGCCGGAGGGGGGTGTAATAGGAGAGACAGGCGGCCAGATCCCCAACACAAAGAGCTGCAGAGAGGAAAAGAAGGAGATTCTATAGGTGATGGGACAGTTATATAGGGGATAAATGTGTGGGACGTGTATACTAGGGAGGGGGCTCAGCGGTCACGGTACAGTTTATATATATATATATATATATATATATATATATATATATATATATAGGGGATGTGTATACTGGGGAGGGGGGCTCAGCGGTCACGGTACAGTTATATATAGGGGATGTGTATACTGGGAGGGGGCTCAGCGGTCACGGTACAGTTATATATAGGGGATGTGTATACTGGGAGGGGGCTCAGCGGTCACGGTACAGATATATATATATATATATATAGGGGATGTGTATACTGGGGAGGGGGCTCAGCGGTCACAGTACAGTTATATATAGGGGATGTGTATACCAGGGAGCGGGCACAGTACAGATATATATGGGACGTATATACTGGGGAGGGTTCTCAGCGGTCACAGTACAGTTATATAGGGGATGTGTATACTGGGAGGGGGCACAGTGATCACAGATGGGATAACTGTATGGGATGAGTATAGTGACGGTCGGGACGGCCCCTATAACTTGCTGTACCTCCTAACGGGGTCTCTGATATCGGCGTCTCTTTAGGGCAGATCCTTCATTCATTAGTTGAGATTGTTTTTAATCTCCATGTTTGTCGGAAGTCCTAGCTCCCGAGTGTGAGGCTGCACTACCGAGACACCATCCACATCAGGGATACACAGCCGCTCTCCACAAGCTACTGCTTTGTCTCACTAGTGGAGTTTTTCTACATGGCTTCTTGCTGACTGTTTTTCCTCTTTTCCAGCTCTCATCGTCTTGTTGAAGGATCCGGTCCCGGCTGTGCGCATTAAAGCTTCTGAGACCATGGGCCGCTTGGCGAAGTTTGTCTGATGTTGGAGGACTACAACTCCCATGATCCAAGCTGCTGCTCAGCTATGAGCTTTATCCTAGCACATCTGACTTTCCGTGTTGTCACCAGCATGTCCTGTAGTGTCACCACTGACTCGTCTGTCTTGTGGATCTGCTCCGGTGGACTCGAGGTTGTCATGACTGTTATGGACACGCTGCAATAAAGACTGTGGGTCGCCGGTCTTGGACGTCGCTCCAGGTCTTGATTTCCGGCCCCCATCGTCCATCCTTTGGGCCCCTTGTCCACATTTGTGTCCACGTTTTGTGTCGGTTCTGAGCTGGGGTGTGTATATTTGGCTGTGTCCACATTTCTGTATATTTCAGGTTGATGGGGCTTTTCTATTGTTGTGGCTTTAGAAGCATCAGAAAACATGACGGTTATTTTCACTACATGTGTGAATTGTGTCTAATTCTCCAGCGCGATCCTGTAGTAATATCCCCAAAGTGACCACACTATTACATCCCAGACCCCTCCTGCTCTCTTTAGGCCTGTATTACACAGTCTATGTTATGGACCGGCCCTGCAGACGTGATATCGGGTGTATAATACAGACACTCACTCTTCGTGCATTACTGTAGCTATCAGGAGCGATCCTGGGAATGGAGATTTGGTGGTAGGCTTCTCATAGGAGGAAGGATCAGGGCAGACTATTATAAGAGAAACAACCCCATCACCATTAGTAAGACCCTTTCAGGGAGGAATCTGGTGTACGGATTCAAGGATCCCCGACTGCTTGAGGAGAACACCAAGAAGTCATGTGTTTAACCCTCGTGTAAGTCTCCTTGGTGGATTGTAACCTGGCTCCATCTGAGAGGATGAGTCTAGATTGTGGTGACCACGGGGACACAAGATCTGCACCAGAGAAGGTCTTGGTATTAGCCGCAACTCCTCTAAATGAGTTTGGCTCCATCACCAAGCTCGTGTCCTGACCTTACCCCATCAATACTCTGGCCTTAGAAGGACTTTGTGACACCCATCTACTCCAGATCTAATGGCAAACCTAAGTATTGGAGTCACCGGACAGTGATGTGAAGATGGTGCTTATTGTCCAGTCGTGGAGGATCTCCTACGCCGGTCACGTATCCCGCAGGCTGGAGATACAGAGAATGAATTTACGTTACAGCTGCCATTGTTAAAATTCTGGTCTGACGGCTTAACTACACCTCTCAATGTTCCACCATTAACTCATCATTGTGATCTGTACCGCTGGAGGCGGTGCTGGTGCCATCATTCTCCACGCTACATCCATGTTGTAAATCTTCAGACTCTTCTTCAAGATTTTCCCACAATTACTACTGGTTGTTGAAAATCCCTTTAAGGCTGTTCCACCCATTAACCTCACAGTAGGGGTGGGAGTTTATGAAGAAGCAGAGAGCGTCCCAAGGAGACATAATAAGTTTTATTATAAAACAAACCACCTCGGCCACTACAAGCGTACAGATGTGTATATACAGGAAGGAGGGTGCCCTTACAGCAGCTGCCGCTCAGTCACCACGATTCACACTCAGCTCTTGCATGAGGATAGACAGGCTCTGGTTACGTGAAGAGCCGGATTGTAGCATCCGCTCCAGAAGAGAATACCCAAGGCTGTGTGGGGTGGAAGACGACATCCAAGACGCCCAGGTCCCGCGTGATCTCGTGTCCTCGAAGAACTTTCACAGGCACAATGAGAGGATTCTGCAGCAGGTCACTGCGGGACAATAGAGACCAGGTCAGAAAATCCCACCCATAGAGTGCACACAGACCCAGAGCAGACACAACACTTACTTGTAGACCATTCCATGACACACAATGACACTGCCGTCATCCGAGCCAGAGGCAAAGAGTGGGTATTGCTTGTGGAAGGACACGGCCCGCAGAGCTTTCTTATGATGTCTATAAAACAACACAATGTCTCAGTGGCGTCGCCAGAGGAGGACATGAGGAGACCCTCACTCACAAGACATACCTGAGGACTTTGTAAGGTTTGGTGGAGAGATCCATGTCAAACCAGGCCAGCTTAGAGTCGTAACTTCCATAGATCAGATTGTCACCTAGGAAGAGACGAGAGGTGAAGTGACTGCCCTGCACACTGTATAGTATAACACTGGGCTGAGACGTCTTCTGTGAACCGGCACTGTATTATTCAGTATTAGCCCCGTCATCCTCTACACTCACCTGCAGGGTGTATAGCGATGCTTGAGATCCATTTGCAGTTGGCGAGCAGCTTCTTGGTCAGCTCCTGTTTCAGCAGGTTGTAGACTCTGATATATCTCTGTGTGGCCACAAAAAAAAATGGGCGAGTGGGGTGGAACTGGACTCGCTGGACCTGACCTTTGCTTTTACGAAATGGGTTTTGGCTGCGTCTGCGGCTGAGCTGATGTATAAGAACCTGAGAATTCCCATTATCTGGGAGAACTACTGCAAAATAGTCCCCACGACCGTGCCAGGTCACCTGTTTCACCGCCTGAGGGGAGAGACAAAGAGTCAGAGACTGAGCCGAGGCCGCAGAGGACATCACCCATCAGGCACAGTTCTACCTTCTCGTGGTGGATCCGGAGCCGAACTCCCTGCTCATAATCTGCACCCTCTGCAGATTCCCAGGTCACCGGCTGCTGCTTCTGCTCCTCAGGCGCTTGATACGCCTCCAAGTGCTGATCTGTGGAATTGGCAAGAAGACGATCTCCAAGGCCGGGATTCACGATGATAACTGAGCGCTCCCTGAGGGTCACAAGCTACATGTGAAATACTGGCACCAGTCTGAAGTTACGTCCCACCAACCAATGTCCATCTCTGACCTGCAGACTTCTACAGTGACTACCTACAGCCTGTACAGTGGTGGTCAAAGCTCTAGAGATACTCACACACACGCCGCCACCAGCACCTGCGAGGCGTTCGGGTTCCAGCTGACACTTTTGATGGCTCCGTCCAGATTAACAGTTTTCATACAACGACCAGAACAAACTTCCCAGAACCTGAGCGTGGAGTCATCAGAGCCTAAGGGGAGAAAATGCGGGGGTCAGCCTCTGTACCTCCGACAACCTGAGGAATGGAGGATTTACTAGCTGCCTCCATAAAAGGTTCATGTCCCCTCAGATTAAGGCAGATGAATTACACTCTTAGTCTAGTAATCTCACACGTCAAAAAAAAAAAAAAAAAAAAGTCATGAATGTGAATGGTTACTGAGGGTACCTACCTGAGACAATCCACTGACCAGTGGGAGAAACACTGATACAGCGCACAAGGTCTGTGTGACCACGATAAACCTGCCGGAGAAAGCAGAGCAGTGAGAAAAGCAAATGAGGGCGGGGACAGAGGTCAGAGCGAGAGGCAGGAGAGGGCAGAGACAGAGGTCAGAGCGAGAGGCAGGAGAGAGCGGGTGGGGACAGAGGTCAGAGCGGGTGGGGACAGAGGTCAGAGCGAGAGGCAGGAGAGAGCGGGTGGGGACAGAGGTCAGAGCGAGAGGCAGGAGAGAGCGGGTGGGGACAGAGGTCAGAGCGAGAGGCAGGAGAGAGCGGGTGGGGACAGAGGTCAGAGCGAGAGGCAGGAGAGAGCGGGTGGGGACAGAGGTCAGAGCGAGAGGCAGGAGAGAGCGGGTGGGGACAGAGGTCAGAGCGAGAGGCAGGAGAGAGCGGGTGGGGACAGAGGTCAGAGCGAGAGGCAGGAGAGAGCGGGTGGGGACAGGTCAGAGCGAGAGGCAGGAGAGAGCGGGTGGGGACAGGTCAGAGCGAGAGGCAGGAGAGAGCGGGTGGGGACAGAGGTCAGAGCGGGAGGCAAGAGAGGGCGGAGACAGAGGTCACAGCAGGAGGCAAGAGAGCTGGACAGAGGTCAGACCGAGAGGCAGGAGAGAGCGGAGACAGAGGTCAGAGCGGGAGCAGGAGTGGAGACAGAGGTCAGAGCAGGAGGCAAGAGAGCGGAAGGCAAGAGCAGGTGGGGACAGAGGTCAGAGCGGGAGGCAAGAGAAGGCAGGGACAGAGGTCAGAGTGGGAGGCAATAAAGGAGATCAGAGTAAAGAGAGGGCAGGACAGAGGTCAGAGCGAGAGGCAAGTGAGGGCAGGACAGCAGAAGGCAGAGGTCAGAGCAAAAAGGCTGGAAGCAACTGAGGGCATGACAGAGGCTATAGCGAGGGGCAACAACGGGCAGGACAGAGGTCAGAGCAACAGGAAGCAGAGCCTTGAGTCAAAATGGGATGCAGCAGCCTAGCAACAATGACAGACACTTCTGGATGGACGGAGGACTCACCATGGACTGTGTGGTAGGGAATGGCTGCAGATCACGGGGTTTGGGCAGTTTTGGGATCAGGTCTTCGGGATCCACATTGACCTGATTGATATAAGAACATAGATGAGGCTGACTTCACGGGAGAGCAGGGCTCACATCTGGTGGTCACTTACCCTCATCTTTCTCTGGCGAGGACACAAGTACAGGTCCAGGCAGCGCTCAAACTTCTCATGTATGAAGCGGGAGTACGCAGGCACGGCACGCAGGGAGCTGTGCTGCTTGGGGATGAAGGACAATTTTCGGTCTTCAGGGTCCTGCTGCTCCCAAGCCAATTTCTGCAAAAAGGAGAAGAGCCCGACATGAAGATGCCTTGTACAAGATGACACACACATCACTACCACAACAGGCACATGTCGCACCTCTTCCTCAGTCATCAGATACTCTGGAGGGGGGTTGTACGACTCCTCATGTCCTGGGAGCTGCAGCTTTGGAGCAGGAACGTGCATTTTGTGCCTCCCTAATATAGCGTTGGGATCCTCTTGAGCCCACAGGTCATAGTAGACTGGGGAGTCATCTCGAGGTTTGCGCGGTTGTATCCAGCCCATCTTAATGGCATGAACCAACTTAGAAACCTAAGGGTGGAAAATATCAAGAAATAATAAAATCACCAGACGAGGTTCAGCAGCAGCACAGCGTATCAGGCCGAGCAAAGATGGCGGCGTCATCAGGAACCAAGACAACACTTTACCTTCTCCTTCTCGATTAGTGATGGGATGAAACTTCTCTTGTCTGCCGGTCGGTTGGTGACTGGATGGATCATGGTCTCATGGGTGAAGAAATCCACCGATGGCTGCAAAAAGAAGCAACGGTTTATCTGACTAAAGTGCATGTAAGAAGGTGAAGGACAATGCTGTGACTACTGGGTGGATGGCTGTGGCTACCGTGGGGATGGGGAGGTGGGAGGGCGGCTGTGGCTACCGTGGGGATGGGGAGGTGGGAGGGCGGCTGTGGCTACCGTGGGGATGGGGAGGTGGGAGGGCGGCTGTGGCTACCGTGGGGATGGGGAGGTGGGAGGGCGGCTGTGGCTACCGTGGGGATGGGGAGGTTGGCTTTTACTACTGTAGGGAGGGGAGGTGGGAGGTTGGCTTTGACTACTGTAGGGAGGGCGGCTATGACTATGGGAGAGTGATGCGAGAAGAGTGGGAGTAGGGGGGGTAGTTGTTGGGAAAACTGCTGTGACTACTGGATGATGGTGGGAAGAGTGCTGTGACTATTGGGGTAGTAATGGTAGGAGAACTGCTGTGTACTGGGGAAGGGATGAAGGGAATACTGCTTGACTACCGGGGGGCATGGGAATGGTGTGGGACACAATTTGTAATACTGGGGAGGGGATTGGTGAACAACTGCTAAGTGGTACCGTCCTTCTTGGCAGTTGAGTGATGACCGATGTACCTGGTAGGGGTCAAAGTTCACATCTCCAAACTGTCCGCGCTGCAGCCGGTCAACTAGATCCACCTGCTCATCAGTCAGTGTTATGTCCCGACCAGTCTTCTTATCGTGAACGGTTCTCCTGTAAACAGAGACATTAGAAGCGATCCCAGGATCACCCCCCGATCTAACACCATGGACCGGATATGTTCCGATGGACTTGAGAGGTCATTCCAGTTTAGTTACCAGGAGGTTTCAATGTCCGGCTCTTGTACTCAGAAGATCACATCTACCCTACCCGCTGGATGAGGACACTGAAATAAACACGACCGACCTCCGGCCAGACTCACCAGTAATCCGGATTCTCCATTTTGTCCAGAAATTCTTCCAGTTGGTCCTTAGTCCTCAGTGGTTTGAAGATCTTCTTCCCATCCAGGTTGTACCCGATGTGAGGGAAATCCTTGTACCATTCCATAGGGATGTTCCCCACCGTGTTCCTGATGTCCTGTCCCGAGAACAATGAAATCAGCAGGTGAGAAGAGACGGCCGGGCAGAGAGAGACGGCCGGGCAGAGAGAGACGGACAGCTTCTCAACAGTCTGTGCTCAGTCTGCAAGGGCCCAAAGAGTGCCAGGGGGCCTCCAAGACCCCGGGTACAACAGCACTGGATGTGGAATCTCCAATGGAGCTTACGTGTATGTAAGATGATGGGAGTTATACTACTACTACTACTACTACTACTACTACTACTACAATGACATAATGCTGAATTTATCTCCAATTTACAACCAGTAGCCAATAGGAAGACGTGGACTGAGTAGGCAGTTGTCGATCCCACTGTTGTCAGTCACTATTTACTGGATCCCTCTCTACTAATCCTCTGACATTCCTGGCGCCATGATGTTCCAAGTTAATCTGCAACTACCAAATAAGAAGGAGCCCTCCGAGAACCCCCAGGACCAGACTGGATACACCAAGTACGAGCTGGCGCTGACCACGTCTTAGATCCTAGGCAGTGGCGAGATGCTATACACATTATATATAAGGGAGGTGGGGACATAGTGACCATACACAGGGCATCTCACGCGCCCCTCCGGCTAGGCTCACTCTTTCGCAGAGCAGAGGGAATGTCACCCAACACCGCACACATCTGAGATCGACCACTGTCAACCCAACAACCGCACACACAGAAGAAGTTCACCAAGAAGTTTTACACATTTTTCAGACAGTCCACGAGGCCAAAAATTCATCACTTTCCCAGTTTGCAGGCAGAATTGAAAATGTGATGGCTACGATGAAGCATTTGAGGGAGCGATAAGGGTTAATGGTGCGCCTGGTTAAGAAGCACAGGCCAGTCTAGGCTGTTAAATCCCACAGCCGTCTGGGGACTCCCTTCCCCCTCATCCAGCTTCCGATGGAGCCCCCCTCACTCGTGTCTGCTGCCGGCCGAGGGAGGAACCAGACTCACTCTCAAGGGTCACTATAAAAAGTCAATCACAGCTGCAGCTCAGCCAGACGGCTGCACTCCACACGTGTGAGATACCACGGCGAGGACACAAATACAGGAGGAGGGGGGAAGAGATGGACAGAGCATCAGCAGCTGCAGCAGAGACAGCGAGCAGGAGGCAGTGACAGGACAGCACAAGATCCGGCCTCACAAGTGGACATCCTCAGCAGAGTCTCCCGGACAGCTGTCCTCTACCAGTGCCTGACACCCTCTGCCTTATCATGTCTTTTGCAATGCTCCGCCATGCCCCTCCTGCCCGCTTTCTCTACCCGGACATCAGCATGCTTTCCGACGACGAGGACAGCGGCAGCGACAGCTCAGACTGCGGCGACAAAGGCTTCCATCACTCAAGTAGTGGTGGTAAAAGGGCAGATAAAAAGTGCCCGCGACTGCAGCGGGAACCACGTCAGCGACATACAGCCAACGCCCGCGAGAGGGACCGGACCAACAGCGTCAACAATGCCTTCACAGCCCTGCGCACACTCATCCCTACAGAGCCTGCGGACCGCAAACTCTCCAAAATAGAGACTCTACGCCTGGCCTCCAGCTACATCTCACACCTTGGAAATGTACTACTGCTCGGAGACACATGTGGAGATGGACAACCCTGTCACACTAGTGCCCCATACTACCAGCACCACCCAACCACTGCCAGCCCCAAGCACAGGGAGCCTGAGCAAGGCCAACCCAAACAGATCTGCACCTTCTGCCTCAGCAACCAGAGGAAGCTGGTGAGTACCAAAACGTCATGAAAAAATAAACCTACCATGTGTCTGCTTATATCAGGCGCCTCACACCCCAGGGGCAATACCCAACCACCAAAATCACAGATGGTCAATGCTCCTTTCCCAGAGCTCAATCCAATCTACTAGGCATGTGACCCTCCACTGACGCCGACTTCCCCAATACTCCCTACCCCCCAGCTCAGACATCATACATCGCTACGGGGAAGCAGGTGCAGGAGAGCCATCACCCCCGATCCACCGCACTCACATTATGGCAGGTACATGCACACACCACAGACGCAGTGTAATACGGAAACATTAAACTTTGTGAGATCTTTGCAATCTCTTGTACTTGATGCGGTATTAAATCCATGGTGGATTTCCAAATTTGCACTGGTCAATTCTCTGGGAAGATTTTCACACAGATACTTTGTGGCAAATATTGATGCAGAAACTATTTGAAACAAACATTTTACATGTGCATGTAGCCCAAGACTGCATGTGTGTGGTGCTCAGGAGTCTCACCATCCTCTGGAGATCTGATCTCATACACATTACGAGGTGAGGTCTAGGTAGAGTCTCCTCCACCTCACCATCCTCTGGAGATCTGATCTCATACACATTACTAGGTGAGGTCTAGGTAGAGTCTCCTCCACCTCACCGTCCTCCTAGAGATCTGATCTCATACACATTACTAGGTGAGGTCTAGGTAGAGTCTCCTCCACCTCACCATCCTCTGGAGATCTGATCTCATACACATTACTAGGTGAGGTCTAGGTAGAGTCTCCTCCACCTCACCGTCCTCCTAGAGATCTGATCTCATGCACATTACTAGATGAGGTCTAGGTAGAGTCTCCTCCACCTCACCATCCTCTGGAGATCTGATCTCATACACATTACTAGGTGAGGTCTAGGTAGAGTCTCCTCCACCTCACCGTCCTCCTAGAGATCTGATCTCATACACATTACTAGATGAGGTCTAGGTAGAGTCTCCTCCACCTCACCGTCCTCCTGGAGATCTGATCTCATACACATTACTAGGTGAGGTCTAGGTAGAGTCTCCTCCACCTCACCGTCCTCCTGGAGATCTGATCTCATACACATTACTAGGTGAGGTCTAGGTAGAGTCTCCTCCACCTCACCATCCTCTGGAGATCTGATCTCATACACATTACGAGGTGAGGTCTAGGTAGAGTCTCCTCCACCTCACCATCCTCTGGAGATCTGATCTCATACACATTACTAGGTGAGGTCTAGGTAGAGTCTCCTCCACCTCACCGTCCTCCTAGAGATCTGATCTCATACACATTACTAGGTGAGGTCTAGGTAGAGTCTCCTCCACCTCACCATCCTCTGGAGATCTGATCTCATACACATTACTAGGTGAGGTCTAGGTAGAGTCTCCTCCACCTCACCGTCCTCCTAGAGATCTGATCTCATGCACATTACTAGATGAGGTCTAGGTAGAGTCTCCTCCACCTCACCATCCTCTGGAGATCTGATCTCATACACATTACTAGGTGAGGTCTAGGTAGAGTCTCCTCCACCTCACCGTCCTCCTAGAGATCTGATCTCATACACATTACTAGATGAGGTCTAGGTAGAGTCTCCTCCACCTCACCATCCTCCTGGAGATCTGATCTCATACACATTACTAGGTGAGGTCTAGGTAGAGTCTCCTCCACCTCACCGTCCTCCTAGAGATCTGATCTCATACACATTACTAGATGAGGTCTAGGTAGAGTCTCCTCCACCTCACCGTCCTCTTGGAGATCTGATCTCATACATATTACTAGATGAGGTCTAGGTAGAGTCTCCTCCACCTCACCGTCCTCCTGGAGATCTGATCTCATACACATTACTAGGTGAGGTCTAGGTAGAGTCTCCTCCACCTCACCGTCCTCCTAGATATCTGATCTCATACATATTACTAGGTGAGGTCTAGGTAGAGTCTCCTCCATCTCCCCGTCCTCTGGAGATCTGATCTGATCCTGTAGTAATGTGTATGAAATCAGGTCTCCAGAGAACGGTGAGGTGGAGGAGACTAGTCCTCACCTGTAGTATTTTGTATGAGATCAGGTCTAGAAAGGGTCTACTCCAGCTCACCATCCTCTGGAGATCTGATCTCATACATATTACTACAGGTGAGGTCTAGGTAGAGTCTCCTCCACCTCACCATCTGGAGATCTGGTCTAATACACATTACTAGGTGAGGTCTAGGTAGAGTCTCCTTCACCTCACCATCCTCAAGGAGATCTGGTCTCGTACACATTACTAGGTGAGGTCTAGAAAGGATCTCATCCATCTCCCCGTCTTCAGAGGATCTAATCTCATACACATTACTAGGTGAGGTCTAGGAAGGGTCTCCTCCACCTCACCGTCCTCAAGGAGATCTGGTCTCCTACACATTACTAGGTGAGGTCTAGAAAGGATCTCATCCATCTCCCCGTCTTCAGAGGATCTAATCTCATACACATTACTAGGTGAGGTCTAGGAAGGATCTCCTCCACCTCACCATCCTCTGTTCTTTGGAGATCTTAGCTGTAGTAATGTGTATGAGATCAGGTCTCCAGAGAACGGTGAGGTGGAGGAGACTAGTCCTCACCTTTAGTATTTTGTATGAGATCAGGTCTAGAAAGGGTCTACTCCAGCTCACCATCCTCTGGAGATCTGATCTCATACACATTACTAGGTGAGGTCTAGGAAGGATCTCTTCCATCTCCCCGTCCTCTGAGGATCTAATCTCATATACAATAATAGGTGAGGTCTAGGATGGATCTTCATCACCTCACCATCCTCTGGAGATCTGATCTCATACATATTACCAGATGAGGTCTAGGTAGAGTCTCCTCCACCTCACCATCCTCTGGAGATCTGGTCTCATACACATTACTAGGTGAGGTCTAGGTAGAGTCTTATCCACCTCACCGTCCTCCTGGAGATCTGATCTCATACACATTACTAGGTGAGGTCTAGGTAGAGTCTCCTCCACCTCACCGTCCTCCTGGAGATCTGATCTCATACACATTACTAGGTGAGGTCTAGGTAGAGTCTCCTCCACCTCACCATCCTCTGGAGATCTGATCTCATACACATTACTAGGTGAGGTCTAGGTAGAGTCTCCTCCACCTCACTGTCCTACACACACACACACACACATATATAATACCGCCCTACAGCCACTCATATTGGAATATGGGTGCAGACTCACTGCATAGTCATCATTGCTTCCTAGCAGTGGAGCAGTAGCTGTCATGTGCGGTGAATGGATTAGGTAGTCATCTGGCAATCAGGGGTCTCTCACCTCACCCGTGTCTGCTTTGCGGTACGTTGCGATATTTGCGCTCGCTGTCTGTCACTTCACCGGTTACTTTTCTTTCTGTCTATTGACTTTTAAACCTCATAAAAATGATTGAGATTCAGGAGTGAACGCTGGCAGAGGGCCGGGGGCCGCGTCTCTGGAGACACCTCGCATGCGGCAGCGTGCCCGCGCCGCCGTCCTCACACAGAACCGCTTTGTTACGCTAAGAGGCTTTGCCCAAATTTTCCATTTTTAAGTGGATTGTAAAATGTGGAAATACACAGAATACCAGAGCGGTCACGTCAACAGGAACGTCAGGAACCACAAACAGCAGCTGCGCCGGCCCTTTAAACACCATAGACCTCAATGTCATATATAGTATAGAGAGGATGAGGCCTGAGGCTCGGACAACCACAAACCTCAGCACAAGTCTGTTTACTGCTGTGAGGTCAGCCATGAATCTACACAGAGCACAAAGCCAGCAGGAAGAGATCACATCCCCAATGTGAACACAGCCTAAGTTATAGCCATTCACATTCCAACCCTTCAGACCTTCTGTCTCAAAAACTGCACAAGAACTGCATGTGTGATTTAAGACTAACACTAGCTCTTATTATAGCGGAGTACAGGGCAGCACTAGCACATATAGCGGAGTATAGGGCAGCACTAGCACATATTATAGCGGAGTACAGGGCAGCACTAGCACATATTATAGCGGAGTATAGGGCAGCACTAGCACATATTATAGCGGAGTACAGGGCAGCACTAGCACATATTATAGCGGAGTATAGGGCAGCACTAGCACATATAGCGGAGTACAGGGCAGCACTAGCACATATAGCGGAGTACAGGGCAGCACTAGCACATATTATAGCGGAGTATAGGGCAGCACTAGCTCATATTATAGTGGAGTACAGGGCAGCACTAGCTCATATTATAGCGGAGTATAGGGCAGCACTAGCACATATTATAGCGGAGTATAGGGCAGCACTAGCACATATTATAGCGGAGTATAGGGCAGCACTAGCACATATTATAGCGGAGTATAGGGCAGCACTAGCTCATATTATAGCGGAGTACAGGGCAGCACTAGCACATATAGCGGAGTATAGGGCAGCACTAGCTCATATTATAGCGGAGTATAGGGCAGCACTAGCACATATTATAGCGGAGTATAGGGCAGCACTAGCACATATTATAGCGGAGTATAGGGCAGCACTAGCACATATTATAGCGGAGTATAGGGCAGCACTAGCACATATAGCGGAGTATAGGGCAGCACTAGCACATATTATAGCGGAGTACAGGGCAGCACTAGCACATATTATAGCGGAGTACAGGGCAGCACTAGCACATATTATAGCGGAGTACAGGGCAGCACTAGCTCATATTATAGCGGAGTACAGGGCAGCACTAGCTCATATTATAGCGGAGTACAGGGCAGCACTAGCACATATTATAGCGGAGTATAGGGCAGCACTAGCACATATTATAGCGGAGTACAGGGCAGCACTAGCACATATTATAGCGGAGTACAGGGCAGCACTAGCTCATATTATAGCGGAGTATAGGGCAGCACTAGCACATATTATAGCGGAGTACAGGGCAGCACTAGCTCATATTATAGCGGAGTATAGGGCAGCACTAGCACATATTATAGCGGAGTATAGGGCAGCACTAGCTCATATTATAGCGGAGTATAGGGCAGCACTAGCTCATATTATAGCGGAGTATAGGGCAGCACTAGCTCATATTATAGCGGAGTATAGGGCAGCACTAGCACATATTATAGCGGAGTACAGGGCAGCACTAGCACATATTATAGCGGAGTATAGGGCAGCACTAGCACATATCATAGCGGAGTATAGGGCAGCACTAGCTCATATTATAGCGGAGTACAGGGCAGCACTAGCACATATTATAGCGGAGTACAGGGCAGCACTAGCACATATTATAGCGGAGTATAGGGCAGCACTAGCACATATTATAGCGGAGTACAGGGCAGCACTAGCACATATTATAGCGGAGTATAGGGCAGCACTAGCTCATATTATAGCGGAGTACAGGGCAGCACTAGCACATATTATAGCGGAGTATAGGGCAGCACTAGCTCATATTATAGCGGAGTATAGGGCAGCACTAGCACATATAGCGGAGTATAGGGCAGCACTAGCTCATATTATAGCGGAGTACAGGGCAGCACTAGCACATATTATAGCGGAGTACAGGGCAGCACTAGCACATATTATAGCGGAGTACAGGGCAGCACTAGCACATATTATAGCGGAGTATAGGGCAGCACTAGCACATATTATAGCGGAGTACAGGGCAGCACTAGCACATATTATAGCGGAGTACAGGGCAGCACTAGCACATATTATAGCGGAGTATAGGGCAACACTAGCACATATTATAGCGGAGTATAGGGCAGCACTAGCACATATTATAGCGGAGTATAGGGCAGCACTAGCACATATTATAGCGGAGTATAGGGCAGCACTAGCACATATTATAGCGGAGTATAGGGCAGCACTAGCTCATATTATAGCGGAGTACAGGGCAGCACTAGCACATATTATAGCGGAGTATAGGGCAGCACTAGCACATATTATAGCGGAGTATAGGGCAGCACTAGCACATATTATAGCGGAGTACAGGGCAGCACTAGCACATATTATAGCGGAGTATAGGGCAACACTAGCACATATTATAGCGGAGTATAGGGCAGCACTAGCACATATTATAGCGGAGTACAGGGCAGCACTAGCTCATATTATAGCGGAGTATAGGGCAGCACTAGCACATATTATAGCGGAGTATAGGGCAGCACTAGCACATATTATAGCGGAGTATAGGGCAGCACTAGCTCATATTATAGCGGAGTATAGGGCAGCACTAGCTCATATTATAGCGGAGTATAGGGCAGCACTAGCACATATTATAGCGGAGTATAGGGCAGCACTAGCACATATTATGGCGGAGTATAGGGCAGCACTAGCACATATTATGGCGGAGTATAGGGCAGCACTAGCTCATATTATAGCGGAGTACAGGGCAGCACTAGCACATATTATAGCGGAGTATAGGGCAGCACTAGCACATATTATAGCGGAGTACAGGGCAGCACTAGCACATATTATAGCGGAGTACAGGGCAGCACTAGCACATATTATAGCGGAGTACAGGGCAGCACTAGCACATATTATAGCGGAGTACAGGGCAGCACTAGCACATATTATAGCGGAGTATAGGGCAGCACTAGCTCATATTATAGCGGAGTACAGGGCAGCACTAGCACATATTATAGCGGAGTATAGGGCAGCACTAGCACATATTATAGCGGAGTACAGGGCAGCACTAGCACATATTATAGCGGAGTATAGGGCAGCACTAGCACATATTATAGCGGAGTATAGGGCAGCACTAGCACATATTATAGCGGAGTATAGGGCAGCACTAGCACATATTATAGCGGAGTACAGGGCAGCACTAGCACATATTATGGCGGAGTATAGGGCAGCACTAGCACATATTATAGCGGAGTATAGGGCAGCACTAGCTCATATAGCGGAGTATAGGGCAGCACTAGCACATATTATAGCCGAGTACAGGGCAGCACTAGCACATATCATAGCGGAGTACAGGGCAGCACTAGCACATATTATAGCGGAGTACAGGGCAGCACTAGCTCTTATTATAGCAGAGTATAGGGCAGCCCCTGTTATAGCGGAGTACAGGGCAGTACTAGATCTTATTATAGCGGAGTATAGGGCAGCCCCTGTTATAGGGGCAGCTCCTGTTATAGCGGCAGCTCCTGTTATAGCGGCAGCCCCTGTTATAGCGGCAGCTCCTGTTATAGCGGCAGCCCCTGTTATAGCGGCAGCCCCTGTTATAGCGGCAGCCCCTGTTATAGCGGCAGCTCCTGTTATAGCGGCAGCTCCTGTTATAGCGGCAGCCCCTGTTATAGCGGCAGCTCCTGTTATAGCGGCAGCTCCTGTTATAGCGGCAGCCCCTGTTATAGCGGCAGCTCCTGTTATAGCGGCAGCCCCTGTTATAGGGGCAGCTCCTGTTATAGCGGCAGCTCCTGTTATAGCGGCAGCTCCTGTTATAGCGGCAGCCCCTGTTATAGGGGCAGCTCCTGTTATAGCGGCAGCTCCTGTTATAGCGGCAGCTCCTGTTATAGCGGCAGCTCCTGTTATAGCGGCAGCTCTCCAGGTTAGCCCAGGTTCGGCACACTGGATGGTGTACTCCTCTATTATATTGTGTGTGGTCACATTTCGGCTCTATCAGGACGCCCCCCCTCTCGCCTCCGTTCTCCTCACGCGCTCCCAGCTCTATAAATCTCCTCTCTGGACGCGGCGAGCAGATATTATTTCACGGTTTCGGGCGGTTACAGACGTGGAAAGTAAATTCTTTCAAAATAACGTATTCATCCCTAAACAAAGGCCGACCTAGTGATGTATCCAGAGTACAGGGCAGCGCCCCCCGCAGGCCTGAGGAGCAATGACACAGGGGACGGGGCCAGAGTACAGGGCAGCGCCCCCCGCAGGCCTGAGGAGCAATGACACAGGGGACGGGGCCAGAGTACAGGGCAGCGCCCCCCGCAGGCCTGAGGAGCAATGACACAGGGGACGGGGCCAGAGTACAGGGCAGCGCCCCCCGCAGGCCTGAGGAGCAATGACACAGGGGACGGGGCCAGAGTACAGGGCAGCGCCCCCCGCAGGCCTGAGGAGCAATGACACAGGGGACAGGGCCAGAGTACAGGGCAGCGCCCCCCGCAGGCCTGAGGAGCAATGACACAGGGGACAGGGCCAGAGTACAGGGCAGCGCCCCCCGCAGGCCTGAGGAGCAATGACACAGGGGACAGGGCCAGAGTACAGGGCAGCGCCCCCCGCAGGCCAGGGGGACACATCAGTGATGTCTCTGGAGGTTAACCCTTTCCTTCATTTGCTTTGCAGGGAAAAGATCGAGAGAGGAAGACGACCATCAGAACCTAATGAAGGCTGCGGGGGAGCAGCGACCCCCAGTGATACCCTGAAATCACACAACCAGTCAGAGACCAGCGTGCCAAGGACGGGCACCCCCAATCCAGCGCTCAGAAGATGAGAGACTGTGGGGTGAGAGGGGCCGCACACAGACCACCAGGGACAAGGCCGCCTCAGAGCTATGTACACGTGTGGCGGTGGTCACTTCAGGACTGGACGGCCCCCACGTCAGCCCCCCATGTGTATCTGTCACTGCAATAAACAGATGTTGTCTATTTATATGAGCGCTGCCGTCATCACTGCTGGTGTATATGGTGGGGGGTTTATACAATCTGTATGGACGCTGCCCCTGAGCCAGGACATGGTTGTGGTCACATGACCTCGAGCTGGTGACATCACGCAGCTACGTCACATGATGTTCATGTATCAAGGGCAGACCAGGGTGCCCCCTCTCTGCAGGCCACTTGGGGCGTCATGGGGATTGTAGTTTTCAGCCTATGGCTAGCAAATGTCCCCCCCTTAAAGGATCAGTCATCAAACAAAATCCCCTTTAAGGGTCACTACGACATGTGCCCTGAATCTCCCGCTTACTATAGGTGACACCCGCCATTACACTACAGACACAGCATAGGGCGACAACTATTGGGAGTTATTCTGCTCCATGAGCTGTACAGGTAAGGACAGTCTATTGCTCCCTGTTATCAGCCGCTCTGGATGACATCGGGTAACAGAAAGGAGGCTCCTCCCACTAGAGGGCACTCCTGACCTGCGGCCACTACTATACCGCTTGCAGGGACAGAAGGGGTTAATGTCTGGGGGTGTTTGGTTTCGGAGGAGATGGGTTGTAGGAAAATATCCTTCAGATCCGCTGGGGTTTGGCAGGTTTCGCATCATTCCACCCCGGAACGTGGCCAAATAGACCCGTGGAGCGTCTGACAACGCCGCGGCGACAGCCCGGGACTGGAGGGGTTAATCAGACGTAATACTAGGAGAGGGCCGGCCATTAACCCCTCAGCAACCAGTGGTAAAGACAAGATCAGTGCCAAGGAGGGGCCCACCATTAACCCTGTAGTGACCGCCGGCGCTAAAGGACATCCAGCAGCCCCACAATTAACTCCTTCTCGCCCAGCACATGCCGCAGTCAGATATATAGGAGTGTATAGGAGTCTGTGTGAGGTTAAGCGGCTGCAGCTGTAGCGGTGGCAGGTGGGGGCTGGGGGATCCCCCTGTGCCTGTCTGGGACTGGAGGAAGCCAGCTCACCTCTGGAACACTTCACTCTCTCCTCATCTCCCCCCCCACGGGACAATAATCCCACCACCCCCCCACTCTCCTCCTTCCTGAGCCCCCGGATCACTTTACAAGAGTGCAGCCGCCTCCCCCGCTGCAGGTGACTCTTTAACCCCCGACTGCCGGAAAGCAGCCCCAAATAGCATCATCAATTAACCCTTCACGTCCTGTATCATCAGCAGAGGGCTCCATGTAATACAGGACAGCGCCCCCAAAAGGCTAGAAGAGGATTGTACAATTACCACTCATATCCTGCACTATAGAGGGGCCACGACTGTCACCGCGCCGGAGCCCGCAGACCCAGCACACTATACCAGGGCTTACTAGCTTTACTCATGTAGGGGCTCCGCCGATCACCAGGCCCCCGAGCCCCCCGCTCCTACACCACCACAGAGGAGGACTGAGAATGGAGCAGCGGGCACAGCCAGGAGCACGGCAGCAGAGGAGGAGGAAGAAGACCGGAGCAGCGGGCACAGCCAGGACCACGGCGGCAGAGCAGGAGGAAGAAGAGCGGAGCAGCGGGCACAGCCAGGACCACGGCGGCAGAGCAGGAGGAAGAAGAGCGGAGCAGCGGGCACAGCCAGGAGCACGGCAGCAGAGGAGGAGGAAGAAGACCGGAGCAGCGGGCACAACCAGGAGCGCAGAGGAGGAGGAGGAAGAAGAGCGGAGCAGCGGGCACAGCCAGGACCACGGCGGCAGAGCAGGAGGAAGAAGAGCGGAGCAGCGGGCACAGCCAGGACCACGGCGGCAGAGCAGGAGGAAGAAGAGCGGAGCAGCGGGCACAGCCAGGACCACGGCGGCAGAGCAGGAGGAAGAAGAGCGGAGCAGCGGGCACAGCCAGGACCACGGCGGCAGAGCAGGAGGAAGAAGAGCGGAGCAGCGGGCACAGCCAGGACCACGGCGGCAGAGCAGGAGGAAGAAGAGCGGAGCAGCGGGCACAGCCAGGAGCACGGCAGCAGAGGAGGAGGAAGAAGACCGGAGCAGCGGGCACAGCCAGGAGCGCAGAGGAGGAGGAGGAAGAAGAGCGGAGCAGCGGGCACAGCCAGGACCACGGCGGCAGAGCAGGAGGAAGAAGAGCGGAGCAGCGGGCACAGCCAGGACCACGGCAGCAGAGCAGGAGGAAGAAGAGCGGAGCAGCGGGCACAGCCAAGACCACGGCGGCAGAGCAGGAGGAAGAAGAGCGGAGCAGCGGGCACAGCCAGGACCACGGCGGCAGAGGAGGAGGAAGAAGAGCGGAGCAGCGGGCACAGCCAGGACCACGGCGGCAGAGCAGGAGGAAGAAGAGCGGAGCAGCGGGCACAGCTAGGACCACGGCGGCAGAGCAGGAGGAAGAAGAGCGGAGCAGCGGGCACAGCCAGGAGCGCAGAGGAGGAGGAGGAAGAAGAGCGGAGCAGCGGGCACAGCCAGGACCACGGCAGCAGAGGAGGAGGAAGAAGAGCGGAGCAGCGGGCACAGCCAGGACCACGGCGGCAGAGCAGGAGGAAGAAGAGCGGAGCAGCGGGCACAGCCAGGACCACGGCAGCAGAGGAGGAGGAAGAAGAGCGGAGCAGCGGGCACAGCCAGGAGCACGGCGGCAGAGCAGGAGGAAGAAGAGCGGAGCAGCGGGCACAGCCAGGAGCACGGTGGCAGCAGAAGAGGAGGAAGAAGAGAGGAGCAGCGGGCACAGCCAGGAGCGCGGCAGAGGAGGAGGAAGAAGAGCGGAGCAGCGGGCACAGCCAGGACCACGGCGGCAGAGGAGGAGGAAGAAGAGCGGAGCAGCGGGCACAGCCAGGAGCGCGGCAGAGGAGGAGGAAGAAGAGCGGAGCAGCGGGCACAGCCAGGACCACGGCGGCAGAGGAGGAGGAAGAAGAGCGGAGCAGCGGGCACAGCCAGGAGCGCGGCAGAGGAGGAGGAAGAAGAGCGGAGCAGCGGGCACAGCCAGGACCACGGCGGCAGAGGAGGAGGAAGAAGAGCGGAGCAGCGGGCACAGCCAGGAGCGCGGCAGAGGAGGAGGAAGAAGAGCGGAGCAGCGGGCACAGCCAGGACCACGGCGGCAGAGGAGGAGGAAGAAGAGCGGAGCAGCGGGCACAGCCAGGAGCGCGGCAGAGGAGGAGGAAGAAGAGCGGAGCAGCGGGCACAGCCAGGACCCCACTGTGGAGGGGGGAGTTTTACTACAGTAGTGGGACACAGGGTCTAGGGGGCACAGCAGACATGGCTCCTGCAACTTTGCGACATCCTGTTAATATCTCTGCTTGCGATCATTGAATATAAAAAGTTTAAAACAAGTCTTGCTCACAGCTGAGAGTTTGTTACAATGTATCCAGACAGTGCTGGCTCCAGACTGCTTATACATGTACCTGTCTATGTAACAAGTCTTCAGCTGTGAGACATGCGTGGTCACTGTGTTTGCCGCCTCCACCAGCTGACAGGTGAACAGAAGAATAGCCTAGAAAGGACCCCCCCCCCAACCCAAACTGCACCACACACTGCAGTAACTCCAGTACACCCACTAACAGTGCCCCTAGTGCCAGGTTATCACACTGCAGGGCCCCTGCACTTCCCACTGTCTCAAGAGGGCCAATGCAAAAAGTAATGGCTGCCATCAATACAAATACCGGACACATCACCACATACCACACACAGCTGGGGGGCTGCTACATTTGTATCCAGGGACAGGAGAGACGTGTGCTGCTGCTGTGCACTGATACATTGTAACGAATCATACAGACAAGCAGTGAAGAAGGAAGCTAGAGTCACATGGTACAAGGATGCTTCTGCCTCCTTTCTGTGGTGGAGCGCCCATTTAAGACCTGGTATAAGGAGATCTGAGCTATTTCTTAAGACCCTACTCTGATTATTAACCCCCTCCACCGTCATCTACAGGGGGCGCAGCTTACAGATGTATCAGGTCCCTCATCGCCAGGTCCGCTTAGGTCCCATAGTAGTCAGCAGCTGCAGTACTGCCTTCTCGCCTGCAGGTGGTGCTGTATACAATCATTAGGTTAAAGCCCTAACGACCAGAGCAATTGGGGGGCGATGACCACTGAGTGCAGAGCGAAAGCGACAGAGTCCTCACCAGCAGCCTTGGGGTTAATGTGCTGGACCGAATCATGAGCCGTCTGCCCAGAATTCAGTCCAGTTTTATTAGAAGTTGAAGGGATGGGGCGAGGAGCGAGGAGTCTGCCAAGTGCTGGAGGGGAGGGGGCACCTCACAAGGAGCAGCTACTGAACACCCATCCCCGCCACCCCCCTCCGGGGTCACACTCAGCTTCTGCAGTGAGGAGGGGGCCGGAGAGAGACAGCGCCAGCAGCAGCAGCGGCGGCCCACAGCCTCATTCATTACCTGAGAACAGCTGGAAAACCCATTGTGCGCTCACTAAATACTTCCTACCCTAGAGGGGGGGGGAGGGGCCATCCAAGGAAGACAGGGCTCAGAGGAGATAACGGGGAGAGGGGCTGCTAATGTGGATATACCAGTGACGAAATAGGGCGAGAGCGAAAGATCGCAGAGTGACATCAATAGGTACGCCTGCCAGTGACTGCAAACCCCAACACTGCAACACCAAACCCCAACACCGGGCTCTCTACCAAACCCCAACACTCCCCTACCAAACCCCAACACCGCGCTCTCTACCAAACCCCTACACCGCGCTCTCTACCAAACCCCAACACCGCGCTCTCTACCAAACCCCAACACCGCGCTCTCTACCAAACCCCAACACCGCGCTCTCTACCAAACCCCAATACTGCACTACCAAACCCCAACACCGGGCTCTCTACCAAACCCCAACACCGGGCTCTCTACCAAACCCCAACACCGGGCTCTCTACCAAACCCCAACACCGCGCTCTCTACCAAACCCCAACACCGCGCTCTCTACCAAACCCCAACACTGCACTACCAAACCCCAACACCGGGTTCTCTACCAAACCCCAACACCGCGCTCTCTACCAAACCCCAACACTGCACTACCAAACCCCAACACCGGGCTCTCTACCAAACCCCAACACCGCGCTCTCTACCAAACCCCAACACCGCGCTCTCTACCAAACCCCAACACCGCGCTCTCTACCAAACCCCAACACCGCGCTCTCTACCAAACCCCAACACCGCGCTCTCTACCAAACCCCAACACCGCGCTCTCTACCAAACCCCAACACCGCGCTCTCTACCAAACCCCAACACCGCGCTCTCTACCAAACCCCAACACTGCGCTACCAAACCCCAACACTGCGCTACCAAACCCCAACACTGCGCTACCAAACCCCAACACCGGGCTCTCTACCAAACCCCAACACTGCAATACCAAACCCCAACACTGCGCTCTCTACCAAACCCCAACACTGCAATACCAAACCCCAACACCGGGCTCTCTACCAAACCCCAACACTGTGCTCTCTACCACACCCCAACACCGTGCTCTCTACCAAACTCCAACACTGCAATACCAAACCCCAACACCGCGCTCTTTACCAAACCCCAACACCGCGCTCTCTACCAAACCCCAACACCGCGCTCTCTACCAAACCGCAACACCGCGCTCTCTACCAAACCCCAACACTGCACTACCAAACCCCAACACCGGGCTCTCTACCAAACCCCAACACCGGGCTCTCTACCAAACCCCAACACCGCGCTCTCTACCAAACCCCAACACCGCGCTCTCTACCAAACCCCAACACCGCGCTCTCTACCAAACCCCAACACCGCGCTCTCTACCAAACCCCAACACCGCGCTCTCTACCAAACCCCAACACCGCGCTCTCTACCAAACCCCAACACCGCGCTCTCTACCAAACCCCAACACCGCGCTCTCTACCAAACCCCAACACCGCGCTCTCTACCAAACCCCAACACCGGGCTCTCTACCAAACCCCAACACCGGGCTCTCTACCAAACCCCAACACCGGGCTCTCTACCAAACCCCAACATCGGGCTCTCTACCAAACCCCAACACCGGGCTCTCTACCAAACCCCAACACCGGGCTCTCTACCAAACCCCAACACCGCGCTCTCTACCAAACCCCAACACTGCAATACCAAACCCCAACACCGGGCTCTCTACCAAACCCCAACACCGCGCTCTCTACCAAACCCCAACACCGCGCTCTCTACCAAACCCCAACACTGCAATACCAAACCCCAACACCGGGCTCTCTACCAAACCCCAACACCGGGCTCTCTACCAAGCCCCAACACCGGGCTCTCTACCAAGCCCCAACACCGGGCTCTCTACCAAGCCCCAACACCGGGCTCTCTACCAAACCCCAACACCGGGCTCTCTACCAAACCCCAACACCGGGCTCTCTACCAAACCCCAACACCGGGCTCTCTACCAAACCCCAACACCGGGCTCTCTACCAAACCCCAACACCGCGCTCTCTACCAAACCCCAACACCGCGCTCTCTACCAAACCCCAACACTGCAATACCAAACCCCAACACCGGGCTCTCTACCAAACCCCAACACCGGGCTCTCTACCAAACCCCAACACCGGGCTCTCTACCAAACCCCAACACCGGGCTCTCTACCAAACCCCAACACCGGGCTCTCTACCAAACCCCAACACCGGGCTCTCTACCAAACCCCAACACCGGGCTCTCTACCAAACCCCAACACCGGGCTCTCTACCAAACCCCAACACCGGGCTCTCTACCAAACCCCAACACCGGGCTCTCTACCAAACCCCAACACCGGGCTCTCTACCAAACCCCAACACCGGGCTCTCTACCAAACCCCAACACCGGGCTCTCTACCAAACCCCAACACCGGGGGCTCTACCAAACCCCAACACCGGGCTCTCTACCAAACCCCAACACCGGGGGCTCTACCAAACCCCAACACCGGGCTCTCTACCAAACCCCAACACCGGGCTCTCTACCAAACCCCAACACCGGGCTCTCTACCAAACCCCAACACCGGGCTCTCTACTAAACCCCAACACCGGGCTCTCTACCAAACCCCAACACTGCGCTCTCTATCAAACCCCAACACTGCGCTCTCTACCAAACCCCAACATTGGGCTCTCTACCAAACCCCAACACTGCGCTCTCTACCAAACCCCAACACTGCGCTCTCTACCAAACCCCAACACTGCACTACCAAACCCCAACACTGAACTCTCTACCAAACCCCAACACTGAACTCTCTACCAAACCCCAACACTGAACTCTCTACCAAACCCCAACAACGTGCTCTCTCCAGGGGCTCCTCCATAACTGCCGGGAGCTCCGTCCCTCATTATACCTCTATATAGTGTAATGTACAGCGCCCACTACTGGTGACCACTGTACAGATCCCTCCAGGGGCTCATTCCACGTATACCACTACAGACGGAATATGTCAGGGCAGGGTCCAGTTAACCCTTCATGGTCTGTGCCTCATTATAAGGCTAGGTTATAGGGTCAGACATCGGCCTCTTACCTCTTCATCGGAGGAGTCCTGCTCGTACTCATCGCCCCGTACTGTCACATGATCACGAGATATTTCTGGCACCTCAAATAAAAAGAACAGGAAGAAAAATGTAAGAATCAGAAAAACAAAATGAAGAAAGAAAGTCCCCCCCACCCCCATCATATGTGATCACCCAGGTAATACACAGCACTCGTGTACACGCACAGCAGGGTCCTCCATCCATCATACGGGGAGGGGGGGCTCCTCTATAGTAACTGCTACAAGCAGAGCACATACTACAATAAGGGCCCATTCACATGCGGCATCTGACGCTGATTCTGACTCCAATTCTTCATAAGTGTCCTGGTAGTTCCTGCTGATCCAGCCCAGAGGGGTCACAAATCTGGCCCCACCCCCTCCGATCGCCATAGGCCAAGCTCTCGCTTGTCTAGGACAAGTCAGCCCTCCGGCTGATGCCAGGCCTTAAATATGGCCCCCGGGGCAGGGGCCACAAAAGTATCACAGAGCAGAGAGCAGCCGCAGTGCCGGGGGGGCACGGACACGTCTGACCACGGCACCTGAGGGGTTCAGTTGATTTCCCCCCCCCCCCCCCCCATCAACTTCCAAACAGTTCTTGCACTTCAAGATGCTTGGGCCGACCCAACGAATATAAGGAATTATATTCTAATCATTATTACTGCACAGCGTACACTGTAAAAACAACCGCCCTAATTTATACATGAAGACGGTGCTAGTAACATTCACCCAGATTCTCGTATGGAGAGCCTTAGGATAGGCCATCAGTTTTAGATCTGTGGGATCCAACACCCGGGACCCACCCCCCGATCACGTGTACTAAGCAGATCTCATGTTAACATACCACAAGCCGTGGCGGGGAGACTAGGTACCGCAACGCTGCCCCATAGATCTAATACAGAGAGCTGCATCACCTACATATCATCTATTGCCATAACTGTCACCCTCCTCCTCCTCCTCCAAACTCCTCCTCCCCCCAATCACACCCCTCCTCCTCCTCCTCCTCCCCAATCACACCCCTCCTCCTCCTCCTCCCCCCCCAATCACACCCCTCCTCCTCCTACTCCTCCCCCCCAATCACACCCCTCCTCCTCCTCCTCCCCCCCAATCACACCCCTCCTCCTCCTACTCCTCCCCCCAATCACACCCCTCCTCCTCCTCCTCCTCCCCCCCAATCACACCCCTCCTCCTCCTCCTCCTCCCCCCAATCACACCCCTCCTCCTCCCCCCAATCACACCCCTCTTCCTCCCCCCAATCACACCCCTCCTCCTCCTCCCCCCCCCCAATCACACCCCTCCTCCTCCTCCTCCTCCCCCCAATCACACCCCTCCTCCTCCTCCTCCTCCCCCCCAATCACACCCCTCCTCCTCCCCCCAATCACACCCCTCTTCCTCCCCCCAATCACCCCTCCTCCTCCTCCTCCCCCCCCCCCAATCACACCCCTCCTCCTCCTCCTCCTCCCCCCCAATCACACCCCTCCTCCTCCTCCTCCTCCCCCCCAATCACACCCCCCTCCTCCTCCTCCTCCTCCCCCCAATCACACCCCTCCTCCTCCCCCCAATCACACCCCTCCTCCTCCCCCCAATCACACCCCTCCTCCTCCCCCCAATCACACCCCTCCTCCTCCCCCAATCACACCCCTCCTCCTCCCCCCAATCACACCCCTCCTCCTCCCCCAATCACACCCCTCCTCCTCCCCCCAATCACACTCCTCCTCTTCCTCCTCCCCCCAATCACACTCCTCCTCTTCCTCCTCCCCCCAATCACACTCCTCCTCTTCCTCCCCATCACACTCCTCCTCTTCCTCCTCCCCCCAATCACACTCCTCCTCTTCCTCCCCCCCATCACACTCCTCCTCTTCCTCCCCCCCCAATCACACTCCTCCTCTTCCTCCCCCCCCCAATCACACTCCTCCTCTTCCTCCCCCCCAATCACACCCCTCCTCCTCCTCCTCCTCCCCCCCAATCACACCCCTCCTCCTCCTCCCCCCAATCACACCCCTCCTCCTCCTCCCCCCAATCACACCCCTCCTCCTCCTCCCCCCCAATCACACCCCTCCTCCTCCTCCTCCCCCCCCCAATCACACCCCTCCTCCTCCTACTCCTCCCCCCAATCACACCCCTCCTCCTCCTCCTCCCCCCCAATCACACCCCTCCTCCTCCTACTCCTCCCCCCCAATCACACCCCTCCTCCTCCTCCTCCTCCCCCCCAATCACACCCCTCCTCCTCCTCCTCCTCCCCCCAATCACACCCCTCCTCCTCCCCCCAATCACACCCCTCTTCCTCCCCCCAATCACACCCCTCCTCCTCCTCCTCCCCCCCCAATCACACCCCTCCTCCTCCTCCTCCTCCCCCCAATCACACCCCTCCTCCTCCTCCTCCTCCCCCCAATCACACCCCTCCTCCTCCCCCCAATCACACCCCTCTTCCTCCCCCCAATCACACCCCTCCTCCTCCTCCTCCCCCCCCAATCACACCCCTCCTCCTCCTCCTCCTCCCCCCAATCACACCCCTCCTCCTCCTCCTCCTCCCCCCCAATCACACCCCTCCTCCTCCTCCTCCTCCCCCCAATCACACCCCTCCTCCTCCTCCTCCTCCCCCCAATCACACCCCTCCTCCTCCCCCCAATCACACCCCTCCTCCTCCCCCAATCACACCCCTCCTCCTCCCCCCAATCACACCCCTCCTCCTCCCCCAATCACACCCCTCCTCCTCCCCCCAATCACACCCCTCCTCCTCCCCCCAATCACACCCCTCCTCCTCCCCCCAATCACACTCCTCCTCCCCCCAATCACACTCCTCCTCTTCCTCCTCCCCCCAATCACACTCCTCCTCTTCCTCCCCATCACACTCCTCCTCTTCCTCCTCCCCCCAATCACACTCCTCCTCTTCCTCCCCCCCAATCACACTCCTCCTCTTCCTCCCCCCCAATCACACTCCTCCTCTTCCTCCCCCCCCCAATCACACTCCTCCTCTTCCTCCCCCCAATCACACCCCTCCTCCTCCTCCTCCTCCCCCCAATCACACCCCTCCTCCTCCTCCCCCCAATCACACCCCTCCTCCTCCTCCCCCCCAATCACACCCCTCCTCCTCCTCCCCCCAATCACACCCCTCCTCCTCCTCCCCCCAATCACACCCCTCCTCCTCCTCCCCCCAATCACACCCCTCCTCCTCCTCCTCCCCCCAATCACACCCCTCCTCCTCCTCCTCCCCCCAATCACACCCCTCCTCCTCCCAATCACACCCCTCCTCCTCCCCCCAATCACACCCCTCCTCCTCCCCCCAATCACACCCCTCCTCCTCCCCCCAAATCACACCCCTCCTCCTCCCCCCAAATCACACCCCTCCTCCTCCCCCCAAATCACACCCCTCCTCCTCCCCCCAAATCACACCCCTCCTCCTCCTCCTCCCAAATCACACTCCTCCTCTTCCTCCTCCCCCCAATCACACTCCTCCTCTTCCTCCCCCCCCAATCACACTCCTCCTCTTCCTCCCCCCCCAATCACACTCCTCCTCTTCCTCCTCCCCCCAATCACACTCCTCCTCCTCCTCCCCCCCAATCACACCCCTCCTCCTCCTCCCAATCACACCCCTCCTCCTCCCCCCAATCACACCCCTCCTCCTCCCCCCAATCACACCCCTCCTCCTCCCCCCAATCACACCCCTCCTCCTCCCCCCAATCACACCCCTCCTCCTCCCCCCAAATCACACCCCTCCTCCTCCCCCCAAATCACACCCCTCCTCCTCCCCCCAAATCACACCCCTCCTCCTCCCCCCAATCACACCCCTCCTCCTCCCCCCAAATCACACCCCTCCTCCTCCCCCCAAATCACACCCCTCCTCCTCCTCCTCCCAAATCACACTCCTCCTCTTCCTCCTCCCCCCAATCACACTCCTCCTCTTCCTCCCCCCCCAATCACACTCCTCCTCTTCCTCCCCCCCCCAATCACACTCCTCCTCTTCCTCCCCCCAATCACACTCCTCCTCTTCCTCCAATTATCCTCTTAAATCCCTCCTCCCCCACATATACACTTCTGGACACTGTAGTGCGGCCCGAGGCTCACTCATCTGGACCTAATAACCAACGCTCTTCTTTAGATTCCACCAAGGGCATAGAAGTCAGAGGAATCGGGGGCGAGGTCCATCTCAAATTCTTCATTTTCCATAGTATGAACTAGGTTTTGCCTTAGTGGTGGTAGATGTGGATGGGGCGACCCCCAAATCCCTCTATAGACCCGGTTACCTTGTCTGCAGGCTCTGCCCCGTCATCCTCCTCATCGCTGCTGTCACTGCCGGAGTCCTCCAGCCCGGAGTACTGACTCTCCTCGCTGTCACTCACATCGCTCTCCTCACCGTCACTTATCACACCGTCTTCTCCGAGCAGCGGCTCCTGCACAAACACGAAAAGGTGACTTACAAAATGAGCAGGTACTGCCAGGGGCCCCTCAGCCTCTCCTCTGTATCGGGGGGCCCCTCAGCCTCTCTCAGTACCCGGGGCCCCTCAGCTTCTCCTCAGTACCCGGGGCCCCTCAGCTTCTCCTCAGTACCCGGGGCCCCTCAGCTTCTCCTCAGTACCCGGGGCCCCTCAGCTTCTCCTCAGTACCCGGGGCCCCTCAGCTTCTCCTCTGTATCGGGGGGGCCCCTCAGCCTCTACTCTGTATCGGGGGGCCCCTCAGCTTCTCCTCAGTACCCAGGACCACTCCTCCTGTCCTCAGTACCCGGGGCCCCTCAGCTTCTCCTCTGTACTCGGGGCCCCTCTGCCTCTCCTCTGTACTCGGGGGCCCCTCTGCCTCTCCTCTGTACTCGGGGGCCCCTCTGCCTCTCCTCTGTACTCGGGGGCCCCTCTGCCTCTCCTCTGTACTCGGGGGCCCCTCTGCCTCTCCTCTGTACTCGGGGGCCCCTCTGCCTCTCCTCTGTACTCGGGGGCCCCTCTGCCTCTCCTCTGTACTCGGGGGCCCCTCTGCCTCTCCTCTGTACTCGGGGGCCCCTCTGCCTCTCCTCTGTACTCGGGGGCCCCTCTGCCTCTCCTCTGTACTCGGGGGCCCCTCTGCCTCTCCTCTGTACTCGGGGGCCCCTCTGCCTCTCCTCTGTACTCGGGGGCCCCTCTGCCTCTCCTCTGTACTCGGGGGCCCCTCTGCCTCTCCTCTGTACTCGGGGGCCCCTCTGCCTCTCCTCTGTACTCGGGGGCCCCTCTGCCTCTCCTCTGTACTCGGGGGCCCCTCTGCCTCTCCTCTGTACTCGGGGGCCCCTCTGCCTCTCCTCTGTACTCGGGGGCCCCTCTGCCTCTCCTCTGTACTCGGGGGCCCCTCTGCCTCTCCTCTGTACTCGGGGGCCCCTCTGCCTCTCCTCTGTACTCGGGGGCCCCTCTGCCTCTCCTCTGTACTCGGGGGCCCCTCTGCCTCTCCTCTGTACTCGGGGGCCCCTCTGCCTCTCCTCTGTACTCGGGGGCCCCTCTGCCTCTCCTCTGTACTCGGGGGCCCCTCTGCCTCTCCTCTGTACTCGGGGGCCCCTCTGCCTCTCCTCTGTACTCGGGGGCCCCTCTGCCTCTCCTCTGTACTCGGGGGCCCCTCTGCCTCTCCCCGGTACTCGGGGCCCCTCTGCCTCTCCCCGGTACTCGGGGCCCCTCTGCCTCTCCTCTGTACCCGGGGGCCCCTCTGCCTCTCCCCGGTACTCGGGGCCCCTCTGCCTCTCCTCTGTACCCGGGAACCTTCTGCCTCTCCCCGGTACCCTTCTGCCTCTCCCCGGTACCCTTCTGCCTCTCCCCGGTACCCGGGGGCCCTTCTGCCTCTCCCGGTACTCCTCTGCCTCCCTTACCGGCTCCTGGTTTTCTGCGTTCCGCCTCTTCATGGCTCCTGTCATGTGCTTCCCGGTTTTGTCACGTGTTCAGACGGTGAAGGACCCGGGGCCGGGAACACGTTGCTGAGTAGCCAAGGCACCGGAAGTGAGCGTCTATATTGACACTCCGCCCCTCTGTCCGCCGGAAACTACCTGACGCCATCTTTGTAGTGGCAATGAGAGTAGCAAGATGGCGGCTCCGTTAACTTTATCAGGCAGGGAGACCAGCAGGTGTACGGGTATGGAACATGCGCGTAGTTACGTCGGAGCAAGATGGCGGCGACCAGAGTGGTGTGGGCCCGTCCCTGTGCGCAGATCACCAGGGGCCCCTAAAAGCTGCAAGAACCAAGAGCCCAGATCCTGCGGAGCCCAGGTACCTTCCCCCTGCAAAGCCCTGTGACTCCACCCCCTATTACCCCCCTGATGTTATATACACTGATATCTGCCCCAGTCACCCCCCTTATTACCCCCCTGATGTTATATACACTGATATCTGCCCCAGTCACCCCCCTTATTACCCCCCCTGATGTTATATACACTGATATCTGCCCCAGTCACCCCCCTTATTACCCCCCTGATGTTATATACACTGATATCTGCCCCAGTCACCCCCCTTATTACCCCCCTGATGTTATATACACTGATATCTGCCCCAGTCACCCCCCCCCTTATTACCCCCCTGATATTATATATGCTGATATCTGCCCCAGTCACCCCCCTTATTACCCCCCTGATGTTATATACACTGATATCTGCCCCAGTCACCCCCCTTATTACCCCCCCTGATGTTATATACACTGATATCTGCCCCAGTCACCCCCCCCTTATTACCCCCCTGATGTTATATACACTGATATCTGCCCCAGTCACCCCCCCCCCTTATTACCCCCCTGATATTATATATGCTGATATCTGCCCCAGTCACCCCCCCCCTTATTACCCCCCTGATATTATATATGCTGATATCTGCCCCAGTCACCCCCCTTATTACCCCCCTGATGTTATATACACTGATATCTGCCCCAGTCACCCCCCTTATTACCCCCCTGATGTTATATACGCTATCTGCCCCAGTCACCCCCCTTATTACCCCCCTGATGTTATATACGCTGATATCTGCCCCAGTCACCCCCCTTATTACCCCCCTGATGTTATATACGCTGATATCTGCCCCAGTCACCCCCCTTATTACCCCCCTGATGTTATATACACTGATATCTGCCCCAGTCACCCCCCTTATTACCCCCCTGATGTTATATACACTGATATCTGCCCCAGTCACCCCCCTTATTACCCTGATGTTGTATACGCTGATATCTGCCCCAGTCACCCCCCCTTATTACCCCCCTGATGTTATATATGCTGATATCTGCCCCAGTCACCCCCCTTATTACCCCCCTGATGTTATATATGCTGATATCTGCCCCAGTCACCCCCCTTATTACCCCCCTGATGTTATATACGCTGATATCTGCCCCAGTCACCCCCCTTATTACCCCCCTGATGTTATATACACTGATATCTGCCCCAGTCACCCCCCCCCCCCCCTTATTACCCCCCTGATATTATATATGCTGATATCTGCCCCAGTCACCCCCCCCCCTTATTACCCCCCTGATATTATATATGCTGATATCTGCCCCAGTCCCCCCCCCCCTTATTACCCCCCCTGATGTTATATACACTGATATCTGCCCCAGTCACCCCCCTTATTACCCCCCTGATGTTATATACACTGATATCTGCCCCAGTCACCCCCCTTATTACCCCCCCTGATGTTATATACACTGATATCTGCCCCAGTCACCCCCCTTATTACCCCCCCTGATGTTATATACACTGATATCTGCCCCAGTCACCCCCCTTATTACCCTGATGTTGTATACGCTGATATCTGCCCCAGTCACCCCCCTTATTACCCCCCCTGATGTTATATACGCTGATATCTGCCCCAGTCACCCCCCCTTATTACCCCCCTGATGTTATATATGCTGATATCTGCCCCAGTCACCCCCCTTATTACCCCCCCTGATGTTATATACACTATCTGCCCCAGTCACCCCCCCTTATTACCCCCCTGATGTTATATACGCTGATATCTGCCCCAGTCACCCCCCTTATTACCCCCCTGATGTTATATACGCTGATATCTGCCCCAGTCACCCCCCTTATTACCCCCCTGATGTTATATACGCTGATATCTGCCCCAGTCACCCCCCTTATTACCCCCCTGATGTTATATACGCTGATATCTGCCCCAGTCACCCCCCTTATTACCCCCCTGATGTTATATACGCTGATATCTGCCCCAGTCACCCCCCTTATTACCCTGATGTTGTATACGCTGATATCTGCCCCAGTCACCCCCCTTATTACCCCCCTGATGTTATATACGCTGATATCTGCCCCAGTCACCCCCCCCTTATTACCCTGATGTTATATACGCTGATATCTGCCCCAGTCACCCCCCTTATTACCCCCCTGATGTTATATACGCTGATATCTGCCCCAGTCACCCCCCTTATTACCCCCCTGATGTTATATACGCTGATATCTGCCCCAGTCACCCCCCTTATTACCCTGATATTATATACGCTGATATCTGCCCCAGTCACCCCCCCCCTTATTACCCCCCTGATGTTATATACGCTGATATCTGCCCCAGTCACCCCCCTTATTACCCCCCTGATGTTATATACGCTGATATCTGCCCCAGTCACCCCCCTTATTACCCTGATATTATATACGCTGATATCTGCCCCAGTCACCCCCCTTATTACCCCCCTGATATTATATACGCTGATATCTGCCCCAGTCACCCCCCTTATTACCCCCTCCACTTATATTGTGTCACTGTTAGGCCTCATGCACACAATGACTGGCTCCTCTGAGGGGCTTCTGATGCTCCGATATGATAATTATAGAGCGGTCCTATCCAGCTCCCCCCATAGTGACGAGTGTATCGGGGCGGGCAGGCGGCCGAGTACATGAGGTCTTAGTAGATGTTCCTGTCCTTGGCTCCGCTCCTGACCTCGCTCTGTTTTCCTCCATGTCCTGCAGTGTCTTCTTCTCCATCCTCCGCTCTATCTACAGCCGCAACGTAGACGATGGAGCCGCATGCTGCTGGTGGGGGGAACAATGTTCCGGCCTTCCTGGCCAAATTATGGACTCTGGTGGAGGACCCTGAGACGGACCCCCTGATCTGCTGGAGCCCGGTAAGGCCTCATGTAATACAATTCTGGACTTTAAAGGGGTTCTCCAGGAATTGAGGCAACCCAAGGTGTCAAATAAAAAAATCACACTCTGAGCGTAGCCATAGTGAATGACCCCCAGTCAGATGTGTATAACACTGACACCCCCCCCATGTCTACCATCTGACGGTCTATGGTACACATGGGAGGGGGGCGCGCCTGCGTGTGTGCGGGCGCCTGCGTGTGTGCGGGCGCCTGCGTGTGTGTCACACTTGTTCTCTCCCTGGGTAACGGTTTCTAGCGCTGCAGTAGATATAACGGAACATGAGAGTAAAGACGCCGGTGATTGTGCCCCCCGAGGAGAGGAATCTGTGGATGTGAAAGAAAAGGTCACACCAGATCTCTGATCTCATGTAAGGGGAGACGTTATACCGGATCACCGATCTCATGTAAGGGGAGACGTTATACCGGATCACCGATCTCATGTAAGAGGAGACGTTATACCGGATCACTGATCTCATGTAAGAGGAGACATTATACCGGATCACCGATCTCATGTAAGAGGAGACGTTATACCGGATCACTGATCTCATGTAAGAGGAGACGTTATACCAGATCTCTGATCTCATGTAAGGGGAGACGTTATACCGGATCACCGATCTCATGTAAGGGGAGACGTTATACCGGATCACCGATCTCATGTAAGAGGAGACGTTATACCGGATCACTGATCTCATGTAAGAGGAGACATTATACCGGATCACCGATCTCATGTAAGAGGAGACGTTATACCGGATCTCTGATCTCATGTAAGAGGAGACGTTATACCAGATCTCTGATCTCATGTAAGGGGAGACGTTATACCGGATCACCGATCTCATGTAAGGGGAGACGTTATACCGGATCACCGATCTCATGTAAGAGGAGACGTTATACCAGATCTCTGATCTCATGTAAGGGGAGACGTTATACCGGATCACTGATCTCATGTAAGGGGAGACGTTATACCGGATCACTGATCTCATGTAAGGGGAGACGTTATACCGGATCACTGATCTCATGTAAGGGGAGACGTTATACCGGATCACTGATCTCATGTAAGGGGAGACGTTATACCGGATCACTGATCTCATGTAAGGGGAGACGTTATACCGGATCACTGATCTCATGTAAGAGGAGACGTTATACCGGATCTCTGATCTCATGTAAGGGGAGACGTTATACCGGATCACCGATCTCATGTAAGAGGAGACGTTATACCGGATCACTGATCTCATGTAAGAGGAGACGTTATACCGGATCACCGATCTCATGTAAGAGGAGACGTTATACCGGATCACTGATCTCATGTAAGAGGAGACGTTATACCGGATCACTGATCTCATGTAAGGGGAGACGTTATACCGGATCACTGATCTCATGTAAGAGGAGACGTTATACCGGATCACTGATCTCATGTAAGGGGAGACGTTATACCGGATCACTGATCTCATGTAAGGGGAGACGTTATACCGGATCTCTGATCTCATGTAAGGGGAGACGTTATACCGGATCACTGATCTCATGTAAGAGGAGACGTTATACCGGATCACTGATCTCATGTAAGGGGAGACGTTATACCGGATCACTGATCTCATGTAAGGGGAGACGTTATACCGGATCACTGATCTGAGTTGGTGCTGTCGGATTCGGCGGGATCTATTTATGTAGCAGGCGGCTCCGGTCACATGACGGTCTCTTGCACCTGCTGCTGCTGCTATATTTTGCCCATGACTGCGAGTTTAACCGTTTCTGGGTATGGTGATTCAGGCTGCAGTAGACGGGACGTATCACAGACCCTCAGCCCATGTGCACATTAATAGTACGCGGCCCCTACACGTTACATGTATGTCCCCAGACTCCCTGACTTTAGTGGGTTTGGTTGACCATTTAAAGTGGTTTTAGGATAGGCCCTTGATAAGATGGGCAGTGGTCCTACACCGGGGCCCCCGGCTTCAGCTTCCTGAGTACTTGGGGAGCACAGCGCCGTACATCATATAGTGGCTGTACTTAGTGATGTGACTGAGCTGCGATCAGTGACAGTGACGTCACATTGTGTAGCGACAGCCGCCGCTGCTATCATAACCTTAGGTCATATATTAGAACGTCCCAGGAACCCATTTAATATGTAGGTGTCCTGACCTTTCTCCTCAGGCAGCAGATGTCGCGTTTCAGCTCTGCAAGCCTTTTGTTCTCCGGTGATAAGGCACTGACATAATCCAAGTGTGCGTGTGTGTATAGGGGAGTAGGACGAGAGAGCCTGCAAATATATTGTTTGGTCAGCTTTACAGCCCCTCCCCAATTCTGCTGACCCCGCCCTCTAATTATAATGAGGTGACCCTGCTGACCCCGCCCTCTAATGATAGTGAGGTGACCCTGCTGACTCGCCCTCTAATGATGAGGTGACCCTGCTGACTCCGCCCTCTAATGATAGTGAGGTGACCCTGCTGACTCGCCCTCTAATGATGAGGTGACCCTGCTGACTCGCCCTCTAATGATGAGGTGACCCTGCTGACTCCGCCCTCTAATGATAGTGAGGTGACCCTGCTGACTCGCCCTCTAATGATGAGGTGACCCTGCTGACTCCGCCCTCTAATGATAGTGAGGTGACCCTGCTGACTCGCCCTCTAATGATGAGGTGACCCTGCTGACTCCGCCCTCTAATGATAGTGAGGTGACCCTGCTGACTCCGCCCTCTAATGATGAGGTGACCCTGCTGACTCCGCCCTCTAATGATAGTGAGGTGACCCTGCCCTCTAATGATAGTGAGGTGACCCTGCTGACTCCGCCCTCTAATAGGTGACCCTGCTGACTCCGCCTTCTAATGATAGTGAGGTGACCCCGCCCTCTAATGATAGTGAGGTGACCCTGCCCTCTAATGATAGTGAGGTGACCCTGCCCTCTAATGATAGTGAGGTGACCCTGCCCTCTAATGATAGTGAGGTGACCCTGCTGACCCCGCCCTCTAATGATAGTGAGGTGACCCCGCCCTCTAATGATAGTGAGGTGACCCCGCCCTCTAATGATAGTGAGGTGACCCCGCCCTCTAATGATAGTGAGGTGACCCCGCCCTCTAATGATAGTGAGGTGACCCCGCCCTCTAATGATAGTGAGGTGACCCCGCCCTCTAATGATAGTGAGGTGACCCCGCCCTCTAATGATAGTGAGGTGACCCCGCCCTCTAATGATAGTGAGGTGACCCCGCCCTCTAATGATAGTGAGGTGACCCTTCACACCCCTTGAGCTTTGTCACTTTTTGTCACAATCACAAACTTCAATGTATTTCTTGAGATTTTCAGTGATAACACAAAGTATCAGATAATTGTGAAGAGGAAGGAAAATAATACAAAGTTATCAAATCTGTAATCCAATAAACATCTGACAAGTGTGACATGTAAAAGTCTTCAGCCCCCCTATAGCAATACTTTGTGGAGCCGCCTTTGGCCACAATTCCAGCTCCGCGTCTTTTGGGCTCGGTCTCTTCCAGCTTTGCACATCTAGAGATGAGATTTCTGCCCCTTCTTCTTCTTCGCAGCCAGATTGGATGGAGCGTCTGTGATCAGTAATTCTCATGTCTTGCCCCAGATGCTCGATGGGATTTGGGCCTGGACTGTGACTGGGTCTAACCCCGGAATATTCTGTCATCTAAACCTTCCCCTGAGCTCGGGCCGGAGGTTTAGGGTCATTGTCTTGCTGGAATCTCCTTCCCAGTCTCTTTTGCAGCCTCCAGTCTCAGGTTTTCTTCCAGGATTGGCCTGTATTTAGCTCCCTCCATCTTGCTATCCCCTCTGAGCAGCTTCCCTGTCCCCCCAGCATGATGCTGCCCCCTATGTGTCACAGTGGGGATGACGGGGTGCTCAGGCGGATGAGCAGGGTTACTTTGTATTTAGGCCATGACGTTCCCCTTTGGTCTCCTCTGAGCAGAGCTCCTTCTCCCACGTTTGCTGTGCCCCCTATATGACTTGTGGCCATAAACTGCAGACGCCACTTCTTATGTCTTTCTTACAACAATGGTTTCCTTCTTGCCGCTCCTCCATATAGATTGGCAGATTTGTGGGGTGCGCAGTGACTTCTAGTTGTCCTGTGGACAGATTCTCCCTGTACCTGAGGATTTCTGCAGCTCCTCCACAGTGACCATGGGCCTCTTGGCTCCTTCTCTGACCAGCGCTCTCCTTGCTCGGTGATCTGGTAGTTTAGGTGGACGGCCATGTCTTGGTAGGTTTGCAGTTGTAGAATACTTTTTACATTTTTGGATGATGGATTGAGCAGCGCTCCTTGGGAGATGTATTTATAACCTCACCCTGCTTTACACTTCTCCAGAGCTTTATCTCTGAGCTGTCTGGTGTGTTCCTTGGTCTTCATGATGCTGTTTGTTCACTAGTGTTCTCTAACAAACCACTGAGGCCTTCACAGAACAGGAAGATTTATACTGAGACTACATCACACACAGCCGGACTCTATTAACTCATTAAGTGATTTCTGAAGGTAATTGTGTGCACTGGATTGTATTTACAGGGGACTGAAGACTTTTGCAAGGCACTGTATATATACTGGTCTGTGTGTGTGTATGTGTATATATAATATGTGTATAGTGGTGTGTGTGTGTGTGTGTATATATATATATATATATATATATATATATATATATATATATATGGGTGTGTGTATATACTGGTCTGTGTGTATATGTGTATAGTGGTGTGTGTGTATATATAATGTGTGTATAGATAGATAGATATATATATATATATATATATATATATACTAGTCTGTGTGTGAATAGTGATGTGTCTGTGTGTGTATATGTGTATAGTGGTGTGTGTGTGTGTGTGTGTGTGTATATAAATGTATATATATATATATATGGGGGTGTGTGTATATACTGGTCTGTGTGTATATGTGTATAGTGGTGTGTGTGTGTGTGTGTGTATATATAATGTGTGTATAGATAGATATATATATATATATATATATATATATATATATATATATATATACTAGTCTGTGTGTGTATAGTGATGTGTCTGTGTGTGTATATGTGTATAGTGGTGTGTGTGTGTATATATATGTATATATATATATATGGGGGTGTGTGTATATACTGGTCTGTGTGTATATGTGTATAGTGGTGTGTGTGTGTATATATAATGTGTGTATAGATAGATAGAGAGATATATATATATATATACTAGTCTGTGTGTGTATATGTGTATAGTGGTGTGTGTGTGTGTGTGTGTATTTAGATAGATATGTATAGTGTGTGTGTATATATAATGTGTGTATAGATAGAGAGAGAGAGATATATATATATATTTATAGATATAGATATATATATATAGATAGATAGATAGATATGTATAGTGTGTGTGTGTGTGTGTGTGTGTGTATATATATATATATATATATATATATATATATATATATATATATATACTGGTCTGTGTGTGTGTATAGTGATGTGTCTGTGTGTATACTGCTGTATATGTAGATTTCTTTCCAGTTACAGACCTATGACTTATTATATAGGCGGGGGTGGGGTGTTTATTCTTCTGCCGTTGTTGCTCTCTGTTATCAGCCTGGTGCTCCCGCTGCTGCCGCCGCCGCTGATCTGGTTGCTCCGGTTTGGATAGTATTTCAGGTTTCTCCATTCGCTCATCTCCTCATTGTCCTGCGCCAAGTGCAGTGCTGTAAAGCGATCCGCGCCGCACACATGGTTATCATTTACTCTCTTCTGGGGGGGGAGGGGGCGCTCTGCTCCGACCTGATTGTCTGCTTATCCTGCCACACTGTTACTCAGTCACTGCGGCCCTGACACCCGGCGTGCACTGGCCTGGTTGTCGGCACACGTGGTCGCTGCAGCCCTGACACCCGGCGTGCACTGGCCTGGTTGTCGGCACACGTGGTCGCTGCAGCCCTGACACCCGGCGTGCACTGGCCTGGTTGTCGGCACACGTGGTCGCTTCGGCCCTGACACCCGGCGTGCACTGGCCTGGTTGTCGGCACACGTGGTCGCTGCGGCCCTGACACCCGGCGTGCACTGGACTGGTTGTCAGCACACGTGGTCGCTGCGGCCCTGACACCCGGCGTGCACTGGCCTGGTTGTCGGCACACGTGGTCGCTGCGGCCCTGACCTCAAGGTATGCCCTGTGGTCCCTTACACGGAGTATTAGCTAGCAGTCTTTCTGCCCCCTCTCTCCCCTCTTTCTGCCCCTCTCACCCCTCTCGCTCTTCTCTCTTAGGAGGGGAGCAGCTTTCACGTCTTTGACCAGGGATGTTTCGCCAAAGAAGTTCTTCCAAAATACTTCAAGCACAACAACATGGCGAGCTTTGTGAGGCAGCTCAATATGTGTAAGTATCCGAGCTAGGGGAGTTGTGCTCTGTGTCCCCTCCTGGTCTGTGGGGCCGCCTCTCCCTCGTGTCCCCTCCTGGTCTGTGGGGCCGCCTCTCCCTCGGTGTCCCCTCCTGGTCTGTGGGGCCGCCTCTCCCTCGTGTCCCCTCCTGGTCTGTGGGGCCGCCTCTCCCTCGTGTCCCCTCCTGGTCTGTGGGGCCGCCTCTCCCTCGTGTCCCCTCCTGGTCTGTGGGGCCGCCTCTCCCTCGTGTCCCCTCCTGGTCTGTGGGGCCGCCTCTCCCTCGTGTCCCCTCCTGGTCTGTGGGGCCGCCTCTCCCTCGTGTCCCCTCCTGGTCTGTGGGGCCGCCTCTCCCTCGTGTCCCCTCCTGGTCTGTGGGGCCGCCTCTCCCTCGTGTCCCCTCCTGGTCTGTGGGGCCGCCTCTCCCTCGTGTCCCCTCCTGGTCTGTGGGGCCGCCTCTCCCTCGTGTCCCCTCCTGGTCTGTGGGGCCGCCTCTCCCTCGTGTCCCCTCCTGGTCTGTGGGGCCGCCTCTCCCTCGTGTCCCCTCCTGGTCTGTGGGGCCGCCTCTCCCTCGTGTCCCCTCCTGGTCTGTGGGGCCGCCTCTCCCTCGTGTCCCCTCCTGGTCTGTGGGGCCGCCTCTCCCTCGTGTCCCCTCCTGGTCTGTGGGGCCGCCTCTCCCTCGTGTCCCCTCCTGGTCTGTGGGGCCGCCTCTCCCTCGTGTCCCCTCCTGGTCTGTGGGGCCGCCTCTCCCTCGTGTCCCCTCCTGGTCTGTGGGGCCGCCTCTCCCTCGTGTCCCCTCCTGGTCTGTGGGGCCGCCTCTCCCTCGTGTCCCCTCCTGGTCTGTGGGGCCGCCTCTCCCTCGTGTCCCCTCCTGGTCTGTGGGGCCGCCTCTCCCTCGTGTCCCCTCCTGGTCTGTGGGGCCGCCTCTCCCTCGTGTCCCCTCCTGGTCTGTGGGGCCGCCTCTCCCCTCGTGTCCCCTCCTGGTCTGTGGGGCCGCCTCTCCCTCGTGTCCCCTCCTGGTCTGTGGGGCCGCCTCTCCCTCGTGTCCCCTCCTGGTCTGTGGGGCCGCCTCTCCCTCGTGTCCCCTCCTGGTCTGTGGGGCCGCCTCTCCCTCGTGTCCCCTCCTGGTCTGTGGGGCCGCCTCTCCCTCGTGTCCCCTCCTGGTCTGTGGGGCCGCCTCTCCCTCGTGTCCCCTCCTGGTCTGTGGGGCCGCCTCTCCCTCGTGTCCCCTCCTGGTCTGTGGGGCCGCCTCTCCCTCGTGTCCCCTCCTGGTCTGTGGGGCCGCCTCTCCCTCGTGTCCCCTCCTGGTCTGTGGGGCCGCCTCTCCCTCGTGTCCCCTCCTGGTCTGGGGGCCCTGATGTGCCACTCTGTCTTCTCCTGCCCCCCGTAGTGGGATAACTGGGTGTCTCCTTGGCTTTTCCCCCCCAGACGGCTTCCGTAAGGTGGTCCACATCGAACAGGGGGGTCTGGTGAAGCCGGAGAAGGACGACACGGAGTTCCAACATCCGTACTTCATCCGGGGTCAGGAGCATTTACTGGAGAACATCAAAAGGAAGGTGAACAATGTGAGTGAGGGGGCAGACATTGGGGGAGGGGGGCCGTCATCTTCACCTTTACGTGACCTCATCATTTCTGTCCTCAGTTGTCAGCGACTAAAACGGTGGAGGTGAAAGTTCATCAGGACAATGTCAGTAAGCTGCTGACCGACGTGCAAGTCATGAAGGGGAAACAAGAGAGCATAGACTGCCGCCTGCTGGCCATGAAACAGTGAGTGACCGCCGGGGATTCTGGGAAGTCTGGCTGACAACCGAGCCGCCAGGGCAGCTCTCCCTGCGGTTGTCGGCTCTCTTAGATCTGCTCATGATGTCATGTTCCTTCCATAGTGAGAATGAATCGCTCTGGAGAGAGGTGGCCAGTCTGCGCCAGAAGCATGCCCAGCAGCAGAAGGTGGTCAACAAGGTGACACTACAACTCCCAGCATGATGGGATTTCATGTAGGAATATCCGGAGCTTGTCTCAGGGTCCAACCTGAGCCATGGCCATGGTGGGGGGGAGGTGTGACGTGTTATGGGGGGAGGGTGTGACGTGTTATGGGGGGAGGGTGTGACGTGTTATGGGGGGAGGGTGTGACGTGTTATGGGGGGAGGGTGTGACGTGTTATGGGGGGAGGGTGTGACGTGTTATGGGGGGGAGGTGTGACGTGTTATGGGGGAGGGTGTGACGTCATACTGGGGGGTGGAGGGTGTGACGTGTTATGGGGGGAGGGGTGTGACGTGTTATGGGGGGAGGGGTGTGACGTGTTATGGGGGGGAGGGTGTGACGTGTTATGGGGGGAGGGTGTGACGTGTTATGGGGGAGGGTGTGACGTGTTATGGGGGAGGGTGTGACGTGTTATGGGGGGGAGGTGTGACGTGTTATGGGGGAGGGTGTGACGTCATACTGGGGGGTGGAGGGTGTGACGTGTTATGGGGGGAGGGTGTGACGTGTTATGGGGGGGAGGGTGTGACGTGTTATGGGGGGAGGGTGTGACGTGTTATGGGGGGAGGGTGTGACGTGTTATGGGGGAGGGTGTGACGTGTTATGGGGGGAGGGTGTGACGTGTTATGGGGGAGGGTGTGACGTGTTATGGGGGGAGGTGTGACGTGTTATGGGGGGAGGGTGTGACGTCATACTGGGGGGTGGAGGGTGTGACGTGTTATGGGGGGAGGGGTGTGACGTGTTATGGGGGGAGGGTGTGACGTGTTATGGGGGGAGGGTGTGACGTGTTATGGGGGAGGGTGTGACGTGTTATGGGGGGAGGGTGTGACGTGTTATGGGGGAGGGTGTGACGTGTTATGGGGGGAGGGTGTGACGTGTTATGGGGGAGGGTGTGACGTGTTATGGGGGAGGGTGTGACGTGTTATGGGGGAGGGTGTGACGTGTTATGGGGGAGGGGTGTGACGTGTTATGGGGGGAGGGTGTGACGTGTTATGGGGGGGGGGGTGTGACGTGTTATGGGGGGAGGTGTGACGTGTTATGGGGGGAGGGTGTGACGTGTTATGGGGGGAGGGGTGTGACGTGTTATGGGGGGAGGGGTGTGACGTGTTATGGGGGGAGGGTGTGACGTGATATTGGGGGGTGGAGGGTGTGACGGGGGGGAGGGTGTGACGTGATATTGGGGGGAGGGTGTGACGTGATGCGGGGGGAGGGTGTGACGTGTTATGGGGGGAGGGGTGTGACGTGATATTGGGGGGTGGAGGGTGTGACGTGTTACGGGGGAGGGTGTGACGTGATATTGGGGGGTGGAGGGTGTGACGGGGGGGGAGGGTGTGACGTGATGCGGGGGGAGGGTGTGACGTGTTATGGGGGGGAGGGTGTGACGTGATATTGGGGGGTGGAGGGTGTGACGTGATGCGGGGGGAGGTGTGACGTGTTATGGGGGGAGGGTGTGACGTCATACTGGGGGGTGGAGGGGTGTGACGTGTTATGGGGGGAGGGTGTGACGTGTTATGGGGGGAGGGTGTGACGTGTTATGGGGGGAGGGTGTGACGTGTTATGGGGGGAGGTGTGACGTGTTATGGGGGAGGGTGTGACGTGTTACGGGGGGAGGGTGTGACGTGTTACGGGGGGAGGGTGTGACGTGATATTGGGGGGTGGAGGGTGTGACGTGATGCGGGGGGGAGGTGTGACGTGTTATGGGGGAGGGTGTGACGTCATACTGGGGGGTGGAGGGTGTGACGTGTTATGGGGGGAGGGTGTGACGTGTTATGGGGGAGGGTGTGACGTGTTATGGGGGAGGGTGTGACGTGTTATGGGGGGGAGGTGTGACGTGTTATGGGGGGAGGGTGTGACGTGTTACGGGGGGAGGGGTGTGACGTGTTACGGGGGGAGGGTGTGACGTGATATTGGGGGGTGGAGGGTGTGACGTGTTATGGGGGGAGGGTGTGACGTGTTATGGGGGAGGGTGTGACGTGTTATGGGGGGAGGGTGTGACGTGTTATGGGGGGAGGTGTGACGTGTTATGGGGGAGGGTGTGACGTGTTACGGGGGGGAGGGTGTGACGTGTTACGGGGGGAGGGTGTGACGTGATATTGGGGGGTGGAGGGTGTGACGTGATGCGGGGGGAGGTGTGACGTGTTATGGGGGGAGGGTGTGACGTCATACTGGGGGGTGGAGGGTGTGACGTGTTATGGGGGGGAGGGTGTGACGTGTTATGGGGGAGGGTGTGACGTGTTATGGGGGAGGGTGTGACGTGTTATGGGGGAGGGTGTGACGTGTTATGGGGGGAGGTGTGACGTGTTATGGGGGGAGGGTGTGACGTGTTACGGGGGGGAGGGTGTGACGTGTTATGGGGGGAGGGGTGTGACGTGATATTGGGGGGTGGAGGGTGTGACGTGATGCGGGGGGGAGGGTGTGACGTGTTATGGGGGGGGGTGTGACGTGTTGTGGGGGGGGTGTGACGTGTTATGGGGGGAGGTGTGACGTGTTATGGGGGAGGGTGTGACGTGATATTGGGGGGTGGAGGGTGTGACGTGATGCGGGGGGGAGGGGTGTGACGTGTTATGGGGGGGAGGGTGTGACGTGTTATGGGGGGAGGGTGTGACGTGTTATGGGGGAGGGTGTGACGTGTTATGGGGGAGGGTGTGACGTGTTATGGGGGGAGGGTGTGACGTGTTATGGGGGGGAGGTGTGACGTGTTATGGGGGGGAGGTGTGACGTGTTATGGGGGAGGGGTGTGACGTGTTATGGGGGGAGGGTGTGACGTGTTATGGGGGGGGTGTGACGTGTTATGGGGGAGGGTGTGACGTGATACTGGGGGGTGGAGGGTGTGACGTGATACTGGGGGGTGGAGGGTGTGACGTGATACTGGGGGGTGGAGGGTGTGACGTGATACTGGGGGGTGGAGGGTGTGACGTGATACTGGGGGGTGGAGGGTGTGACGTGATACTGGGGGGTGGAGGGTGTGACGTGATACTGGGGGGTGGAGGGTGTGACGTGATACTGGGGGGTGGAGGGTGTGACGTGATACTGGGGGGTGGAGGGTGTGACGTGATACTGGGGGGGTGGAGGGTGTGACGTGATACTGGGGGGTGGAGGGTGTGACGTGATACTGGGGGGTGGAGGGTGTGACGTGATACTGGGGGGTGGAGGGTGTGACGTGATACTGGGGGGTGGAGGGTGTGACGTGATACTGGGGGGGTGGAGGGTGTGACGTGTTACGGGGGGAGGGTGTGACGTGATATTGGGGGGTGGAGGGTGTGACGGGGGGGAGGGTGTGACGTGATATTGGGGGGGTGGAGGGTGTGACGTGATGCGGGGGGGAGGGTGTGACGTGTTACGGGGGGGAGGGTGTGACGTGTTACGGGGGGGGGGGAGGGTGTGACGTCATACTGGGGGGTGGAGGGTGTGACGTCATACTGGGGGGTGGAGGGTGTGACGTCATACTGGGGGGTGGAGGGTGTGACGTCATACTGGGGGGTGGAGGGTGTGACGTCATACTGGGGGGTGGAGGGTGTGACGTCATACTGGGGGGTGGAGGGTGTGACGTCATACTGGGGGGGTGGAGGGTGTGACGTCATACTGGGGGGTGGAGGGTGTGACGTCATACTGGGGGGTGGAGGGTGTGACGTCATACTGGGGGGTGGAGGGTGTGACGTCATACTGGGGGGTGGAGGGTGTGACGTCATACTGGGGGGTGGAGGGTGTGACGTCATACTGGGGGGGTGGAGGGTGTGACGTCATACTGGGGGGTGGAGGGTGTGACGTCATACTGGGGGGGTGGAGGGTGTGACGTCATACTGGGGGGGTGGAGGGTGTGACGTCATACTGGGGGGTGGAGGGTGTGACGTCATACTGGGGGGTGGAGGGTGTGACGTCATACTGGGGGGGTGGAGGGTGTGACGTCATACTGGGGGGGTGGAGGGTGTGACGTCATACTGGGGGGGTGGAGGGTGTGACGTCATACTGGGGGGGTGGAGGGTGTGACGTCATACTGGGGGGTGGAGGGTGTGACGTCATACTGGGGGGTGGAGGGTGTGACGTCATACTGGGGGGTGGAGGGTGTGACGTCATACTGGGGGGTGGAGGGTGTGACGTCATACTGGGGGGGTGGAGGGTGTGACGTCATACTGGGGGGTGGAGGGTGTGACGTCATACTGGGGGGTGGAGGGTGTGACGTCATACTGGGGGGGTGGAGGGTGTGACGTCATACTGGGGGGTGGAGGGTGTGACGTCATACTGGGGGGTGGAGGGTGTGACGTCATACTGGGGGGTGGAGGGTGTGACGTCATACTGGGGGGTGGAGGGTGTGACGTCATACTGGGGGGTGGAGGGTGTGACGTGTTATGGGGGGGTGGAGGGTGTGACGTGTTATGGGGGGGTGGAGGGTGTGACGTGTTATGGGGGGGGTGGAGGGTGTGACGTGTTATGGGGGGAGGGTGTGACGTGATAGTGGGGGAGGGTGTGACGTGATGCGGGGGGTTGGAGTTTATGATGTGATACGGGGGCTGCAGCACGATGGGACCACCTCCAGGTACCGCTGATATAACGCTGTTTCTTTCCACAGCTCATCCAGTTCCTCATCTCTCTGGTCCAGTCCAACCGGATTCTGGGGATGAAACGTAAAATGTGAGTGACCGATGTAGAGATGTCATGTAATATGCAGAGTAACTGTCTGACACTATACAGGCCTGTAGAGAACACCTACACAGAGAAGGGACTTACAGTAACCTCAGTGCTTAGAGAGAGAGAACTCCGTCCCCCTCCCCTCCCGAGAGCATATACAGGCTGGGGTCCTGATGATCTGTCCTGAGCGCCACATATTGTCCTGATATACAGGGAGGGTCTATGTGTGATATATCTGCCTGTATACAGGGAGGAGGAGGCGGATTTACAGTGGGTATGGAAAGTATTCAGACCCCTTGAAATTTTTCACTCTGTTTCATTGCAGCCATTTTCTAAAAGCAAAAAAGTTCCTTTTATTCCTCAGTAATGTACACTCCGCTCCCCATCCTGACAGAAAAATACAGAAATGTAGATATTTTTGCATATTTATTAAAAAAGAAACCCTGCAATCTCCCATGGCCATAAGTATTCGGAGCCTTTGCTCAGTACTGAGTAGAAGCCGCTTCCTTCTGAGCTAGTACAGCCAGGAGTCTTCTTGGGAATGATACAACAAGTTTCTCACATCTGGATTTGGGGATCCTCGGCCATTCTTCCTTGCAGATCCTCTCCAGTTCCGTCAGGTTGGATGGTGAACGTTGGTGGAGCCATTTTCAGGTCTCTCCAGAGATGCTCAGTTGGGTTGAGGTCCGGGCTCTGGCTGGGCCAGTCAGGAATGGTCACAGAGTTGTTCCTTAGTTATTTTAGCTGTGTGCTTAGGGTCATTGTCTTGTTGGAACCTTCGGCCCAGTCTGAGGTCCAGAGCACTCTGGCAGAGGTTTTCTTCCAGGATGTCTCTGTACTTGGCCGCATTCATCTTTCCTTCTATTACAACCAGTCGTCCTGTCCCCCATAGCATGATGCTGCCACCACCATGTCTCACTGTTGGGATTGTATTGGGCAGGTGATGAGCAGGGCCTGGTTTTCTCCACACATACCGCTTAGAATTAACGCCAGAAAGTTCAATCTTCGTCTCCTCAGAGCAGAGAATCTTATTTCTCATAGTCTGGGAGTCCTTCATGTGTTTTTTGGCTTCCCTATGTCTTGCACTGAGGAGAGGCTTCCTTCGGGCCCCTCTGCCATAAAGCCCCGACTGGTGGAGGCTGCAGTGATAGTGACTTTGTGGCACTTTCTCCCATCTCCCTACTGCATCTCTGGAGCTCGGCCACAGTCATCTTTGGCTTCTTCTTTATCTCTCTCACCAAGGCTCTTCTCCCACCATTGCTCAGTGTGGCTGGACAGCCAGGTCTAGGAAGAGTTCTGCTCGTCCCAAACTTCTTCCATGTAAGGATTATGGAGGCCGCTGTGCTCTGAGGAACCTTGGCCAGATCTGGGCCTTGCCACAATTCTGTCTCTGAGCTCCTTGGGCAGTTCCTTTGACCTCCTGATTCTCCTTTGCTGTGACATGCAGTGTGAGCTGTGAGGTCTTATATAGACAGGTGTGCGCCGCTCCTAATCAAGTCCAATCAGTTTAATTAAACACAGCCGGACTCGAATGAAGGAGTAGATTCATCTCAAGGAGGATCAGAAGGAAATGGACAGCAGTGAGTTATATATGAGGGGCACAGCAAAGGCTCCGAATACTTATGGCCATGGGAGATTGCAGGTTTTCTTTAATAATTTTGCTAAAATATCTACATTTCTGTTTTTTTCTGTCAGGATGGGGAGCTGAGTGTACATTACTGAGAAATAAAAGGAACTTTTTTGCTTTTAGCAAATGGCTGCAATGAAACAAAGAGTGAAAAATGTAAAGGGGTCTGAATACTTTATGTACCCGCTGTATATGTGATATATCCACCTGTATACAGGGAGGAGGAGGCGGATCTATATGTGATACATTAACCCTCTGTGCTCTTCTCTTCCAGACCTCTCATGCTGAATGACAATAGTCCAACCCATACCCTACCAAAGTACAGCCGCTCATATTCTCTGGAGCCGGTGCATGGGGCGGCCGCTTACCCTGTAAGATCAGCATCAGCCTCTGTGATCTCATCTGTCTTTCCCAGACCCGCCCTGTCTCTCTGTCTTCTGTGTCTGTATCCGTTTGTGTACTCTATAGTTACTCCTGTCACTGACTACTGTGTAAGCTGTATTCTATGCCTTTTATGTTTCAGGCTTCTTTTTCGGGGTACACGACCTCTGGCCGCTTCTCCCCAGATTCCAGTGATGGCCCTATAATCTCTGATGTGACAGAGGTGACAGTCTCCAGCCCACCAGCATCTCCTGACCCCAGCCTGGAGGAGAGGTGAGTCCACACAAATGTCCTACCAGAGAGTACCAGTCTACATTTGGGGTGTAACACGCAGCCCCCAATTCTCTTGTTATAGTCCAGTCATCTTGATCAAAGAAGAGCCCCTCACTCCAGACAGCCAAGTGACCTCCGAGCCCAGCCCCCTCCCTGCTGGAGACGTGGAGAGCCCCTTGTCTCCGACCACTTTCATTGACTCCATCCTGCAGGAGAACGAGCCCAGCGAGGATCCTTCCAGGGATGAGGGGCAGCCACAGGCCGGAGAGCAGGAGCCGTGTCTCAGTGTGGCCTGCCTGGACAAGTAAGTGAAGGGGATGTGTGGGCTGTGCTGCGGCGCTCACTCTTCCCCTCATGGTGGCGCTCCGTCATGCTCTCGCTCCATCTATCATCACCTTTAGGCAATTCTCTGTCCTCTTTGCACTTTCTTCATTAGACATGATTTCCTTGTTTTCGCAATTTTTCTCTCGTCTGTTCTCTGACCAATGTGTCCTCTCCGCCTAAATGCTGCTTTCTTTCCTTGCTTATGTCTCTCTTCTCTAGTCCTCTCTTCCCTAGGCGCTCTCTGTCCTCTCTTCCCTAGGCGCTCTCTGTCCTCTCTTCCCTAGGCGCTCTCTGTCCTCTCTTCCCTAGGCGCTCTCTGTCCTCTCTTCCCTAGGCGCTCTCTGTCCTCTCTTCCCTAGGCGCTCTCTGTCCTCTCTTCCCTAGGCGCTCTCTGTCCTCTCTGCCCTAGGCGCTCTCTGTCCTCTCTGCCCTAGGCGCTCTCTGTCCTCTCTGCCCTAGGCGCTCTCCGTCCTCTCTTCCCTAGGCGCTCTCCGTTCTCTCTTCCCTAGGCGCTCTCCGTCCTCTCTTCCCTAGGCGCTCTCCGTCCTCTCTTCCCTAGGCGCTCTCCGTCCTCTCTTCCCTAGGCGCTCTCCGTCCTCTCTTCCCTAGGCGCTCTCCGTCCTCTCTGCCCTAGGCGCTCTCCGTCCTCTCTGCCCTAGGCGCTCTCCGTCCTCTCTGCCCTAGGCGCTCTCCGTCCTCTCTGCCCTAGGCGCTCTCCGTCCTCTCTGCCCTAGGCGCTCTCCGTCCTCTCTGCCCTAGGCGCTCTCTGTCCTCTCTGACCTAGGCGCTCTCTGTCCTCTCTGACCCAGGCGCTCTCTGCCCTAGGCGCTCTCTGTCCTCTCTGCCCTAGGCGCTCTCTGTCCTCTCTGCCCTAGGCGCTCTCTGTCCTAGGCGCTCTCTGTCCTCTCTTCCCTAGGCGCTCTCTGTCCTCTCTGCCCTAGGCGCTCTCTGTCCTCTCTGCCGTAGGCGCTCTCTGCCCCTAGGCGCTCTCTGTCCTCTCTGCCCTAGGCGCTCTCTGTCCTCTCTGCCCCAGGCGCTCTCTGTCCTCTCTGCCCTAGGCGCTCTCTGTCCTCTCTGCCCTAGGCGCTCTCTGTCCTCTCTGCCCTAGGCGCTCTCTGTCCTCTCTTCCCTAGGCGCTCTCTGCCCTAGGCGCTCTCTGTCCTAGGCGCTCTCTGTCTTCTCTTCCTTAGGCGCTCTCTGTGCTCTCCTGGTCCTCTCTTCCTTAGGCGCTCTCTGTCCTCTCCTGGTCCTCTCTTCCTTAGGCGCTCTCTGTCCTCTCCTGGTCCTCTCTTCCTTAGGCGCTCTCCGTCCTCTCTTCCCTAGGCGCTCTCCGTCCTCTCTTCCCTAGGCGCTCTCCGTCCTCTCTTCCCTAGGCGCTCTCCGTCCTCTCTTCCCTAGGCGCTCTCCGTCCTCTCTTCCCTAGGCGCTCTCCGTCCTCTCTTCCCTAGGCGCTCTCCGTCCTCTCTTCCCTAGGCGCTCTCCGTCCTCTCTTCCCTAGGCGCTCTCCGTCCTCTCTTCCCTAGGCGCTCTCCGTCCTCTCTTCCCTAGGCGCTCTCCGTCCTCTCTTCCCTAGGCGCTCTCTGTCCTCTCCTGGTCCTCTCTTCCCTAGGCGCTCTCTGTCCTCTCCTGGACCTCTCTTCCTTAGGCGCTCTCTGTCCTCTCCTGGTCCTCTCTTCCCTAGGCGCTCTCTGTCCTCTCCTGGACCTCTCTTCCCTAGGCGCTCTCTGTCCTCTCCTGGTCCTCTCTTCCCTAGGCGCTCTCTGTCCTCTCCTGGTCCTCTCTTCCCTAGGCGCTCTCTGTCCTCTCTTCCCTAGGCGCTCTCTGTCCTCTCTTCCCTAGGCGCTCTCTGTCCTCTCTTCCCTAGGCGCTCTCTGTCCTCTCTGCCCTAGGCGCTCTCCGTCCTCTCTGCCCTAGGCGCTCTCCGTTCTCTCTTCCCTAGGCGTTCTCCGTCCTCTCTTCCCTAGGCGCTCTCCGTCCTCTCTTCCCTAGGCGCTCTCCGTCCTCTCTTCCCTAGGCGCTCTCCGTCCTCTCTGCCCTAGGCGCTCTCCGTCCTCTCTTCCCTAGGCGCTCTCCGTCCTCTCCTCCCTAGGCGCTCTCCGTCCTCTCCTCCCTAGGCGCCCTCCGTCCTCTCCTCCCTAGGCGATCTCCGTCCTCTCCTCCCTAGGCGCTCTCCGTCCTCTCCTCCCTAGGCGCTCTCCGTCCTCTCTTCCCTAGGCGTTCTCTGTCCTCTCTTCCCTAGGCGTTCTCTGTCCTCTCTTCCCTAGGCGTTCTCTGTCCTCTCTTCCCTAGGCGCTCTCTGTCCTCTCTTCCCTAGGCGCTCTCTGTCCTCTCCTGGTCCTCTCTTCCCTAGGCGCTCTCTGTCCTCTCCTGGTCCTCTCTTCCTTAGGCGCTCTCTGTCCTCTCCTGGTCCTCTCTTCCTTAGGCGCTCTCTGTCCTCTCCTGGTCTTCTCTTCCCTAGGCGCTCTCTGTCCTCTCCTGGTCCTCTCTTCCTTTGGCGCTTTGTCCTCTCCTGGTCCTCTCTTCTCTAGGCGATCTCTGTCCTCTCTTCCCTAGGCGCTCTCTGTCCTCTCCTGGTCTTCTCTTCCCTAGGCGCTCTCTGTCCTCTCCTGGTCCTCTCTTCCCTAGGCGCTCTCTGTCCTCTCCTGGTCCTCTCTTCCCTAGGCGCTCCTGGTCCTCTCTTTCCTAGGCGCTCTCTGTCCTCTCTTCCCTAGGCGCTCTCTGTCCTCTCCTGGTCCTCTCTTCCCTAGGCGCTCTCTGTCCTCTCCTGGTCCTCTATTCCTTAGGCGCTCTCTGTCCTCTCTTCCCTAGGCGCTCTCTGTCCTCTCCTGGTCCTCTCTTCCTTAGGCGCTCTCTGTCCTCTCCTGGTCCTCTCTTCCTTAGGCGCTCTCTGTCCTCTCCTGGTCCTCTCTTCCTTAGGCGCTCTCTGTCCTCTCCTGGTCCTCTCTTCCCTAGGCGCTCCTGGTCCTCTCTTCCCTAGGCGCTCTCTGTCCTCTCTTCCCTAGGTGCTCTCTGTCCTCTCCTGGTCCTCTCTTCCCTAGGCGCTCTCTGTCCTCTCCTGGTCCTCTCTTCCCTAGGCGCTCTCTGTCATCTCCTGGTCCTCTCTTCCCTAGGCGCTCTCTGTCCTCTCCTGGTCCTCTCTTCCCTAGGCGCTCTCTGTCCTCTCCTGGTCCTCTCTTCCCTAGGCGCTCTCTGTCCTCTCCTGGTCCTCTCTTCCCTAGGCGCTCCTGGTCCTCTCTTCCCTAGGCGCTCTCTGTCCTCTCTTCCCTAGGCGCTCTCTGTCCTCTCCTGGTCCTCTCTTCCCTAGGCGCTCTCTGTCCTCTCCTGGTCCTCTCTTCCCTAGGCGCTCTCTGTCCTCTCCTGGTCCTCTCTTCCCTAGGCGCTCTCTGTCCTCTCCTGGTCCTCTCTTCCCTAGGCGCTCTCTGTCCTCTCCTGGTCCTCTCTTCCCTAGGCGCTCTCTGTCCTCTCCTGGTCCTCTCTTCCCTAGGCGCTCTCTGTCCTCTCCTGGTCCTCTCTTCCCTAGGCGCTCTCTGTCCTCTCCTGGTCCTCTCTTCCCTAGGCGCTCTCTGTCCTCTCCTGGTCCTCTCTTCCTTAGGGAGCTCTCTGTCCTTTCCTGGTCCTCTCTTCCTTAGGCGCTCTCTGTCTTCTCCTGGTCCTCTCTTCCTTAGGCGCTCTCTGTCTTCTCCTGGTCCTCTCTTCCTTAGGCGCTCTGTCCTCTCCTGGACCTCTCTTCCCTAGGCGCTCTCTGTCCTCTCCTGATCCTCTCTTCCTTAGGCGCTTTCTGTCCTCTCCTGGTCCTCTCTTCCCTAGGCGCTCTGTCCTCTCCTGGTCCTCTCTTCCCTAGGCGCTCTTTGTCCTCTCCTGGTCCTCTCTTCCCTAGGCGCTCTCTGTCCTCTCCTGGTCCTCTATTCCCTAGGCGCTCTCTGTCCTCTCCTGGTCCTCTCTTCCCTAGGCGCTCTCTGTCCTCTCTTCCCTAGGCGCTCTCTGTCCTCTCCTGGTCCTCTCTTCCCTAGGCTCTCTCTGTCCTCTCCTGGTCCTCTCTTCCCTAGGCGCTCTCTGTCCTCTCCTGGTCCTCTATTCCCTAGGCGCTCTCTGTCCTCTCTTCCCTAGGCGCTCTCTGTCCTCTCCTGGTCCTCTCTTCCCTAGGCTCTCTCTGTCCTCTCCTGGTCCTCTCTTCCCTAGGCGCTCTCTGTCCTCTCCTGGTCCTCTATTCCCTAGGCGCTCTCTGTCCTCTCTTCCCTAGGCGCTCTCTGTCCTCTCCTGGTCCTCTCTTCCCTAGGCGCTCTCTGTCCTCTCCTGGTCCTCTCTTCCTTAGGCGCTCTCTGTCCTCTCTTCCCTAGGCGCTCTCTGTCCTCTCCTGGTCCTCTCTTCCCTAGGCGCTCTCTGTCCTCTCCTGGTCCTCTCTTCCCTAGGCGCGCTCTGTCCTCTCCTGGTCCTCTCTTCCCTAGGCGCTCTCTGTCCTCTCCTGGTCCTCTCTTCCCTAGGCGCTCTCTGTCCTCTCCTGGTCCTCTCTTCCCTAGGCGCTCTCTGTCCTCTCCTGGTCCTCTCTTCCCTAGGCGCTCTCTGTCCTCTCCTGGTCCTCTCTTCCCTAGGCGCTCTCTGTCCTCTCTGCCCTAGGCGCTCTCTGTCCTCTCCTGGTCCTCTCTTCCCTAGGTGCTCTCTGTCCTCTCTTCCCTAGGCGCTCTCTGTTCTCTCCTGGTCCTCTCTTCCCTAGGCGCTCTCTGTCCTCTCCTGGTCCTCTCTTACTTAGGCGCTCTCTGTCCTCTCTTCCCTAGGCGCTCTGTCCTCTCTTCCCTAGGCGCTCTCTGTCCTCTCTTCCCTAGGCGCTCTCTGTCCTCTCTTCCCTAGGCGCTCTGTCCTCTCTTCCCTAGGCGCTCTGTCCTCTCTTCCCTAGGCGCTCTGTCCTCTCTTCCCTAGGCGCTCTCCGTCCTCTCTTCCCTAGGCGCTCTCCGTCCTCTCTTCCCTAGGCGCTCTCTGTCCTCTCCTGGTCCTCTCTTCCCTAGGCGCTTTCTGTCCTCTCTTCCCTAGGCGCTCTCTGTCCTCTCCTGGTCCTCTCTTCCCTAGGCGCTCTCTGTCCTCTCCTGGTCCTCTCTTCCCTAGGCGCTCTCTGTCCTCTCTGCCCTAGGCGCTCTCTGTCCTCTCCTGGTCCTCTCTTCCCTAGGTGCTCTCTGTCCTCTCTTCCGTAGGCGCTCTCTGTCCTCTCCTGGTCCTCTCTTCCCTAGGCGCTCTCTGTCCTCTCCTGGTCCTCTCTTACTTAGGCGCTCTCTGTCCTCTCTTCCCTAGGCGCTCTGTCCTCTCTTCCCTAGGCGCTCTGTCCTCTCTTCCCTAGGCGCTCTCTGTCCTCTCTTCCCTAGGCGCTCTGTCCTCTCTTCCCTAGGCGCTCTGTCCTCTCTTCCCTAGGCGCTCTGTCCTCTCTTCCCTAGGCGCTCTGTCCTCTCTTCCCTAGGCGCTCTGTCCTCTCTTCCCTAGGCGCTCTCCGTCCTCTCTTCCCTAGGCGCTCTCCGTTCTCTCTGCCCTAGGCGCTCTCCGTCCTCTCTTCCCTAGGCGCTCTCTGTCCTCTCCTGGTCCTCTCTTCCCTAGGCGCTCTCTGTCCTCTCTTCCCTAGGCGCTCTCTGTCCTCTCCTGGTCTTCTCTTCCCTAGGCGCTCTCTGTCCTCTCCTGGTCCTCTCTTCCCTAGGCGCTCTCTGTCCTCTCCTGGTCCTCTCTTCCCTAGGCGCTCTCTGTCCTCTCCTGGTCCTCTCTTCCCTAGGCGCTCTCTGTCCTCTCTGCCCTAGGCGCTCTCTGTCCTCTCCTGGTCCTCTCTTCCCTAGGTGCTCTCTGTCCTCTCTTCCCTAGGCGCTCTCTGTCCTCTCCTGGTCCTCTCTTCCCTAGGCGCTCTCTGTCCTCTCCTGGTCCTCTCTTACTTAGGCGCTCTGTCCTCTCTTCCCTAGGCGCTCTGTCCTCTCTTCACTAGGCGCTCTCTGTCCTCTCTTCCCTAGGCGCTCTGTCCTCTCTTCCCTAGGCGCTCTCCGTCCTCTCTTCCCTAGGCGCTCTCCGTCCTCTCTTCCCTAGGCGCTCTCCGTCCTCTCTTCCCTAGGCGCTCTCCGTCCTCTCTTCCCTAGGCGCTCTCCGTCCTCTCTTCCCTAGGCGCTCTCCGTCCTCTCTTCCCTAGGCGCTCTCTGTCCTCTCCTGGTCCTCTCTTCCCTAGGCGCTCTCTGTCCTCTCTTCCCTAGGCGCTCTCTGTCCTCTCCTGGTCTTCTCTTCCCTAGGCGCTCTCTGTCCTCTCCTGGTCCTCTCTTCCTTAGGCGCTCTCTGTCCTCTCCTGGTCCTCTCTTCCCTAGGCGCGCTCTGTCCTCTCCTGGTCTTCTCTTCCCTAGGCGCTCTCTGTCCTCTCCTGGTCCTCTCTTCCCTAGGCGCTCTCTGTCCTCTCCTGGTCCTCTCTTCCCTAGGCGCTCCTGGTCCTCTCTTCCCTAGGCGCTCTCTGTCCTCTCTTCCCTAGGCGTTCTCTGTCCTCTCCTGGTCCTCTCTTCCCTAGGTGCTCTCTATGTCCTCTCCTGGTCCTCTCTTCCCTAGGTGCTCTCTATGTCCTCTCCTGGTCCTCTCTTCCCTAGGCGCTCTCTGTCCTCTCCTGGTCCTCTCTTCCCTAGGTGCTCTCTGTCCTCTCTTCCCTAGGTGCTCTCTGTCCTCTCCTGGTCCTCTCTTCCCTAGGCGCTCTCTGTCCTCTCCTGGTCCTCTCTTCCCTAGGCGCTCTCTGTCCTCTCCTGGTCCTCTCTTCCCTAGGCGCTCTCTGTCCTCTCCTGGTCCTCTCTTCCCTAGGCGCTCTCCGTCCTCTCTTCCCTAGGCGCTCTCTGTCCTCTCCTGGTCCTCTCTTCCCTAGGCGCTCTCTGTCCTCTCCTGGTCCTCTCTTACTTAGGCGCTCTCTGTCCTCTCTTCCCTAGGCGTTCTCTCCTCTCTTCCCTAGGCGCTCTCTGTCCTCTCTTCCCTAGGCGCTCTCTGTCCTCTCTTCCCTAGGCGCTCTCCGTCCTCTCTTCCCTAGGCGCTCTCCGTCCTCTCTTCCCTAGGCGCTCTCTGTCCTCTCCTGGTCCTCTCTTCCCTAGGCGCTCTCTGTCCTCTCCTGGTCCTCTCTTCCCTAGGCGCTCTCTGTCCTCTCCTGGTCCTCTCTTCCCTAGGCGCTCTCTGTCCTCTCCTGGTCCTCTCTTCCCTAGGCGCTCTCTGTCCTCTCTTCCCTAGGCGCTCTCTGTCCTCTCCTGGTCCTCTCTTCCCTAGGCGCTCTCTGTCCTCTCTTGGTCCTCTCTTCCCTAGGTGCTCTCTGTCCTCTCTTCCCTAGGCGCTCTCTGTCCTCTCCTGGTCCTCTCTTCCCTAGGCGCTCTCCGTCCTCTCTTCCCTAGGCGCTCTCTGTCCCTCTCTTCCCTAGGCGCTCTCCGTCCTCTCTTCCCTAGGCGCTCTCCGTCCTCTCTTCCCTAGGCGCTCTCTGTCCTCTCCTGGTCCTCTCTTCCTTAGGTGCTCTCTGTCCTCTCTTCCCTAGGCACTCTCTGTCCTCTCCTGGTCCTCTCTTCCTTAGGCGCTCTCTGTTCTCTCCTGGTCCTCTCTTCCTTAGGCGCTCTGTCCTCTCCTGGTCCTCTCTTCCCTAGGCGCTCTCTGTCCTCTCCTCGTCCTCTCTTCCCTAGGCGCTCTCTGTCCTCTCCTGGTCCTCTCTTCCCTAGGCGCTCTCTGTCCTCTCCTGGTCCTCTCTTCCTTAGGGCGCTCTCTGTCCTCTCCTGGTCCTCTCTTCCTTAGGCGCTCTCTGTCCTCTCCCTGGTCTTCTCTTCCCTAGGCGCTCTCTGTCCTCTCCTGGTCCTCTCTTCCCTAGGCGCTCTCTGTCCTCTCCTGGTCCTCTCTTCCCTAGGCGCTCTCTGTCCTCTCCTGGTCCTCTCTTCCCTAGGCGCTCCTGGTCCTCTCTTCCCTAGGCGCTCCTGGTCCTCTCTTCCCTAGGCGCTCTCTGTCCTCTCTTCCCTAGGCGCTCTCTGTCCTCTCCTGGTCCTCTCTTCCCTAGGCGCTCTCTGTCCTCTCCTGGTCCTCTCTTCCCTAGGCGCTCTCTGTCCTCTCCTGGTCCTCTCTTCCCTAGGCGCTCTCTGTCCTCTCCTGGTCCTCTCTTCCCTAGGCGCTCTCTGTCCTCACCTGGTCCTCTCTTCCCTAGGCGCTCTCTGTCCTTTCCTGGTCCTCTCTTCCCTAGGCGCTCTCTGTCCTCTCCTGGTCCTCTCTTCCCTAGGTGCTCTCTGTCCTCTCCTGGTCCTCTCTTCCCTAGGCGCTCTCTGTCCTCTCCTGGACCTCTCTTCCTTAGGCGCTCTCTGTCCTCTCCTGGTCCTCTCTTCCCTAGGCGCTCTCTGTCCTCTCCTGGTCCTCTCTTCCCTAGGCGCTCTCTGTCCTTTCCTGGTCCTCTCTTCCCTAGGCGCTCTCTGTCCTCTCCTGGTCCTCTCTTCCCTAGGTGCTCTCTGTCCTCTCTTCCCTAGGTGCTCTCTGTCCTCTCCTGGTCCTCTCTTCCCTAGGCGCTCTCTGTCCTCTCCTGGTCCTCTCTTCCCTAGGCGCTCTCTGTCCTCTCCTGGTCCTCTCTTCCCTAGGCGCTTTCTTAATCTAGCTGCCCTGTGTGCTTTTACCTGCTGGCATGTCTCTTGTGCTTGCTCTCTGTCACGCTTGCTCTTCCTTTCTTTCATGTGCTGTCTCTCCTACACTTTATCGCACTCTTGCTTGCTCTCTCTGTCCTAAGCTTTCCGTGCGCGATCTCTCTCTCATAGTTATGATGGCGGTGGGCGCACCTTCACCCTCTGATTTTTTTTCAGTTGTGTTGGGGAGGTCTCTGTGCCTGGGTTGTGGCCCCGGTGTGTGGCCCCTGACTTTTCGTGTGTTCTTTCTTCTTCCGCCCTGGTTCCATGCTCTTGTATTTGTCTCTTTCAGCATTTCTAGCAGTCGCCAGATGTCTGAGGTGTCTCGACTCTGCTCCTCTCCCTCCCTGCAGAGCAGAACAGAGCCCGGGTCAGATTTGTTTATGTATGTTGCCGGCACTTGCGGCCTCCTAGGTGTGTCTCCCTCTCCCCAGCCTATAACGCAGAAGGGCCATCCCCACCCCCCCACCCCAGGATCCCAATATTACATACCGGTAGTCACCAGGCTGTGGCGTTGGTAAGCCCTGGTAGTCACAGCCACTCCAGGATTCTCCATTACATATAGCCACAGACCATCCCTTTTATTGCATCTCCCATGATGCATCATTTCCAGTTCACTTTTCCTAAATTATAGTGGGTGGAGCTTTGTGGTCACATGACCTTTAGCCTGACAACTGGCAGTAAGAAAAGGGTATGTCTAAGCTGTCAGAACCTGTTGCTTGGTACATGCGGACTGTCTGTAGGATAGCGTGAGATTGATGGTGACCAGAAGAGCAGCTCTGCAGCACAAACTGCTGCCCTGACAAGTGAAATACTCTGCAGAATGGGAAGCGGGACATTGGGGGGCACAGGGGTGAGCACATACAATACATGTCACTCTGAGCAGTGTCTCCTGCCCAGCACTACTACAGCCCCATCCCCCCCTCCCCCACCATGCTGCCGCTCCCGTTCCTCCGCTGCTCTGCGCCGTATTGTCATTATTCTGCTCTATCACCATTAGGAATGAGCTGAATGACCATGTGGACATCATTGATTCCGGTCTGGACAGTCTGCAGAGCATGCTCAATGGGCACAACTTCACCTTGGACCCCAGCAGCTTCATGGATGTGAGTCCCGTCCCTCCCTGGCCCGTTCCCTCCCCCACCCAATCTCCCTCTGACCTGTGGCTTGTTTTCGTGCAGATCTTCAGTCCTTCCCTGACGGTCCCGGACCTGCCCCTCTCAGACCTGGACTCCAGTCTGGCCAGTGTGAGTATGGGAAGAGTGAGGGGGACACGCCGCGACACCATGTGGGTGGCATAGTGCCCGCTGCTCCCCTGATGTCAGTGAGGGGTAGATGGAGGGCAGCTAATGATGCTGTAGGGGCACCGGGGTAGTTACTGTTGTATCAAGTCTAGACAATGCACAGCTACACAGATCTCTCTGCTGGTTTGTTACAATGTATCACTTTGGAGTTCATGGTGCTCAGTTCACAGATCATGGCCTGGACTGAGAGCAGGAGTAGCAAATAGTGTCTTGTAGTGTTGTACATATGTATTCACCCCCTTCGCTAGGAAACCCCAAAATGAGGTCCTGTCCAATCATTTCACTTCAGAAGTCACGTGACATGAGTGTCACATGAGCTGTCACATTCGAAAGAGCACAAAACTAGCGACATGAAACCCTGGGAACTCTCCAGAAGTAGTAGAGTTCAGGGATCGATCCACCGCAGCACCAGTAGATCCAGTATAATAGAATGGACAGAATACAGCAAACTACAAACCTGACGACAGAGGGTGCCACAAAAACTCACCGAGGGGGCACCCCGCAAATATGGTAGAATCTGTCCATATGAGCGCTATCAGCTGTACACTTCACAGACCGCAGCTTTATAGAAGAATCCTCTCACCTGAGGACCTCTGAACACCAACACCACCCTCTATCCTGGACACCTACACCACCATCTAACCGGAAGACCACTGGACACCTACACCACCATCTAACCGGAAGACCACTGGACACCTACACCACCATCTAACCGGAAGACCACTGGACACCTACACCACCATCTGACCGGAAGACCACTGGGCACCTATACCACCATCTAACCGGAAAGAGTTGGAGCAGTTTTCCCTGAAGTATGAGTGGAATTTCCAGAGTCTAGATGAGCTGAGCTTCTGTTGACATACCCCAATAGACGGCGCTTGTGTCAGTTTGTTCTTGTGTATTTCCCTTCTCTCCCTGGAGGACCCAACAAGTTCATGTGTTACAAGGACTGTTCATTGATATCTGTAATGCTGTGTTTCCCCTGTGGTGGCGCTGCAGAGTAATGAAATAGTTGCTGCCTGGCTACAGATTACAGCTGGTCGCTGAGTCCTAGCACTCGGACACCACAGCAGCTGCAGCTTATTTTTGGGGGTCCCTTCTAGTCACCTCTTTCACTCTGTAATGCACCTTTCTGCTGGTTGTTTATTATGTGCATTGGCTACAAACTGTTTTGTTACAGTGTTTTAGTGTAGATAAGAGCCGCCATCTGGAAATTTGCTGTGCAGGGTCAGATTTCCTCCCATGAACCCCTGTGATGTTGGGGGTGTATGGTCGGAGTTCGGACCTATCTAATGACAGACTCCTTTGTGTTTGTGGCCTCAGATCCAGGAGCTGTTATCCTCACAGGATCAGAAGTCTTCAGAGCCGGAGGGCAGTACGACGAGGGCAGGTGAGAGTCCTCCCGTTATCCGGTGCCTCGCACCTCGTCTCTTGTCCAACTCCTTACTGACCTTGATTCTGTCTTGTCCGCAGGTAAGCAGCTGGTCCAGTACACGGCTCAGCCACTGATCCTGATGAACTCGGCCGGCTCAGACCTCCCCATCCTGCTGGAGCTGGCCGGGGATGAGACGGGCGATCACCCTGATGACCCTACTTTGTCACCACTGTCTTGGGACTCTCAGAACAAGTCTGGGGATTCTGGGATCTCTTAGATGATCCTTGTTGGGAGCAGTGGCATCGCAGTCATGAGAGGCGTCCCACCCGCACCTCCCCACCACTCTTTTCTCCAGAGTGAGGGCCAGACACGTTTGCTGTGAGACTCTGGACTTATCTAATCTCATGTAACCTCCGGTGAGACCCCTGACTTCTGTCTCTGGTGGCCCAGGAGATGCTTGTCTGCTATACGCGTGGTTTGGGGTGGCCGTTCCTGCTTCCCGGCCCCTGCCCAGGTGTGATGGTGATGATAATGATCTCTCGGTAGACCTTGTATAACGCAGAGTTTATTGCAGGGCGTACATCGGTTATAATACATAGTGCCGCAGCTTCACGCCATCTCCTTCACTAGATGACCACACGCCTAACATTCGCTTCGTCCGGCTCTTATTCTGTGATGTCATTGCTTCATTGCTATTCTCTGCTGTCACCACCCCGTGTGATCTCAGGAATTGGCCATCCCTGCCGTAAGCGTAGTCATTGGCCCTGACCTGGGGCAGGAATATGTAGGTGAGGAGCAGGGCTGGGGTAGGTTTGGTATATGGGATGGAAGGAAGTGACTGGAACAAAGCAATAAGCTGGCAGTGCACTGGGAGTCATTAGGGGGTCAATGCGAATAGGGGCACAAGAAGTGAGTGACTGGAGGTCACTGGGCCCTCAGGGGCTAACACTACATACTACTCTCGCCTACTCCTCAGCTTTGCTTTGTGGTCATATTATACATTGGCCCACAGGGGGCAGTGTGGTGTAGTGAGGAGTCTTGAGGGCGTCCTGCAGGGTGGGCGTCATTGGTCACTTCCCCTCTTGTCGGGGTTTCCCAGGCCGGGTAGAAGGGGCTGGCGCTAGATTTGTATATTGTTTATAGTGAGTTGCATTTTGGACTTTTCTGCTGATTCTTTCTGTATAATCTTCTGTTATAAATCTATTCAGATGTGTATAAGTTAACCCTCGCTGTGCTGACTCGTTACTGAGGGGTGGGGGTCCAGTGATTGGTCTGAGCCGCGGGGGAGTATATGTCACAGATCTGTGATCCCAGCTGATGTCCATTCTACTACAATTCCCAGCATTCCTTATGGTAACGTGTAGATAATGGTCAGTGGCAGCCGGTCATGGCCTCATACTGCAGCTGGAGCACCAGACTGGACTATCCAATAAGCAGATGAAGAGCAGGAGGGCTCGCCCTGTGAATGGCCACCAGGATGACCTTACTGAGGGAGGGGGCAGGGCGTGACAACCATATCTGCACTCTTGTAATTTGTGCATGGTGGTGTCAGACAGAAGCTTCCGATCCCCAAGAGACTGTCAAACTATCCAGGAGGGTGGGCAATAATTGGTTAACGCTATCTGGTCCACTACACCCACCAGCCATTGTGCTTCCACTACGTCCCACCTCTCTAATCCATCATAAATACAATGGTCACGCTTACTGGGATTGTCAGTATGGCTGATGGATCGTAATAGCTGAAGAGTCAGCAGGGCCCGGAGCAGGCGGGGGTGTGCCGCCATCATGGATGCCGCTAGAGCAGAGGTAGGCAACCTTTTTTGTTCGGCGTGCCGATTTTAATTAAAAAAATCAAAGATGAGGTCCTCGGAGTGCCGGTCAATAATTGTAAGTCTGACAACCCCTAAACTAAAGTCATATACCACAAACCATATCACAGAAGTGCTGCCACCAGATGCTTCAGGACACATACGCTTACTGCTATTTCCTGGGACGCTCCTGTACTTTCTGATTAGAAGCAATGAAAGTCCATGTGCAGCCCCCAAATAGTGGTAAATGTGTCCAGGAGCACCGTATGGCGGCACCCTCAGGGTGGTAACACATTATGTATCTGGATATAGATATAGTCTTAGGCCACTGGAACTTTTACTTCAATGTAAAACTGCGTTCACATGGTGCATTTTTGCGCAAAAAAAAAAAATATGCCTGTGTTTTCTGTGCAAAAACACATCCTTAATGCAGAAAACACACCGTTATACAGAATAATGTCCCATAGCGGCCCCTGCACACGGTATTAGGTCCCGTAGCGGCCCCCACACGCGGTGTTAGGTCCCGTAGCGGCCCCCGCACGCGGTGTTAGGTCCCGTAGCGGCCCCCGCACGCGGTGTTAGGTCCCGTAGCGGCCCCCGCACGCGGTATTAGGTCCCGTAGCGGCCCCCGCACGCGGTATTAGGTCCCGTAGCGGCCCCCGCACGCGGTATTAGGTCCCGTAGCGGCCCCCCGCACGCGGTATTAGGTCCCGTAGCGGCCCCCCGCACGCGGTATTAGGTCCCGTAGCGGCCCCCGCACGCGGTATTAGGTCTCGTAGCGGCCCCCGCACACGGTATTAGGTCCCGTAGCTCTCTTCAGACCCCCGCGTATAATAAGTGCAGGACAAAGAGGTGACAATGTACTCACCTTTTCCTGTGCTCCGCAGCCGCTCTGTTCTCTTCGGCGCTTCTGCCTGTAGTCAGCGACCGCTAATTGGGTCTCTGGGGTCACGTCGCGTCATTATGCGTAATGACGCCGGACGTGACTCCTGAGACCCTGTCAGCTGTCAGAAGCGCCTGCAGATCGCGCAGCCGCTGCATAGCGCAGGGAGCAAGATAACTATCATTTTTTTATGTTTCATCACTTCTAAGTCTCCTCTTATACTCGGGGTCCGAAGAGACCCCACAGTATAATAATAATAGCAGTTTCGCTTCGGCCATGTTTGGTCCAATCGAGCTGCTGGGTGAGGACTCTGCTGCCAGGGAAATAAGCCTCACGCGCCAGTCTTGGCACGTGTGCCGGGGGTTGCCTACCCCTGCTCTAAAAGGGAAGTGTATATGTGTGAACTCTGCGAGGGATGGAGCCAACGACCTGTAGAGAGTGGTCAGGACCTTGCAGCGGTCAGAGGCACCTTCTGTCTGGTACTATGCTGGGTCTCAGCAGAAGAAGAAATGATGTTACTTCTCTGACTCGCGTGACTTTGAATCGGGTTCAGTGTGTTCTTCCACCTCGACCGTCATAACACTTAATTTCCTGAGCAGCCTTTCTGCTTCATCTTCATTGAAGCTGATCTCTAGTGACCATGAAGTCAGAGATGGAAGACAGGTCTGGTGCTGATGCTAGTGGTCAGGGGTGGGGTACTGCTTGCTGTGCTAGTAGAAGCACTTGGGCAAAATCTAGAGGTTGTGCAAGAAGCTCATGGCCATGATGATGAGTCTGAAAATATTGCAGAGAAGATGTTGAGTCCACTTGTAATGAATATTCTGTTATGGAGTAGACCTGGTGTGAAAGATCCTCAGTGCGCCAACACCGCTTTGGCCCACACCTGAGACTTCTTTCATAAAAAAACCACACTCACTGCCAGTGAGTGTTGAGTTCACAGGATAAATACAAGACAAGCTTTCTAAATTTTATATATTTATTAACCCCTAAATGGGTCGGTATTAACATCTAACATATACAGTTCAGAACAGATATGCAGATATATGCAAGCATTAACAGTTACTAGTTACAAGATACAGTACAAATAAAATAAAAGGGAATAAAAGTGAAATGATTACCCCACATATCCTGGATGTGGCTCTATAGTCCAACACTCACACATAGCATGTGGAGTTAACTAGTGGAGGCAGCGGCATTAACTCCAGCCTCTCAGCAACTCATCACAGCAGCCTCTCCTCATAGTAGCATCTTCATAGTAATCTCCCAGTGGTAGTCTCAGCACAATCTCCTCCCACTGAATTCTTACCTCATCTTTTATACCCTTGATTACACCACCCAGAATGAGGTCACCGGCAACAGCAAGTCTGATTGACTAACGCACTCAAGTCCATATTCTTTGTATGGAGATGTGACCAAGTGGAATGATACAATGTTATCAGCCATATCTGATCAACAGCCCAGGCTGAACAATGCATGTTTATTTGATCACCCAGGTCTATGTAGGAATACAATGGAGTCATTCTGGGATGGATACAAAGCCCTTTTGTCACAATGTTGCCACTAATGACCATACACCTAGGATTAGGGCGGCGCACATTATGAATAAATGGAACTAAGAGGGAGATACGATACGCAGAGATCAAAATACATCTTTGAGTTATAGCCATATTTAAGTGGAATCATCACACCTGGTGACTGGCTCTGCTTGAGAATGAGATGACATCGGTGGAAGAGGCTAGTGTCGGCAACAGTAATAACAAACTGAGCTTACACATGGCCACAAAATAATTAAGCCTATGGCAAACTTGGTTGGTGGTTTGGGCTGCATTGGCAGACACTTTTCCTTCGCTTGTGGAAATGGTTATGTATGGTCATCCCATTTCTGTATGTGATTGAAGGACAATTCCATGGCAATGTGCAAGATCTGCAAGCAGAAAATAAGCTGTGGTCATGCAGACACAAATGTAGGAACCTAAGTCTCTACGTACTGACATGAAAAGGCATCTAGGCAAAATGGAACTGGTGGTGGCAGGTAAAGTGAGCAAGACTGTCCATCTCCTCCTGGCCGTGGTCCTTCTAGCAGCTAGGCTGCATCCATATCTTGCCCATGGTTGTTGTGACCATCATCACCCTTGCCATCTACTCCTCCTTTCCAACGTCAGTCATCCATAAGGGAATGTGTGTCCAGTTGAGGAGGTGCAGTTGCTGCCGTACCACTTAGTGATGGCATGTGCTCCACCTCAATAGAGGAGACCTAGTCACAGAAAGCTGTGCCTGCCTTATATTGCCAGCTGTCAAAAAAATATTGCCGACTCCTAAGACATGTCAGTGTTGGAGAAAGGAACAAGCCACCATCAACACGTGCAGTAGCCATGATAGGCAGGGGCATTATATGATGTTTGTGGCCCACTGGGTCAATATAACAAGGCCAGGCCCTAGTGCAATTTCCAACACCAAACCTATCCCCCCTCCTCCAGTTCCTCACTGGTTGTCTCCCTGCCAAATGAAACTGGGCAGTGTTGCCAGTGACTATGGCACAAATATTGTGGCTGTACTGCAGTTAGGTAAAACACACTGCCCCTGCATGGCGCATGTGCTAAGTTTGGTAGTGCACCACTTTATTAGCGTAAATAGGTGCTGCTCAAAGCCAAACATGTGACTGCACATTTCAGCCTTACTTATGTGATTAAAAGCATCCTACTGGACTTACAGCTACATCGCAGCCTGCCCTTGCACTGCCCTTTTCTGCGATGTTCTAACGCACAGGAATTACACGTTGCACCTGCTGGAGCGTCTTTGTGAGCAGTAGAAGGCGGTGAACAATTACTGTATGCAGCAGACCACAGGGACAATATATTATTTTGAGATCTGCCAATAGAGGATCATGAGAAAAATGTGGCGCCCTCTGAAACCCTTTGAGGAAGCCACCAAATTTCTCAGCAGGGACGACTGCAGCGGTGGTGGTGTCATCCTTTTAATATACATCTTACAGGAAGCACACTTATGCAACAAGGGAAGAAGAAGAACAGCTTCCACCTCTTGGTTTCCATCACTACCCTGGAGTAGTTGGGGATCCACACAATCTTACATACAGGAGGAGGATGAGGAGCTGGCATGTGATGGTCCTGGATTTTAGGAGAGAGTAGACTTTGCTGTAGATGTTGAGGAGGACTAATATATTTCACAGCCAAGAGACCAGGCCGACCCTTATCTATATAAAGATGATGATGACAACACTGGCCCAAACCAGCCAGGTCAGGCTGTATGCTTTGTTTCTTTCACAGTGGCAAGTGTATTATTGGCATCAAGCAGAGGGATGAATACATGGATGGCCGTGCTCTTAGACCCTCGCTATAAACCCAAGATCGGGGTAATTGATGTATTATCAGTAAAGGCTGTATATCCAGCTTGCCGCAGCTTTTAGCTAGAGCACTGCAACTACCAGCACTCCACTGCATCGGTCAGCGCTCCACCACCATGCCAGCATCATGTCTACAAGTAGCAGAAGGAAAAGCAGCAGCCTCGGCAGTATCTAGAACAGGATGAACCAGAAAGTTTACAGCACTAACTAGGTGAGCAGAAAGTGAACCACCTGAACAACCAGGATCAGTCTTATCTGCCGGTGTAAGCAAACACTCCATGTAACATTGAGACCAATAACTCCTTCTGAGGAGCCCTGACAGTGTCGTACACTACGTATTATAGAAATACAGTCCTAGGAGCCCTGACAGTGTCGTACACTACGTATTATAGATATACAGTCCTAGGAGCCCTGACAGTGTCGTACACTACGTATTATAGATATACAGTCCTAGGAGCCCTGACAGTGTCGTACACTACGTATTATAGATATACAGTCCTAGGAGCCCTGACAGTGTCGTACACTACGTATTATAGATATACAGTCCTAGGAGCCCTGACAGTGTCGTACACTACGTATTATAGATATACAGTCCTAGGAGCCCTGACAGTGTCGTACACTACGTATTATAGATATACAGTCCTAGGAGCCCTGACAGTGTCGTACACTACGTATTATAGATATACAGTCCTAGGAGCCCTGACAGTGTCGTACACTACGTATTATAGATATACAGTCCTAGGAGCCCTGACAGTGTCGTACACTACGTATTATAGATATACAGTCCTAGGAGCCCTGACAGTGTCGTACACTACGTATTATAGATATACAGTCCTAGGAGCCCTGACAGTGTCGTACACTACGTATTATAGATATACAGTCCTAGGAGCCCTGACAGTGTCGTACACTACGTATTATAGATATACAGTCCTAGGAGCCCTGACAGTGTCGTACACTACGTATTATAGATATACAGTCCTAGGAGCCCTGACAGTGTCGTACACTACGTATTATAGATATACAGTCCTAGGAGCCCTGACAGTGTCGTACACTACGTATTATAGATATACAGTCCTAGGAGCCCTGACAGTGTCGTACACTACGTATTATAGATATACAGTCCTAGGAGCCCTGACAGTGTCGTACACTACGTATTATAGATATACAGTCCTAGGAGCCCTGACAGTGTCGTACACTACGTATTATAGATATACAGTCCTAGGAGCCCTGACAGTGTCGTACACTACGTATTATAGATATACAGTCCTAGGAGCCCTGACAGTGTCGTACACTACGTATTATAGATATACAGTCCTAGGAGCCCTGACAGTGTCGTACACTACGTATTATAGATATACAGTCCTAGGAGCCCTGACAGTGTCGTACACTACGTATTATAGATATACAGTCCTAGGAGCCCTGACAGTGTCGTACACTACGTATTATAGATATACAGTCCTAGGAGCCCTGACAGTGTCGTACACTACGTATTATAGATATACAGTCCTAGGAGCCCTGACAGTGTCGTACACTACGTATTATAGATATACAGTCCTAGGAGCCCTGACAGTGTCGTACACTACGTATTATAGATATACAGTCCTAGGAGCCCTGACAGTGTCGTACACTACGTATTATAGATATACAGTCCTAGGAGCCCTGACAGTGTCGTACACTACGTATTATAGATATACAGTCCTAGGAGCCCTGACAGTGTCGTACATTATGTATTATAGATATATAGTCCTAGCAGTCCTGAATGTGTCATAAATGCATGAAAGTGACTCTGATATCACATGACTTCTTCCAAGAAGCTTCACCAGATCCCTGGTAAAACATGGTTCTCAAGTTTGGTACACCCATCCTGCTCATCACGCTCATACCACTGACAGTGTCCAGCTGTGAAACTACAACCACCATCATGCCCTGACAGCCATAAGTATAAGAATAACCACTATCCTCCTAATAAGTCACCAGACACATGTAGGATGCTGAGACACAACATTTATTAGCATGAAGGACAAAGCTTAGTAAAGGAACAGCTACAAAAGACAGTGATGACCCAGCCCCCACACAGGAAGGAACGAGACCCCCGATTATTGTCACTCCTGTCCTGAGCACCATTAGATTGGACTGGAGGATAAGAGTCCATGACTGGATTAGGGAGCAAGGACGCGGCTTTATTGGTCCTGGCTAATATTGTGAACAAATGATCATAAGGAGTTCAGTGTGGATGGGTTTAAACCCAAAACGTGAGCAAATCTCCTCAGAGGAGAACTGTAAGATGGACATATTGTTGGTAGGAAGCCTAACAAGGACTGGATGTCCAACTGCATCATTGTCACTTGGGATGTGGCTGGAAGCTTCTCACTGTGGACCTGATGACCCATACACCTTGAGGTGCTCAGTACTGCAGCCATCAGGGCAGGGGCTGCTCCAAGGATGGAGATCAGGAGTTGGGCGGTGGACGCTCTCCAGCTGCCAAGGTTTGCATGGTCTTGAAGTGATCAGTACTGCAGCCATCAGGGCAGAGGCCGCTCCGAGGATGGAGATCAGGAGTTGGGCGGTGGACGCTCTCCAGCTGCCATGTTTGCATGGTCTTGAGGTGGTGATCAGTACTGCAGTCATCAGGGCAGAGGCCGCTCCGAGGATAAAGATCAGGAGCTGGGCGGTGGACGCTCTCCAGCTGTCAAGGTTTGCATGGTCTTGAGGTGGTGATCAGTACTGCAGCCATCAGGGCAGAAGCCGCTCCGAGGATGGAGATCAGGAGTTGGGTGGTGGACACTCTCCAGCTGCCAAGGTTTGCATGGCCTTGAGGTGATCAGTACTGCAGCCATCAGGCCAGAGGCTGCTCCAAGGATAAAGATCAGGAGCTGGGCGGTGGACGCTCTCCAGCTGCCAAAGTTTGCATGGTCTTGAGGTTATCAGTACTGAAGCCATCAGGCCAGAGGCTGCTCCGAGGATAAAGATCAGGAGCTGGGCGGTGGACGCTCTCCAGCTGCCAAGGTTTGCATGGTCTTGAGGTGATCAGTACTGCAGCCATCAGGGCAGAGGCCGCTCCGAGGATGGAGATCAGGAGTTGGGTGGTGGACACTCTCCAGCTGCCAAAGTTTGCATGGTCTTGAGGTGCCCATACACATTAGAGATATGACCATGAACCATCATCTTAGATGACCAATGACCAACCATCATTGTCTGTACCTGGTGACTCTGAACACTGACAACCGCAGCTATGGCCCGATGGTTCTCCAGATGATGACTTACCCATCATGCCACTTCAGTCTAATGTGTATGGTCACTTGTGGGCGTTTAGGATTTGCTGATGTAAACATGTTCTGGTCAGGGATCCCAGCTGGACGTTGTCGGCTGGTGCAGGAGTTTTATATGGAGGCACAAGGTGTGAGGTACAAGTGGGGGTGGGGAGGTGAAGGTCGTGAAGGTTATTTGCCAGCTGAAAGAAGAAGACGGAAAGAACAATTTGTTAAATATCAGTGTATGAACTGGGTATAATATACTGTATAGAATGGACTGTATCAGAGTATAGCATGTATATAGCATGCAGGGAGAATGGCCACCAGGATGACCTTACTGAGGGAGGGGGCAGTGCGTGACAACCATATTTGCACTCTTGTAATTTGTGCATGGTGGTGTCAGACAGAAGCTTCCGATCCCCAAGAGACTGTCAAACTATCCAGGAGGGTGGGCAATAATTGGTTAACTCTATCTGATCCAAAACACCCACCAGCCATTGTGCTTCCACTACGTCCCACCTCTCTAATCCATCATAAATACAATGGTCACGCTTACTGGGATTGTCAGTATGGCTGATGGATCGTAATAGCTGAAGAGTCAGCAGGGCCCGGAGCAGGCGGGGGTGTGCCACCATCATGGATGCCTCTAGAAGGTAAGTGTATATGTGTGAACCCTGCGAGGGATGGAGCCAATGACCTGGAGAGTGTGCTCAGGACCTTGCATCGGTCAGCCGCACCCTCGGTCTGGTACTACGCTGGGTCTCAGCAGAAGAATAAATGACATTGCTTCTCTGACTCATGTGACTCAGTGTATATACTGGGTATAATATACTGTATACATAGGACTGTATCAGTGTATATAGTACTGGGTGTGATATACTGTATATATAGGACTGTAGCAGTGTATATACTGGATATGATATACTGTATACATAGGACTGTATCAGTGTATATACTGGGTATGATATACTGTATACATAGGAATGTATCAGTGTATATACTGGATATGATATACTGTATAGGACTGTATTAGTGTATATACTGGATATGATATACTGTATACATAGGACTGTATCGGTGTATATACTGGGTATGATATACTGTATACATAGGACTGTATCGGTGTATATCCTGGATATGATACACTGTATACATAGGACTGTATCAGTGTTTATACTGTCTCTTGCTATTGCAGCAGTGTTCCGCTGCAGCCAAGTGTAGCTGTTGGCTCCCCTGGTGACCAGAAGCAGCCACAATTCTCGGGCTCAGGAGTGGAGTGATGCCAGCGGGGGACTTCCTGATCAGTGTGTGCGAGAGGCCGACACTAGCCGATCAGTGTGAGAGAGGCCGACACTAGCTAATCAGTGTGCGAGAGGCCGACAGTAGACAATCAGTGTGCGAGAGGCCGACACTAGCTAATCAGTGTGCGAGAGGCCGACAGTAGACAATCAGTGTGCGAGAGGCCGACACTAGCCAATCAGTGTGTGCGAGAGGCCGACACTAGCCGATCAGTGTGCGAGAGGCCGACACTAGCTGATCAGTGTGTGTGAGAGCCCGACACTAGCCGATCAGTGTGCGAGAGGCCGACACTAGCTGATCGGTGTGTACGAGAGGCCGACACTAGCTGATCGGTGCGTGCGAGAGGCCGACACTAGCTGATCGGTGTGTACGAGAGGCCGACACTAGCCGATCGGTGTGCGAGAGGCCAACACTAGCCGATCAGTGTGTGTGAGAGCCCGACACTAGCCGATCAGTGTGTGTGAGAGCCCGACACTAGCCGATCAGTGTGCGAGAGGCCGACACTAGCCGATCAGTGTGTGTGAGAACCCGACACTAGCCGATCAGTATGTGCGAGAGCCCGACACTAGCCGATCAGTGTGTGTGAGAGCCCGACACTAGCCAATCAGTGTGCGAGAGGCCGACACTAGCTGATCAGTGTGCGAGAGGCCGACACTAGCTGATCGGTGTGTACGAGAGGCCGACACTAGCTGATCGGTGCGTGCGAGAGGCCGACACTAGCTGATCGGTGTGTACGAGAGGCCGACACTAGCCGATCGGTGTGCGAGAGGCCAACACTAGCCGATCAGTGTGTGTGAGAGCCCGACACTAGCCGATCAGTGTGTGTGAGAGCCCGACACTAGCCGATCAGTGTGCGAGAGGCCGACACTAGCCGATCAGTGTGTGTGAGAACCCGACACTAGCCGATCAGTGTGTGCGAGAGCCCGACACTAGCCGATCAGTGTGTGTGAGAGCCCGACACTAGCCAATCAGTGTGCGAGAGGCCGACACTAGCTGATCAGTGTGCGAGAGGCCGACACTAGCCGATCAGTGTGCGAGAGTCCAACACTAGCCGATCGGTGTGTGCGAGAGGCCGACACTAGCCGATCGGTGTGTGCGAGAGGCCGACACTAGCCGATCAGTGTGCGAGAGGCCGACACTAGCCGATCAGTGTACGAGAGGCCGACACTAAGACGCCGGCAAAAAAGAAGCAGGAAAAAAAAGTCAATAGTGCCGAACTGCCGTTTTTTTGCTATTTCGCCTCCCATAAAAATTTGGATAAAAAGTGATAAGAATAAACTTTCCCCAGAATGGTGTTTTGTCTACACAGTGAACGCCGTGCAAACAAAGCCGGTAACAATTACGCACAAAGGCATAAGACGTGTTCGGCAATTCCCCCCCATTGTGAATTTTCTTCCACCTCCCCAGTACTTGGTGCGGATTATTACATGTCCCCCAAACAATAAGCCCTCATATAGCTCTGTGACCAGAAAAATAGCAAAGTTATGGGGTTTAGAAGGAGAAGGAAGGGGTTAAAGGGGCCACCCAGGATTAGAAAAATATACATGGTTTAGTCTGCAAACAGCGCCACCTTTGTTCTCAGGTTGTATGTGGTATTGCAGCTCAGCCTCGTTCACTTAAAGTGGTTTTTAGGGCTTTGATACTGATGAGCTTGCCTTCAGATACATTATTAATAGATTAGAGGGGTCTGACACCCGACACCCCCACCCGATTAGTTGTACAGTATATGGAGTCAGCAGCAGACCGCTCCATACACTGCATAGTGGCCGTATAGACAGCTCTGCTCACATTTGTGTGGCCACTACAGGGCACAGCGCCATGTGCTCCCAGGTCTGTCTGCTGAATGTTAAGCAGCGGGGGTGCCGGGTGTTGGACCCCAGGGATCTGATACTGAGGGTGGTCATCAACCTCAAAGTCCAGAAGACAGCTTTCACTTAGGTGAGCTGCTATGCCAGGCACAGCCTATGGGCACAGGTGGCACTGCTTGTAGATGACCCCTTTAATGACCAGATCAGAGTCTTTGATCACACAGTAAGAGGTCAGGCTGGGGGGCGATGCAGCCGGTGGCCATGACTCCACAAGAGGCCAAGACTCTGAGGCCTGCAGCATTCCTTGTGGTCTTCCATGGTGGAAGATTGTGCCTCACCTGGCAGTGTGAAGGATTCCTCAGACTCAGGATCCTCATCTGAAAAGAAAAAGACGTGAATGAGGCAACGGAACCACGAGTCATGTGACCTGCTCAGACTCCGCCCCTCTCATGTTCTTACTTTCTTTGGACTCCGCAGACTCTGTGGGGATGTCGAGGACGGGACCTAAGAGAGAGAAGAAAGGAATGTGAGAGTCAAGAGGAAACACTGCAGAGACCGAGGGGTCTTGTCATCTGCCACCCTCTATCCCTGGCCACGTGATCATGTTATAGGAATCGGTCTGACCCTCATTACAGCGGCCACCATAGGATATTGCAGCATTAGACCAGTTTCAGGTTACCGTGTAGGTCTGAGGGGTGGAGCATGTCCCTGGGATTCTTTCTATGGTGCTCTTGCTCCACCCCCCTCGACCATGCATGCCCTGTTGACCATGGTTGGATCAATCCTGCTTATGAAGCTCTGACACGCTTTTCACCACCAAAGTGAAATCGGCCATATTCCTAGACTGGTGTGCATAACGCAGAGGAATTTCCAGAGCGCTCCTCGTACAGATCAACGACTGGGATAATAAATATCTCCATAAAACCAATCCAAGTGCAGCTTTCATTTACGGAGAGGACATTCACTGACTGGTTGCTAGGCACTGACTGGTTGCTAGGGATAAGATAAGAATCTTGTGGCAGAAACAGATGTTATATAAGATCCCGATCAGTGCAGGATCTTATATAACATCCCCCTGACCTGACCACCCTGACCTGTCCACCCTGACCTGATCACCCTGACCTGACCACCCTGACCTGACCACCCTGACCTGACCACCCTGACCTGTCCACCCTGACCTGACCACCCTGACCTGTCCACCCTGACCTGACCACCCTGACCTGTCCACCCTGACCTGTGCACCCTGACCTGACCACCCTGACCTGACCACCCTGACCTGTCCACCCTGACCTGACCACCCTGACCTGTCCACCCTGACCTATCCACCCTGATCTGTCCACCCTGACCTGTCCACCCTGACCTGTCCACCCTGACCTGTCCACCCTGACCTGTGCACCCTGACCTGACCACCCTGACCTGACCACCCTGACCTGTCCACCCTGAGCTGACCACCCTGACCTGTCCACCCTGACCTATCCACCCTGATCTGTCCACCCTGACCTGTCCACCCTGACCTGTCCACCCTGACCTGTCCACCCTGACCTGACCACCCTGACCTGTCCACCCTGACCTGACCACCCTGACCTGTCCACCCTGACCTGACCACCCTGACCTGTCCACCCTGACCTGACCAACCTGACCTGACCACCCTGACCTGTCCACCCTGACCTGTCCACCCTGACCTGACCACCCTGACCTGTCCACCCTGACCTGTCCACCCTGACCTGACCACCCTGACCTGACCACCCTGACCTGTGCACCCTGACCTGACCACCCTGACCTGACCACCCTGACCTGTCCACCCTGACCTGTCCACCCTGACCTGACCACCCTGACCTGTCCACCCTGTGCCACTGGTGACAAAAGAAGAGTCATGTAAGTCATTTACTGTCATACAATATCAAGTATATTGTGTTTTCTAGAATTTTTCATGTGACAGTTGATAAAAATTCTTGAAATATTGAATTTTTTTTTTTTAAATTGAATGACCACTAACTTGGGGTCACTGAGGAGAACCACAGACAGTGGAAAGTCACAGAGGAGAACCAGAAGTCACAGGAGAACCACAGACAGTGGAAAATCACCAAGAAGAACCACAGACAATGGAAAGTCACCGAGAAGAACCACAGACAGTGGAAAGTCACCGAGAAGAACCACAGACAGTGGAAAGTCACAGAGGAGAACCAGAAGTCACAGGAGAACCACAGACAGTGGAAAGTCACCGACAAGAACCACAGACAGTGGAAAATCAGAGGAGAACCAGAAGTCACAGGAGAACCAGAAGTCACAGTGCAGAACTGCAAACACTGGAAAGTCACCCAGAAGAACCACAAACAGTGGAAAGTCACCGAGGTGAACCACAGACAGTGGAAAGTCACCGAGGTGAACCACAGACAGTGGAAAGTCACCGAGAAGAACCACAGACAGTGGAAAGTCACAGAGGTGAACCACAGACAGTAAAAGCCACCACCGAGGAGAACCACAGACAGTGGAAAGTCACAGAGGAGAACCAAAAGTGAAGAGAAGCACAGACATCGAAAAGTCACTGAGAAGTATCATAAGCTGTGGACAGACACTGATATGAACCACAGACAGTGGAAAGACACCAATGAGCACCACAGACCTAGGAAAATCACAATGTGACCTATAGCCTAGACCAGGGGTCGGCAACCTATGGCACGTGAGGCTTATTTCCCTGGCACAGCAGCGGACTCCTCACCCAGCAGTTTCGATCGGACCAAACACGGCCGAAATGAAACTGCTATTATTATACTGTGGGGTCTCTTCAGACCCCCGAGTATAATAAGCGGAGCTCCTGGGGGGGTAATGAAACATAAAAAACAACGTTACTCACTATTCCACGCTCCGCAGCCGCGCTGTACTTTTCAGGCGCTTCTGCCTGAAGTCAGCTGACAGGGCCTCAGGTGTCACGTCTGCATCTGACGTCATTACGCATAATGACGCGGCGTGACCCCTGAGACTCAATGAGCGGTCACTGACTACAAGCAGAAGCGCCCAAAGATACAGAGCGGCTGCGGAGCGTGGAATGGTGAGTTAACAACATTGTTTTTTATGTTTCATCACCTCTCTTTGCCCTCCACTTATTATACTCTGTGGTCTGAAGAGACCCCACAGTATAATAATAATAGCTAGTGAGTGTGCAGGGGCCGCTATGGGACATATACCGTGTGCAGGGGCCACTATGGAGCATAATACCGTGTGCAGGGGCCGCTATGGGACATATACCGTGTGCAGGGGCCACTATGGGACATATTGCTGTGTGCAGGGACTGCTATGGGACATGATACTGTGTGCAGGGGCCGTTATGGGACATATTGCTGTGTGCAGGGACTGCTATGGGACAAATACCGTGTGCAGAGGCCGCTATGGGACAAATACCGTGTGCAGAGGCCGCTATGGGACATAATACCGTGTTGCAGGGGCCGCTATGGGACATAATACCGTGTGCAGGGGCCACTATGGAGCATAATAATGTGTGCAGGGGCCGCTATGGGACATATACCGTGTGCAGGGGCCACTATGGAGCATAATACCGTGTCCAGGGACCACTATGGGACATATACCGTGTGCAGGGGCCGTTATGGGACATATTGCTGTGTGCAGGGACTGATATGGGACAAATACCGTGTGCAGAGGCCGCTATGGGACAAATACTGTGTGCAGAGGCCGCTATGGGACATAATACCGTGTTGCAGGGGCCGCTATGGGACATAATACCGTGTGCAGGGACCACTATGGGACATAATACCGTGTGCAGGGGCCACTATGGAGCATAATACCGTGTGCAGGGGCCGCTATGGGACAAATACTGTGTGCAGGGACTGCTATGGAACAAATACCGTGTGCAGAGGCAGCTATGGGACAAATACCGTGTGCAGAGGCCGCTATGGGACATAATACCGTGTGCAGAGGCCGCTATGGGACATAATACCATGTTGCAGGGGCCGCTATGGGACATAATACCGTGTGCAGGGACCGCTATGGGACATAATACCGTGTGCAGAGGCCGCTATGGGACATATACCATGTTGCAGGGGCCGCTATGGGACATATACCGTGTACAGGGACCACTATGGGACATTATTCTGAATAACGGTGTGTTTTCTATATTAAGGATGTGTTTTTGAACAGAAAACTCAGGCTTTGGTTTTTTTTTGTGCAAAAATGCACCAGTTTTACATCGAATGAAAAAGTTCCAAATATATCTGCATCCAGATACATAGTGTGTATTCACCATAAGGTGCCGCCATACGGTCCTCTGGACACATTTACCACTAATTGGGGGCTGCACATGGACTTTCATTGCTTCTAATCGGAAAGTACAGGAGCGTCCCAGGAAATAGCAGTAAGCGCATGTGTCCTAAAGCATCTGGGGGCAGCACTTCTGTGTTATGGTTTGTGGTATATGACTTTAGTTTAGGGGTCGTCAGACTTACAATTATTGACCGGCACTCCGAGTACCTCATCTTTGATTTTTTTATTAAAATCGGCACGCCGAATAAAAAAGGTTGCCTACCCCTGGCCTAGACTGAAGAGAATATTCAACTAGAACAAGAAACAGAAAATTTGGATAATGAATGATCAGAAATGCTGCTGAAGTATCTTCATGAAGAACAAAAGCTAAATATGTGGAGATGCGTAATGCAGAACTCATATCTGGCAGAAAAGAACTCAAACAGGAGATCATTCAGACTCCTCATCCTCACCTCACCCCCCCGCCGCCATCTCCTCATCCTTACCCCCCACCGCCATCTCCTCATCCTCACCTCACCTCCCCACTGCCATCTCTTCATCCTCACCTCACCCCCCCACCATCTCCTCATCCTCACCCCCCACCGCCATCTCCTCATCCTCACCTCACCCCCCGCCGCCATCTCCTCATCCTCACCCCCCACCGCCATCTCCTCATCCTCACCTCACCTCCCCACCGCCATCTCTTCATCCTCACCTCACCCCCCCACCATCTCCTCATCCTCACCCCCCACCGCCATCTCCTCATCCTTACCTCACCTCCCCACCGCCATCTCCTCATCCTCACCCCCCACCGCCATCTCCTCATCCTCACCTCACCTCCCCACCGCCATCTCCTCATCCTCACCTCACCTCCCCCACCATCTCCTCATCCTCATCTCACCCCCCCACCATCTCCTCATCCTCACCCCCCACCGCCATCTCCTCATCCTCACCTCACCCCCCACCGCCATCTCCTCATCCTCACCTAACCTCCCCACCGCCATCTCCTCATCCTCACCTTACCCCCCACTATCTCCTCATCCTCATCTCACTCCCACCGCCATCTCCTCATCCTCACCTCACCCCCACTGCCATCTCCTCATCCTCACCTCACCCCCATCTCCTCATCCTCACCTCACCCCCCCACCGCCATCTCATTCTCACCTCACCCCCCACCGCCATCTCATCCTCATCTCACCCCCCACCGCCATCTCCTCATCCTCACCTCACCCCCCACCGCCATCTCCTCATCCTCACCTCACCCCCCACCGCCATCTCCTCATCCTCACCTCACCCCCCCACCGCCATCTCATCCTCACCTCACCCCCCACCGCCATCTCATCCTCATCTCACCCCCCACCACCATCTCATCCTCATCTCACCCCCCACTGCCATCTCCTCATCCTCACCTCACCCCCCCACCGCCATCTCCTCATCCTCACCCTCACCCCCCCACCGCCATCTCCTCATCCTCACCCCCCCACCGCCTTCCCCTCATCCTCACCTCACCCCCCCACCGCCATCTCCTCATCCTCACCTCACCCCCACCGCCATCTCCTCATCCTCACCTCACCCCCCCACCGCCATCTCCTCATCCTCACCCTCACCCCCCCACCGCCATCTCCTCCTCCTTACCTCACCCCCACCGCCATCTCCTCATCCTCACCTCACCCCCCCATCGCCATCTCCTCATCCTCACCCTCACCCCCCCACCGCCATATCCCCATCCTCACCTCACCCCCCACTGCCATCTCCTCATCCTCACCTCACCCCCCCCACCGCCATCTCCTCATCCTCACCCTCACCCCCCCACCGCCATCTCCTCATCCTCACCTCACCCCCCACCGCCATCTCCTCATCCTCACCTCACCCTCCCACCGCCATCTCCTCATCCTCACCTCACCCCCCCACCGCCATCTCCTCATCCTCACCTCACCCCCCCACCACCTTCCCCTCATCCTCACCTCCTTGCATGGTTTCCACATTTAAGCTGTCACTGTTCTCGCTGTTGGCGGACTCGCTGTTGGATGACGCGCTCTCCCCAGCTCCATGTGTCTGCAGCCTTTGGACTCCTTGGAAACTAACAGGATCCTCTATAAAAGATCGTAAAGTGTTAGATCTGGCATGGACTACTTTCCCCCAGCCGCTGGTGAAACTGACTTACCTGCTGGTGGCACTGTTGTCTCTACACTTGACTTAGTTTCCGCTAGAAGGAGAGACAAGACGTGATATTCTGTATTTTATGACACAAGTAACTGGCCATTAAGACCTGAACATCTCTAAATCGGGAAGTAGCAGCCACCCACCCTTGGCCTGAGGACCCCTGACCCAATACTATTGTGAGGCATCTTATAGAATATACAAATAATATATGATGGAACAATCCTGCCCCATTATATGAACATCACACCCATGAGGACAGTCCATATACAGTGCTACTCAGTATCTCTCCTATAGTGTGATACTTGGCAGTGATATGGGGCACTCCGTGTCTCACTTTGTTGTGGGGCGTCTGTTATCTCTTCATTCTCTGAAAAAGAAGAAGAAGAAGAAGATGGGGAGTGAAAATATCCAATAAAATATCATGTCAGATAACAGCGATAGACAACGTGGACAAAAGATGGCCAGTCAGACACAGGGATTGGGAGCCTCAATATGACATGGACCAATGGACTGAGCCAGGAAGCCAACACTCGTCAGTATGGAGATGCTGGAGGACATCTGCAGCCCTCAGAACCAAGACGCAGATCTGGTCTAAACTGATTGATATGTACGTAACCAGGGAGCCATCCTGTTGTCCGTACCAATGTCCTTATGGGACAATCATACAGCTCAATCTTGCGTTTGCGCTTGACTTGGGTTTGGTTCTGATCAGATAGGTCACCATGTATAGTTCAGCATTTTGGGACTCATGTAGAATATTGAAGATTTTGGGACTCGCACATGTCATGTAGTACAGTTTGAGGTTTCAGTCCTATTCCTCCCCCCCCCCCATTCATTTTACTAGGAAATCAGGACTACAGTCCCACAACTATCACTGTCATTGTGGCCCCACAAACAAGAAGAAGATCACAGAGACAGGTGTCCACCTGACAAGGAGCATGAGGAATGACTTCCTAAATTACCACACAAGGTTCATGAGACTTCCATGATGGGATGACTTACTGAATATTTATAGGAGGACCTAGGCCACCACTGTCCACCCTGTGACTGTTGGGTCAGACTTACCTGCAATGGAGCTCTCTACAGGTGGAGTCGTGTCCATGATGGTCACTGCTTCCTCTACAGAGAACACGGGAAGACATAGTGATAAGACAAGGAATGCCAGGACAAATCCAAGAGATCTGAGGATCTCTCTGTGCAGATGGCCCCATAACAAGATCTTACCAAGGGCCCTAGTGGGACGTGGCTATGATAAGGTCCAGTAAAGAACCCCCTGACTAAATGTCACCACACAAAATAAAGTGGAACTGAAACAGTTTTGTGTGACTATAGGTGGCCCCACCGAATAATTCACTATTGAGGCCCAAGTTTAGGGGTAGACAATGACCCTAAACAAAACAGATGCTGTCGCCATGTACTAGTCATTACATTGGGGTGACGTTCCTTGGGCATTAAAATGCAATCACATGGGCAAACATGATTGAGTCCAATGGATCCAGTCACTAGGACGATTGGGGCCAAGCCTACAGCTGCATAGGTCAAGGGCTGGCCCAGATCTAAAAGGACCAGAAAGGACAATGGATGAGACACTTGTCCACATGTGATTATCCTGGACCTCACTGTTGCAGTTCTGGGGCCCCTGGAGGATCCTTAGAGAACCAGCCCAACTTAAAAAGTATAGAGAGAGTTATTAACGGTAAACCCCAAATTCCAAGTCTATGAAGTTCCCCTAAACCCTACACCGAAAAACCACAAAAAGTGGAGAAATTATAAAACCAAGAAACTGATCAAGTGCCCAACACCTACACACAATGCCCCAAGGGTCAACACCTCACAGACCCCAACAGGTGCTTGTGATGGATGTAATCTTGGAATAAAAGAGACACCCCACTAAATAAGAGGGACACCCAAGTAAATGTCCAGGGGCCCCTAACATCAATCCTTACCCTGAGCGGAGATCATGGAGATGAGGAGAAGAGCGGCCGAGAAAACCAGAGCAATCCTAGAAAGAGAGCAATGGAACCGAATAAACCTCATCCAAATCCCAACATTATATGGTAGTGAATTTGGCCTGTCTGAGAGGTTGTCACAGCCCCGGCCCCTGTTACTGACATCACTGATATAATATAATGTCATGTGATCAGACATGAGATCCGCACACCTTATACTACAGTACAGCTATTCATCTATTACTACTGACACCCAGCTGTATATATCATGTCTGAGAGGTTGTCACAGCCCCGGCCCCTGTTACTGACATCACTGATATAATATAATGTCATGTGATCAGACATGAGATCCGCACACCTTATACTACAGTACAGCTATTCATCTATTACTACTGACACCCAGCTGTATATATCATGTCTGAGAGGTTGTCACAGCCCCGCCCCCTGTTACTGACATCACTGATATAATGACATGTGATCAGACATGAGATCCGCACACCTTATACTACAGTACAGCTATTCATCTATTACTACTGACAACCAGCTGTATATATCATGTCTGAGAGGTTGTCACAGCCCCGCCCCCTGTTACTGACATCACTGATATAATATAATGACATGTGATCAGACATGAGATCCGCACACCTTATACTACAGTACAGCTATTCATCTATTACTAGTGACACCCAGCTGTATATATCATGTGTGAGAGGTTGTCACAGCCCCGCCCCCTGTTACTGACATCACTGATATAATGACATGTGATCAGACATGAGATCCGCACACCTTATACTACAGTACAGCTATTCATCTATTACTACTGACAACCAGCTGTATATATCATGTGTGAGAGGTTGTCACAGCCCCGCCCCCTGTTACTGACATCACTGATATAATATAATGACATGTGATCAGACATGAGATCCGCACCTTATACTACAGTACAGCTATTCATCTATTACTACTGACACCCAGCTGTATATATCATGTCTGAGAGGTTGTCACAGCCCCCGCCCCCTGTTACTGACATCACTGATATAATATAATGATATGTGATCAGACATGAGATCCGCACACCTTATACTACAGTACAGCTATTCATCTATTACTACTGACACCCAGCTGTATATATCATGTGTGAGAGGTTGTCACAGCCCCGCCCCCTGTTACTGACATCACTGATATAATATATTATACTATCGGGTTCTCTCCCCTCACCGGGGTCCACATTGATGTAAATCATTGATGACTCCAGGACATTCTCCAAGTACATCAGACACTACAAGAACTACAAACCCCACCATTCAGGCTTCTATAATGAGTGCCCCGGACACAGCAGACAGGTAAGTACCTTGTGAGGGTCTTCATTGTTAGGCGTCTGTGGAGAGTGTGCAGGTATGAGCGGACCACCCTGAGGACATAGAATTTACAGGGAACAGTCCACACCCCTCAGCCAATAACTACCGCCCAGACTACAACCCCCACTGGACAGCCTGTTAACCCTAAAGATGCCAGAGCTCCACAATAATAACCTGCTGTATAACCAAACTCTGGAGGGAGCAGTGAATGATGGGAGTGATAGTAGTGACATCTGCACAAAATATTGCCAGATACAGCCCATAGCAGACTGTATCACACATGAGAGGATTAGATACACAGCTCAGCAGAAAGTATTACACATAACAGGATTAGATACACAGCTCAGCAGACAGTATCACACATGATAAGATTAGATACAAAGCTCAGCAGACAGTATCACACATGAGAGGATTAGATACACAGCTCAGCAGAAAGTATTACACATAACAGGATTAGATACACAGCTCAGCAGACAGTATCACACATTATAGCTTAGATACATAAGACCTGCGGTACACTGACCATTTAATTTTGCACCCTATGGTATACAGCAGGGACTGACCCCCCAGTTCTCAGGACCTGAATTGTGCAGCACCCCTCCCCCACACCCTGTGATTTACCATGAATGGCTGATTGTATCCGTCATCAAAGCTCCATTATGTGGCGTCACCTGCAGCTCCGAGCCCCGCACCGGCCCACGATACCCTTCACTGGTGGACCATGGACTGTGTGCGGGAGACGACAAACCCAGGACAACAACTGTATACACCTGTAATCTCTACACCTGTACATATATCACCTGTATACACCTGTAATCTCCACACCTCTACATATATCACCTGTATACACCTGTAATCTCCACACCTGTACATATATCACCTGTATACACCTGTAATCTCCACACCTGTACATATATCACCTGTATACACCTGTAATCTCCACACCTGTACATATATCACCTGTATACACCTGTAATCTCCACACCTGTACATATATCACCTGTATACACCTGTAATCTCCACACCTCTACATATATCACCTGTATACACCTGTAATCTCCACACCTCTACATATATCACCTGTATACACCTGTAATCTCCACACCTGTACATATATCACCTGTATACACCTGTAATCTCCACACCTGTACATATATCACCTGTATACACCTGTAATCTCCACACCTCTACATATATCACCTGTATACACCTGTAATCTCCACACCTCTACATATATCACCTGTATACACATGTAATCTCCACACCTCTACATATATCACCTGTATACACCTGTAATCTCCACACCTCTACATATATCACCTGTAATCTCCACACCTCTACATATATCACCTGTATATACCTGTAATCTCCAATCCTCTACATATATCACCTGTATACAACTGTAATCTCCACACCTCTACATATATCACCTGTATACACCTGTAATCTCCACACCTCTACATATATCACCTGTATACACCTGTAATCTCCACACCTCTACATATATCACCTGTAATCTCCACACCTCTACATATATCACCTGTATATACCTGCAATCTCCACACCTGTACATATATCACCTGTATACACCTGTAATCTCCACACCTCTACATATATCACCTGAATACACCTGTAATCTCCACACCTCTACATATATCACCTGAATACACCTTTAATCTCCACACCTCTACATATATCACCTGTATACACCTGTAATCTCCACACCTATACATATATCACCTGTATACACCTGTAATCGCCACACCTCTACATATATCACCTGTATACACCTGTAAGCTCCACACCTCTACATATATCACCTGTAATCTCCACACCTCTACTTATATCACCTGTATATACCTGTAATCTCCACACCTGTACATATATCACCTGTATACACCTGTAATCTCCACACCTGTACATATATCACCTGAATACACCTGTAATCTCCACACCTCTACATATATCACCTGTATACACCTGTAATCTCCACACCTCTACATATATCACCTGTATACACCTGTAATCTCCACACCTATACATATATCACCTGTATACACCTGTAATCTCCACACCTCTAAATATATCACCTGTATACACCTGTAATCTCCACACCTCTACATATAACACCTGTAATCTCCACACCTCTACATATATCACCTGTATATACCTGTAATCTCCACACCTCTACATATATCACCTGTATACACCTGTAATCTCCACACCTGTACATATATAACCTGAATACACCTGTAATCTCCACACCTCTACATATATCACCTGTATACACCTGTAATCTCCACACCTATACATATATCACCTGTATACACACGTAATCTCCACACCTCTACATATATCACCTGTATACACCTGTAATCTCCACACCTCTACATATATCACCTGTATACACCTGTAATCTCCACACCTCTACATATATCACCTGTAATCTCCACACCTCTACATATATCACCTGTATATACCTGTAATCTCCACACCTCTACATATATCACCTGTATACACCTGTAATCTCCAGTCCTATACATATATCACCTGTATACACCTGTAATCTCCACACCTCTACATATATCACCTGTATACACCTGTAATCTCCACACCTCTACATATATCACCTGTATACACCTGTAATCTCCACACCTGTACATATATAACCTGAATACACCTGTAATCTCCACACCTCTACATATATCACCTGTATACACCTGTAATCTCCACACCTCTACATATATCACCTGTATACACCTGTAATCTCCACACCTTTACATATATCACCTGTATACACCCGTAATCTCTACACCTATACATATATCACCTGTATACACCTGTAATCTCCACACCTCTACATATATCACCTGTATACACATGTAATCTCCACACCTATACATATATCACCTGTATACACCTGTAATCTCCACACCTCTACATATATCACCTGTATACACACGTAATCTCCACACCTATACATATATCACCTGTATACACCTGTAATCTCCACACCTCTACATATATCACCTGTATACACACGTAATCTCCACACCTCTACATATATCACCTGTATATACCTGTAATCTCCACACCTGTACATATATCACCTGTATACACCTGTAATCTCCACACCTCTACATATATCACCTGAATACACCTGTAATCTCCACACCTGTACATATATCACCTGTATATACCTGTAATCTCCACACCTGTACATATATCACCTGTATACACCTGTAATCTCCACACCTCTACATATATTACCTGAATACACCTGTAATCTCCACATCTCTACATATATCACCTGTATACACCTGTAATCTCCACACCTCTACATATATCACCTGTATACACCTGTAATCTCCGCACCTCTACATATATCACCTGTATACACCCGTAATCTCCACACCTCTACATATATCACCTGTATACACCTGTAATCTCCACACCTCTACATATATCACCTGTATACACCTGTAATCTCCACACCTCTACATATATCACCTGTAATCTCCACACCTCTACATATATCACCTGTATATACCTGTAATCTCCAATCCTCTACATATATCACCTGTATACAACTGTAATCTCCACACCTCTACATATATCACCTGTATACACCTGTAATCTCCACACCTCTACATATATCACCTGTATACACCTGTAATCTCCACACCTCTACATATATCACCTGTAATCTCCACACCTCTTCATATATGACCTGTATATACCTGTAATCTCCACACCTGTACATATATCACCTGTATACACCTGTAATCTCCACACCTCTACATATATCACCTGATTACACCTGTAATCTCCACATCTCTACATATATCACCTGTATACACCTGTAATCTCCACACCTATACATATATCACCTGTATACACACGTAATCTCCACACCTCTACATATATCACCTGTATACACCTGTAATCGCCACACCTCTACATATATCACCTGTATACACCTGTAATCTCCACACCTATACATATATCACCTGTATACACCTGTAATCTCCACACCTCTACATATATCACCTGAATACACCTGTAATCTCCACACCTCTACATATATCACCTGTAATCTCCACACCTGTACATATATCACCTGTATATACCTGTAATCTCCACACCTGTACATATATCACCTGTATACACCTGTAATCTCCACACCTCTACATATATAACCTGAATACACCTGTAATCTCCACACCTCTACATATATCACCTGTATACACCTGTAATCTCCAGTCCTATACATATATCACCTGTATACACACGTAATCTCCACACCTCTACATATATCACCTGTATACACCTGTAATCTCCACACCTCTACATATATCACCTGTATACACCTGTAATCTCCACACCTCTACATATATCACCTGAATACACCTGTAATCTCTACACCTCTACATATATCACCTTTATACACACGTAATCTCCACACCTCTACATATATCACCTGTATATACCTGTAATCTCCACACCTGTACATATATCACCTGTATACACCTGTAATCTCCACACCTCTACATATATCACCTGAATACACCTGTAATCTCCACACCTCTACATATATCACCTGTAATCTCCACACCTCTACATATATCACCTGTATAGACCTGTAATCTCCACACCTGTCCATATATCACCTGTATACACCTGTAATCTCCACACCTCTACATATATAACCTGAATACACCTGTAATCTCCACACCTCTACATATATCACCTGTATACACCTGTAATCTCCACACCTATACATATATCACCTGTATACACACGTAATCTCCACACCTCTACATATATCACCTGTATACACCTGTAATCTCCACACCTCTACATATATCACCTGTATACACCTGTAATCTCCACACCTCTACATATATCACCTGTATACACCTGTAATCTCCACACCTATACATATATCACCTGTATATACACGTAATCTCCACACCTCTACATATATCACCTGTATACACCTGTAATCTCCACACCTCCACATATATCACCTGTAATCTCCACACCTCTACATATATCTCCTGTATACACCTGTAATCTCCACACCTATACATATATCACCTGCATACACCTGTAATCTCCACACCTCTACATATATCACCTGTATACACCCGTAATCTCCACACCTCTACATATATCACCTGTATACACCTGTAATCTCCACACCTCTACATATATCACCTGTATACACCTGTAATCTCCACACCTCTACATATATCACCTGTAATCTCCACACCTCTACATATATCACCTGTATATACCTGTAATCTCCACACCTCTACATATATCTCCTGTATACACCTGTAATCTCCACACCTCTACATATATCACCTGCATACACCTGTAATCTCCACACCTCTACATATATCACCTGTATACACCTGTAATCTCCGCACCTCTACATATATCACCTGTATACACATGTAATCTCCACACCTATACATATATCACCTGTATACACCTGTAATCTCCACACCTCTACATATATCACCTGTATACACACGTAATCTCCACACCTCTACATATATCACCTGTATACACCTGTAATCTCCACACCTCTACATATATCACCTGTATACACATGTAATCTCCACACCTATACATATATCACCTGTATACACCTGTAATCTCCACACCTCTACATATATCACCTGTATACACCTGTAATCTCCACACCTCTACATATATCACCTGTAATCTCCACACCTCTACATATATCACCTGTATATACCTGTAATCTCCACACCTGTACATATATCACCTGTATACACCTGTAATCTCCACACCTCTACATATATCACCTGAATACACCTGTAATCTCCACACCTCTACATATATCACCTGTATACACCTGTAATCTCCACACCTATACATATATCACCTGTATACACCTGTAATCTCCACACCTCTACATATATCACCTGTATACATCTGTAATCTCCACACCTCTACATATATCACCTGTAATCTCCACACCTCTACATATATCACCTGTATATACCTGTAATCTCCACACCTCTACATATATCACCTGAATACACCTGTAATCTCCACACCTCTACATATATCACCTGAATACACCTGTAATCTCCACACCTCTACATATATCACCTGTATACACCTGTAATCTCCACACCTATACATATATCACCTGTATACACCTGTAATCTCCACACCTCTACATATATCACCTGTATACACCTGTAATCTCCACACCTCTACATATATCACCTGTATACACCTGTAATCTCCACACCTCTACATATATCACCTGCATACACCTGTAATCTCCACACCTCTACATATATCACCTGTATACACCTGTAATCTCCACACCTCTACATATATCACCTGTATACACCTGTAATCTCCACACCTCTACATATATCACCTGTAATCTCCACAACCTCTACATATATCACCTGTATATACCTGTAATCTCCACACCTGTACATATATCTCCTGTATTCACCTGTAATCTCCACACCTGTACATATATCACCTGAATACACCTGTAATCTCCACACCTCTACATATATCACCTGTATACACCTGTAATCTCCACACCTCTACATATATCACCTGTATACACCTGTAATCTCCACACCTATGCATATATCACCTGTATACACCTGTAATCTCCACACCTCTAAATATATCACCTGTATACACCTGTAATCTCCACACCTCTACATATATCACCTGTAATCTCCACACCTCTACATATATCACCTGTATATACCTGTAATCTCCACACCTGTACATATATCACCTGTATACACCTGTAATCTCCACACCTGTACATATATAACCTGAATACACCTGTAATCTCCACACCTCTACAAATATCACCTGTATACACCTGTAATCTCCACACCTACACATTTATCACCTGTATACACATGTAATCTCCACACCTCTACATATATCACCTGTATACACCTGTAATCTCCACACCTCTACATATATCACCGTATACACCTGTAATCTCCCACCCCTCCCCTACATATATCACCTGTAATCTCCACACCTCTACATATATCACCTGTATACACCTGTAATCTCCACACCTCTACATATATCACCTGTATACACCTGTAATCTCCACACCTCTACATATATCACCTGTATACACCTGTAATCTCCACACCTCTACATATATCACCTGTATACACCTGTAATCTCCACACCTCTACATATATCACCTGTAATCTCCACACCTCTACATATATCACCTGTATATACCTGTAATCTCCACACCTCTACATATATCACCTGTATACACCTGTAATCTCCACACCTCTACATATATCACCTGAATACACCCGTAATCTCCACAACCTCTACATATATCACCTGAATACACCTGTAATCTCCACACCTCTACATATATCACCTGTATACACCTGTAATCTCCACACCTATACATATATCACCTGTATACACCTGTAATCTCCACACCTCTACATATATCACCTGTATACACCTGTAATCTCCACACCTATACATATATCACCTGTATACACCTGTAATCTCCACACCTCTACATATATCACCGCATACACCTGTAATCTCCACACCTCTACATATATCACCTGAATACACCTGTAATCTCCACACCTCTACATATATCACCTGTATACACCTGTAATCTCCACACCTATACATATATCACCTGTATACACCTGTAATCTCCACACCTCTACATATATCACCTGTATACACCTGTAATCTCCACACCTCTACATATATCACCTGTAATCTCCACACCTCTACATATATCACCTGTATATACCTGTAATCTCCACACCTGTACATATATCTCCTGTATTCACCTGTAATCTCCACACCTCTAAATATATCACCTGTATACACCTGTAATCTCCACACCTCTACATATATCACCTGTAATCTCCACACCTCTACATATATCACCTGTATATACCTGTAATCTCCACACCTGTACATATATCACCTGTATACACCTGTAATCTCCACACCTGTACATATATAACCTGAATACACCTGTAATCTCCACACCTCTACATATATCACCTGTATACACCTGTAATCTCCACACCTCTACATATATCATCTGTATACACCTGTAATCTCCACACCTATACATATATCACCTGTATACACCTGTAATCTCCACACCTCTAAATATATCACCTGTATACACCTGTAATCTCCACACCTCTACATATATCACCTGTAATCTCCACACCTCTACATATATCACCTGTATATACCTGTAATCTCCACACCTGTACATATATCACCTGTATACACCTGTAATCTCCACACCTGTACATATATAACCTGAATACACCTGTAATCTCCACACCTCTACATATATCACCTGTATACACCTGTAATCTCCACACCTATACATTTATCACCTGTATACACACGTAATCTCCACACCTCTACATATATCACCTGTATACACCTGTAATCTCCACACCTCTACATATATCACCTGTATACACCTGTAATCTCCACACCTCTACATATATCACCTGAATACACCTGTAATCTCCACACCTCTACATATATCACCTGTATACACCTGTAATCTCCACACCTATACATATATCACCTGTATATACATGTAATCTCCACACCTCTACATATATCACCTGTATACACCTGTAATCTCCACACCTCTACATATATCACCTGTAATCTCCCCACCTCTACATATATCTCCTGTATAAACCTGTAATCTCCACACCTCTACATATATCACCTGTATACACCTGTAATCTCCACACCTCTACATATATCACCTGTATACACCTGTAATCTCCGCACCTCTACATATATCACCTGTATACACCCCGTAATCACCTCCACACACCTCTACATATATCACCTGTATACACCTGTAATCTCCACACCTCTACATATATCACCTGTATACACCTGTAATCTCGCACCACTACATATATCACCTGTATACCCCGTAATCTCCACACCGTTACATATTTCACCGTTCCACCCGTAATCTCCACACCCTACATATATCACCTGTATACACCTGTAATCTCCACACCTCTACATATATCACCTGTATACACCTGTAATCTCTGCACACCTCTACATATATCACCTGTATACCCCTGTAATCTCCACACCGTTACATATATCACCTGTATACACCCGTAATCTCTACACCTATACATATATCACCTGTATACACCCGTAATCTCCACACCTCTACATATATCACCTGTATACACCTGTAATCTCCACACCTCTACATATATCACCTGTATACATATGTAATCTCCACACCTATACATATATCACCTGTATACACCTGTAATCTCCACACCTCTACATATATCACCTGTATATACCTGTAATCTCCACACCTGTACATATATCACCTGTATACACCTGTAATCTCCACACCTCTACATATATCACCTGAATACACCTGTAATCTCCACACCTCTACATATATCACCTGTAATCTCCACACCTCTACATATATCACCTGTATATACCTGTAATCTCCACACCTGTACATATATCACCTGTATACACCTGTAATCTCCACACCTCTACATATATCACCTGAATACACCTGTAATCTCCACATCTCTACATATATCACCTGTATATACCTGTAATCTCCACACCTATATATATATCACCTGTATACACACGTAATCTCCACACCTCTACATATATCACCTGTATACACCTGTAATCTCCACACCTCTACATATATCACCTGTATACACCTGTAATCTCCACACCTATACATATATCACCTGTATACACCTGTAATCTCCGCACCTCTACATATATCACCTGTATACACCCGTAATCTCCACACCTCTACATATATCACCTGTATACACCTGTAATCTCCACACCTCTACATATATCACCTGTATACAACTGTAATCTCCACACCTCTACATATATCACCTGTAATCTCCACACCTCTACATATATCACCTGTATACACCTGTAATCTCCACACCTCTACATATATCACCTGTATACACCTGTAATCTCAACACCTCTACATATATCACCTGTATACACCTGTAATCTCCACACCTCTACATATATCACCTGTATACACCTGTAATCTCCACACCTCTACATATATCACCTGAATACACCTGTAATGTCCACACCTCTACATATATCACCTGAATACACCTGTAATCTCCACACCTCTACATATATCACCTGTATACACCTGTAATCTCCACACCTATACATATATCACCTGTATACACCTGTAATCTCCACACCTCTACATATATCACCTGTATACACCTGTAATCTCCACACCTCTACATATATCACCTGTAATCTCCACACCTCTACATATATCACCTGTATATACCTGTAATCTCCACACCTCTACATATATCACCTGTAGACGCCTGTAATCTCCACACCTGTACATATATCACCTGTATACACCTGTAATCTCCACAGCTATACATATATCACCTGTATACACCTGTAATCTCCACACTTCTAAATATATCACCTGTATACACCTGTAATCTCCACACCTCTACATATATCACCTGTAATCTCCACACCTCTACATATATCACCTGTATATACCTGTAATCTCCACACCTGTACATATATCACCTGTATACACCTGTAATCTCCACACCTGTACATATATAACCTGAATACACCTGTAATCTCCACACCTCTACATATATCACCTGTATACACCTGTAATCTCCACACCTATACATTTATCACCTGTATACACACGTAATCTCCACACCTCTACATATATCACCTGTATACACCTGTAATCTCCACACCTCTACATATATCACCTGTATACACCTGTAATCTCCACACCTCTACATATATCACCTGAATACACCTGTAATCTCCACAATTCTACATATATCACCTGTATACACCTGTAATCTCCACACCTATACATATATCACCTGTATATACATGTAATCTCCACACCTCTACATATATCACCTGTATACACCTGTAATCTCCACACCTCTACATATATCACCTGTAATCTCCCCACCTCTACATATATCTCCTGTATACACCTGTAATCTCCACACCTCTACATATATCACCTGTAATCTCCCCACCTCTACATATATCTCCTGTATACACCTGTAATCTCCACACCTCTACATATATCACCTGTATACACCTGTAATCTCCACACCTCTACATATATCACCTGTATACACCGGTAATCTCCGCACCTCTACATATATCACCTGTATACACCTGTAATCTCCACACCTCTACATATATCACCTGTATACACCTGTAATCTCCGCACCTCTACATATATCACCTGTATACACCTGTAATCTCCACACCTCTACATATATCACCTGTATACCCCTGTAATCTCCACACCGTTACATATATCACCTGTATACACCCGTAATCTCTACACCTATACATATATCACCTGTATACACCCGTAATCTCCACACCTCTACATATATCACCTGTATACACCTGTAATCTCCACACCTCTACATATATCACCTGTATACACATGTAATTTCCACACCTATACATATATCACCTGTATATACCTGTAATCTCCACACCTCTACATATATCACCTGTATATACCTGTAATCTCCACACCTGTACATATATCACCTGTATACACCTGTAATCTCCACACCTCTACATATATCACCTGAATACACCTGTAATCTCCACACCTCTACATATATCACCTGTAATCTCCACACCTCTACATATATCACCTGTATATACCTGTAATCTCCACACCTGTACATATATCACCTGTATACACCTGTAATTTCCACACCTCTACATATATCACCTGAATACACCTGTAATCTCCACATCTCTACATATATCACCTGTATACACCTGTAATCTCCACACCTATACATATATCACCTGTATACACACGTAATCTCCACACCTCTACATATATCACCTGTATACACCTGTAATCTCCACACCTCTACATATATCACCTGTATACACCTGTAATCTCCACACCTATACATATATCACCTGTATACACCTGTAATCTCCGCACCTCTACATATATCACCTGTATACACCCGTAATCTCCACACCTCTACATATATCACCTGTATACACCTGTAATCTCCACACCTCTACATATATCACCTGTATACACCTGTAATCTCCACACCTCTACATATATCACCTGTAATCTCCACACCTCTACATATATCACCTGTATACACCTGTAATCTCCACACCTATACATATATCACCTGTATACACACGTAATCTCCACACCTCTACATATATCACCTGTATACACCTGTAATCTCCACACCTCTACATATATCACCTGTATACACCTGTAATCTCCACACCATACATATATCACCTGTATACACCTGAATCTCTGCCCCCTACATATATCACCTGTATACACCCGTAATCTCCACACCCTACATATATCACCTGTATACACCTGTAATCTCCACACCTCTACATATATCACCTGTATACACCTGTAATCTCCACACCTATACATATATCACCTGTATACACCTGTAATCTCCGCACCTCTACATATATCACCTGTATACACCCGTAATCTCCACACCTCTACATATATCACCTGTATACACCTGTAATCTCCACACCTCTACATATATCACCTGTATACACCTGTAATCTCCACACCTCTACATATATCACCTGTATCTCACCTCTCTCCACACCTCTACATATATCACCTGTATACACCTGTAATCTCCACACCTCTACATATATCACCTGTATACACCCGTAATCTCCACACCTCTACATATATCACCTGTATACACCTGTAATCTCCACACCTCTACATATATCACCTGTATACACCTGTAATCTCCACACCTCTACATATATCACCTGAATACACCTGTAATCTCCACACCTCTACATATATCACCTGTATACACCTGTAATCTCCACACCTATACATATATCACCTGTATACACACGTAATCTCCACACCTCTACATATATCACCTGTATACACCTGTAATCTCCACACCTCTACATATATCACCTGTATACACCTGTAATCTCCACACCTATACATATATCACCTGTATACACCTGTAATCTCCACACCTCTACATATATCACCTGTATACACCCGTAATCTCCACACCTCTACATATATCACCTGTATACACCTGTAATCTCCACACCTCTACATATATCACCTGTATACACCTGTAATCTCCACACCTCTACATATATCACCTGCACCTAATCTCCACACCTCTACATATATCACCTGTATACACCTGTAATCTCCACACCTATACATATATCACCTGTATACACCCGTAATCTCCACACCTCCATATATCACCTGTATACACCTGTAATCTCCACACCTCTACATATATACCGTATACACCTGTAATCTCCACACCTATACATATATCACCTGTATACACCTGATCTCCGCACCTCTACATATATCACCTGTATACACCTGTAATCTCCACACCTCTACATATATCACCTGTATACACCTGTAATCTCCACACCTCTACATATATCACCTGTATACACCTGTAATCTCCACACCCCTACACATACCCTATCACCTGTAATCTCCACACCTCTACATATATCACCTGTATACACCTGTAATCTCCACACCTCTACATATATCACCTGTAATCTCCACACCTCTACATATATCACCTGTATATACCTGTAATCTCCACACCTGTACATATATCACCTGTATACACCTGTAATCTCCACACCTGTACATATATAACCTGAATACACCTGTAATCTCCACACCTCTACATATATCACCTGTATACACCTGTAATCTCCACACCTATACATTTATCACCTGTATACACACGTAATCTCCACACCTCTACATATATCACCTGTATACACCTGTAATCTCCACACCTCTACATATATCACCTGTATACACCTGTAATCTCCACACCTCTACATATATCACCTGAATACACCTGTAATCTCCACACCTCTACATATATCACCTGTATACACCTGTAATCTCCACACCTATACATATATCACCTGTATATACATGTAATCTCCACACCTCTACATATATCACCTGTATACACCTGTACTCCACACCTCACATATATCACCTGTATCTCCCCACCTCTACATATATCTCCTGTATACACCTGTAATCTCCACACCTCTACATATATCACCTGTAATCTCCCCACCTCTACATATATCTCCTGTATACACCTGTAATCTCCACACCTCTACATATATCACCTGTATACACCTGTAATCTCCACACCTCTACATATATCACCTGTATACACCTGTAATCTCCACACCTCTACATATATCACCTGTATACACCTGTAATCTCCGCACCTCTACATATATCACCTGTATACACCTGTAATCTCCACACCTCTACATATATCACCTGTATACACCTGTAATCTCCACACCTCTACATATATCACCTGTATACACCCGCAATCTCTACACCTATACATATATCACCTGTATACACCCGTAATCTCCACACCTCTACATATATCACCTGTATACACCTGTAATCTCCACACCTCTACATATATCACCTGTATACACATGTAATTTCCACACCTATACATATATCACCTGTATATACCTGTAATCTCCACACCTCTACATATATCACCTGTATATACCTGTAATCTCCACACCTGTACATATATCACCTGTATACACCTGTAATCTCCACACCTCTACATATATCACCTGAATACACCTGTAATCTCCACACCTCTACATATATCACCTGTAATCTCCACACCTCTACATATATCACCTGTATATACCTGTAATCTCCACACCTGTACATATATCACCTGTATACACCTGTAATCTCCACACCTCTACATATATCACCTGAATACACCTAAATCTCCACACCTCTACATATATCACCTGTATACACCTGTAATCTCCACACCTATACATATATCACCTGTATACACACGTAATCTCCACACCTCTACATATATCACCTGTATACACCTGTAATCTCCACACCTCTACATATATCACCTGTATACACCTGTAATCTCCACACCTATACATATATCACCTGTATACACCTGTAATCTCCGCACCTCTACATATATCACCTGTATACACCCGTAATCTCCACACCTCTACATATATCACCTGTATACACCTGTAATCTCCACACCTCTACATATATCACCTGTATACACCTGTAATCTCCACACCTCTACATATATCACCTGTAATCTCCACACCTCTACATATATCACCTGTATATACCTGTAATCTCCACACCTGTACATATATCACCTGTATACACCTGTAATCTCCACACCTCTACATATATCACCTGAATACACCTGTAATCTCCACACCTCTACATATATCACCTGTATACACCTGTAATCTCCACACCTATACATATATCACCTGTATACACACGTAATCTCCACACCTCTACATATATCACCTGTATACACCTGTAATCTCCACACCTCTACATATATCACCTGTATACACCTGTAATCTCCACACCTATACATATATCACCTGTATACACCTGTAATCTCCGCACCTCTACATATATCACCTGTATACACCCGTAATCTCCACACCTCTACATATATCACCTGTATACACCTGTAATCTCCACACCTCTACATATATCACCTGTATACACACTGTAATCTCCACACCTCTACATATATCACCTGTAATCTCCACACCTCTACATATATCACCTGTATACACCTGTAATCTCCACACCTCTACATATATCACCTGTATACACCTGTAATCTCCACACCTCTACATATATCACCTGTATACACCTGTAATCTCCACACCTCTACATATATCACCTGTATACACCTGTAATCTCCACACCTCTACATATATCACCTGTATACACCTGTAATCTCCACACCTCTACATATATCACCTGAATACACCTGTAATCTCCACACCTCTACATATATCACCTGTATACACCTGTAATCTCCACACCTATACATATATCACCTGTATACACCTGTAATCTCCACACCTCTACATATATCACCTGTATACACCTGTAATCTCCACACCTCTACATATATCACCTGTAATCTCCACACCTCTACATATATCACCTGTATATACCTGTAATCTCCACACCTCTACATATATCACCTGTATACGCCTGTAATCTCCACACCTGTACATATATCACCTGTATACACCTGTAATCTCCACACCTATACATATATCACCTGTATACACCTGTAATCTCCACACCTCTAAATATATCACCTGTATACACCTGTAATCTCCACACCTCTACATATATCACCTGTAATCTCCACACCTCTACATATATCACCTGTATATACCTGTAATCTCCACACCTGTACATATATCACCTGTATACACCTGTAATCTCCACACCTGTACATATATAACCTGAATACACCTGTAATCTCCACACCTCTACATATATCACCTGTATACACCTGTAATCTCCACACCTATACATTTATCACCTGTATACACACGTAATCTCCACACCTCTACATATATCACCTGTATACACCTGTAATCTCCACACCTCTACATATATCACCTGTATACACCTGTAATCTCCACACCTCTACATATATCACCTGTATACACCTGTAATCTCCACACCTCTACATATATCACCTGTATACACCTGTAATCTCCACACCTATACATATATACACCTGTAATCTCCACACCTCTACATATATCACCTGTATACACCTGTAATCTCCACACCTCTACATATATCACCTGTATACACCTGTAATCTCCACACCTCTACATATATCACCTGTACTCCCCACCTCTACATATATCTCCTGTATACACCTGTAATCTCCACACCTCTACATATATCACCTGTATACACCTGTAATCTCCACACCTCTACATATATCACCTGTATACACCTGTAATCTCCACACCTCTACATATATCACCTGTATACACCTGTAATCTCCACACCCTACATATATCACCTGTATACACCTGTAATCTCCACACCTCTACATATATCACCTGTATACACCTGTAATCTCCACACCTCTACATATATCACCTGTATACACCTGTAATCTCCACACCCTACATATATCACCTGTATACACCCGTAATCTCCACACCTCTACATATATCACCTGTACTACACCCGTAATCTCCACACCTCTACATATATCACCTGTATACACCTGTAATCTCCACACCTCTACATATATCACCTGTATACACCTGTAATCTCCACACCTCTACATATATCACCTGTACCCCCTACAATATCACCTGCCTAATCTCCACACCTCTACATATATCACCTGTATACACCTGTAATCTCCACACCTCTACATATATCACCTGTATACACCTGTAATCTCCACACCTCCATACATATATCACCTGTATACACCTGTAATCTCCACACCTCTACAAATCACCTATCACCTGTAACTCCACACACATATATCACCTGTATACACCTAATCCCACCCACCTCTACATATATCACCTGTATACACCTGTAATCTCCACACCTCTACATATATCACCGATACACCGAACTCCACACCTCTACATATATCACCTGTATACACCCGTAATCTCCACACCTCTACATATATCACCTGTATACACCTGTAATCTCCACACCTCTACATATATCACCTGTATACACCTGTAATCTCCACACCTCTACATATATCACCTGTATACACCTGTAATCTCCACACCTCTACATATATCACCTGTATACACCTGTAATCTCCACACCTCTACATATATCACCTGTATACACCTGTAATCTCCACACCTCTACATATATCACCTGTATACACCTGTAATCTCCACACCTCTACATATATCACCTGTATACACCTGTAATCTCCACACCTATACATATATCACCTGTATACACCCGTAATCTCCACACCTCTACATATATCACCTGTATACACCTGTAATCTCCACACCTCTACATATATCACCTGTATACACCTGTAATCTCCACACCTATACATATATCACCTGTATACACCTGTAATCTCCACACCTCTACATATATCACCTGTATACACCTGTAATCTCCACACCTCTACATATATCACCTGTATACACCTGTAATCTCCACACCTCTACATATATCACCTGTATACACCTGTAATCTCCACACCTCTACATATATCACCTGTATACACCTGTAATCTCCACACCTCTACATATATCACCTGTATACACCTGTAATCTCCACACCTCTACATATATCACCTGTATACACCTGTAATCTCCACACCTCTACATATACCACCTGTATACACCTGTAATCTCCACACCTCTACATATATCACCTGTAATCTCCACACCTCTACATATATCACCTCGTATACACCTGTAATCTCCACACCTCTACATATATCACCTGTATACACCTGTAATCTCCACACCTCTACATATATCACCTGTATACACCTGTAATCTCCACACCTCTACATATATCACCTGTATACACCTGTAATCTCCACACCTCTACATATATCACCTGTATACACCTGTAATCTCCACACCTCTACATATATCACCTGTATACACCTGTAATCTCCACACCTCTACATATATCACCTGTATACACCTGTAATCTCCACACCTCTACATATATCACCTGTATACACCTGTAATCTCCACACCTCTACATATATCACCTGTATACACCTGTAATCTCCACACCTCTACATATATCACCTGTATACACCTGTAATCTCCACACCTCTACATATATCACCTGTATACACCTGTAATCTCCACACCTCTACATATATCACCTGTATACACCTGTAATCTCCACACCTCTACATATATCACCTGTATACACCTGTAATCTCCACACCTCATACATATATCACCTGTATACACACCTGTAATCTCCACACCTCTACATATATCACCTGTATACACCTGTAATCTCCACACCTCTACATATATCACCTGTATACACCTGTAATCTCCACACCTCTACATATATCACCTGTATACACCTGTAATCTCCACACCTCTACATATATCACCTGTATACACCTGTAATCTCCACACCTATACATATATCACCTGTATACACCTGTAATCTCCACACCTCTACATATATCACCTGTATACACCTGTAATCTCCACACCTCTACATATATCACCTGTAATCTCCACACCTCTACATATATCACCTGTATATACCTGTAATCTCCACACCTGTACATATATCACCTGTATACACCTGTAATCTCCACACCTCTACATATATAACCTGAATACACCTGTAATCTCCACACCTCTACATATATCACCTGTATACACCTGTAATCTCCACACCTATACATATATCACCTGTATACACACGTAATCTCCACACCTCTACATATATCACCTGTATACACCTGTAATCTCCACACCTCTACATATATCACCTGTATACACCTGTAATCTCCACCCCCCTACATATATCACCTGAATACACCTGTAATCTCCACACCATCTACATATATCACCTGTATACACCTGTAATCTCCACACCTATACATATATCACCTGTATATACATGTAATCTCCACACCTCTACATATATCACCTGTATACACCTGTAATCTCCACACCTCTACATATATCACCTGTAATCTCCCCACCTCTACATATATCACCTTATACACCTGTAATCTCCACACCTCTACATATATCACCTGTAACACACCCCCCACCTCTACATATATCACCTGTATACACCTGTAATCTCCACACCTCTACATATATCACCTGTATACACCTGTAATCTCCACACCTCTACATATATCACCTGTATACACCTGTAATCTCCACACCTCTACATATATCACCTGTATACACCTGTAATCTCCACACCTCTACATATATCACCTGTATACACCTGTAATCTCCACACCTCTACATATATCACCTGTATACACCTGTAATCTCCACACCTCTACATATATCACCTGTATACCCCTGTAATCTCCACACCCGTACAATCACCTGTATACACCCGTAATCTCCACACCTATACATATATCACCTGTATACACCTGTAATCTCCACACCTCTACATATATCACCTGTATACACCTGTAATCTCCACACCTCTACATATATCACCTGTATACACCTGTAATCTCCACACCTCTACATATATCACCTGTATATACCTGTAATCTCCACACCTCTACATATATCACCTGTATACACACCTGTAATCTCCACACCCCCTCTACATATATCACCTGTATACAATATCACCTGTAATCTCCACACCTCTACATATATCACCTGTATACACCTGTAATCTCCACACCTCTACATATATCACCTGTATACACCTGTAATCTCCACACCTCTACATATATCACCTGTATACACCTGTAATCTCCACACCTCTACATATATCACCTGTATACACCTGTAATCTCCACACCTCTACATATATCACCTGTATACACCTGTAATCTCCACACCTCTACATATATCACCTGTATACACCTGTAATCTCCACACCTCTTACATATATCACCTGTATACACCTGTAATCTCCACACCTCTACATATATCACCTGTATACACCTGTAATCTCCACACCTCTACATATATCACCTGTATACACCTGTAATCTCCACACCTCTACATATATCACCTGTATACACCTGTAATCTCCACACCTCTACATATATCACCTGTATACACCTGTAATCTCCACACCTCTACATATATCACCTGATTATACATATATCACCTGTAACCATCTCCACACCTCTACATATATCACCTGTATACACCTGTAATCTCCACACCTCTACATATATCACCTGTATACACCTGTAATCTCCACACCTCTACATATATCACCTGTATACACCCTGTAATCTCCACACCTCTACATATATCACCTGTATACACCTGTAATCTCCACACCTCTACATATATCACCTGTATACACCTGTAATCTCCACACCTCTACATATATCACCTGTATACACCTGTAATCTCCACACCTCTACATATATCACCTGTATACACCTGTAATCTCCACACCTATACATATATCACCTGTATACACCTGTAATCTCCACACCTCTACATATATCACCTGTATACACCTGTAATCTCCACACCTCTACATATATCACCTGTATACACCTGTAATCTCCACACCTCTACATATATCACCTGTATACACCCGTACCTCCCCTACATATATCACCTGTATACACCTGTAATCTCCACACCTCTACATATATCACCTGTATACACCTGTAATCTCCACACCTCTACATATATCACCTGTATACACCTGTAATCTCCACACCTCTACATATATCACCTGTATACACCTGTAATCTCCACACCTCTACATATATCACCTGTATACACCTGTAATCTCCACACCTCTACATATATCACCTGTATACACCTGTAATCTCCACACCTCTACATATATCACCTGTATACACCTGTAATCTCCACACCTCTACATATATCACCTGTATACACCTGTAATCTCCACACCTCTACATATATCACCTGTATACACCTGTAATCTCCACACCTCTACATATATCACCTGTATACACCTGTAATCTCCACACCTCTACATATATCACCTGTATACACCTGTAATCTCCACCTCTACATATATCACCTGTATACACCCGTAATCTCCACACCTCTACATATATCACCTGTATACACCTGTAATCTCCACACCTCTACATATATCACCTGTATACACCTGTAATCTCCACACCTCTACATATATCAACCACCCTGTATACACCTGTAATCTCCACACCTCTACATATATCACCTGTATACACCTGTAATCTCCACACCTCTACATATATCACCTGTATACACCTGTAATCTCCACACCTCTACATATATCACCTGTATACACCTGTAATCTCCACACCTCTACATATATCACCTGATACACCTGTAATCCCCACACCTCTACATATATCACCTGTATACACCTGTAATCTCCACACCTCTACATATATCACCTGTATACACCTGTAATCTCCACACCTCTACATATATCACCTGTATACACCTGTAATCTCCACACCTCTACATATATCACCTGTATACCCCCCCCCCAACACCTGTAATCTCCACCCCTACATATATCACCTGTATACACCTGTAATCTCCACACCTCTACATATATCACCTGTATACACCTGTAATCTCCACACCTCTACATATATCACCTGTATACACCTGTAATCTCCACACCTATACATATATCACCTGTATACACCTGTAATCTCCACACCTCTACATATATCACCTGTATACACCTGTAATCTCCCACCTCTACATATATCACCTGTAATCTCCACACCTCTACATATATCACCTGTATATACCTGTAATCTCCACACCTGTACATATATCACCTGTATACACCTGTAATCTCCACACCTCTACATATATCACCTGAATACACCTGTAATCTCCACACCTCTACATATATCACCTGTATACACCTGTAATCTCCACACCTATACATATATCACCTGTATACACACGTAATCTCCACACCTCTACATATATCACCTGTATACACCTGTAATCTCCACACCTCTACATATATCACCTGTATACACCTGTAATCTCCACACCTCTACATATATCACCTGTATACACCTGTAATCTCCACACCTCTACATATATCACCTGTATACACCTGTAATCTCCACACCTCTACATATATCACCTGTATACACCTGTAATCTCCACACCTCTACATATATCACCTGTATACACCTGTAATCTCCACACCTCTACATATATCACCTGTATCCACCACCTCACATATATCCCACCTGTAATCTCCACACCTCTACATATATCACCTGTATACACCTGTAATCTCCACACCTCTACATATATCACCTGTATACACCTGTAATCTCCACACCTCTACATATATCACCTGTATACACCTGTAATCTCCACACCTCTACATATATCACCTGTATACACCTGTAATCTCCACACCTCTACATATATCACCTGTATACCCTCCACACCTCTACTTATCACTTACACCTGTAATCTCCACACCTCTACATATATCACCTGTATACACCTGTAATCTCCACACCTCTACATATATCACCTGTATACACCTGTAATCTCCACACCTCTACATATATCACCTGTACCCCCCCTACACAACACCTGTAATCTCCACACCTCTACATATATCACCTGTATACACCTGTAATCTCCACACCTCTACATATATCACCTGATATACACCTGTAATCCCCCCCCACCCCTACATATATCACCTGTATACACCTGTAATCTCCACACCTGTACATATATCACCTGTATACACCTGTAATCTCCACACCTCTACATATATCACCTGTATACACCTGTAATCTCCACACCTCTACATATATCACCTGTATACACCTGTAATCTCCACACCTCTACATATATCACCTGTATACACCTGTAATCTCCACACCTGTACATATATCACCTGTATACACCTGTAATCTCCACACCTCTACATATATCACCTGAATACACCTGTAATCTCCACACCTCTACATATATCACCTGTATACACCTGTAATCTCCACACCTATACATATATCACCTGTATACACACGTAATCTCCACACCTCTACATATATCACCTGTATACACCTGTAATCTCCACACCTCTACATATATCACCTGTATACACCTGTAATCTCCACACCTCTACATATATCACCTGTATACACCTGTAATCCCACCTCCACACCGAATCCCCTCTACATATATCACCTGTATACACCTGTAATCTCCACACCTATACATATATCACCTGTATACACCCGTAATCTCCACACCTCTACATATATCACCGTATACACCTGTAATCTCCACACCTCTACATATATCACCTGTATACACCTGTAATCTCCACACCTCTACATATATCACCTGTACATATATCACCTGTAATCTCCACACCTCTACATATATCACCTGTATACACCTGTAATCTCCACACCTCTACATATATCACCTGTATACACCTGTAATCTCCACACCTCTACATATATCACCTGTATACACCTGTAATCTCCACACCTCTACATATATCACCTGTATACACCTGTAATCTCCACACCTCTACATATATCACCTGTATACACCTGTAATCTCCACACCTCTACATATATATATCACCTGTATCCACACCCACATAATCACCACACCTGTAATCTCCACACCTCTACATATATCACCTCTCATACACCTGTAATCTCCACACCTCTACATATATCACCTCGTATACACCTGTAATCTCCACACCTCTACATATATCACCTGTATACACCTGTAATCTCCACACCTCTACATATATCACCTGTATACACCTGTAATCTCCACACCTCTACATATATCACCTGTATACACCCGTAATCTCCACACCTCTACATATATCACCTGTATACACCTGTAATCTCCACACCTCTACATATATCACCTGTATACACCTGTAATCTCCACACCTCTACATATATCACCTGTATACCCTATCTCCACACCCTACATATACACCTGTATACACCTGTAATCTCCACACCTCTACATATATCACCTGTATACACCTGTAATCTCCACACCTATACATATATCACCTGTATACACCTGTAATCTCCACACCTCTACATATATCACCTGAATACACCTGTAATCTCCACACCTCTACATATATCACCTGTAATCTCCACACCTCTACATATATCACCTGTATATACCTGTAATCTCCACACCTGTACATATATCACCTGTAATCTCCACACCTGTACATATATCACCTGTATACACCTGTAATCTCCACACCTCTACATATATCACCTGAATACACCTGTAATCTCCACACCTCTACATATATCACCTGTATACACCTGTAATCTCCACACCTCTACATATATCACCTGTATACACCTGTAATCTCCACACCTCTACATATATCACCTGTATACACCTGTAATCTCCACACCTCTACATATATCACCTGTATACACCTGTAATCTCCACACCTCTACATATATCACCTGTATACACCTGTAATCTCCGCACCTCTACATATATCACCTGTATACACCTGTAATCTCCACACCTCTACATATATCACCTGTATACACCTGTAATCTCCACACCTCTACATATATCACCTGTATACACCTGTAATCTCCACACCTCTACAAATCACCTATCACCTGTAATCTCCACACCTCTACATATATCACCTGTATACACCTGTAATCTCCACACCTATACATATATCACCTGTATACACCTGTAATCTCCACACCTCTACATATATCACCTGTATACACCTGTAATCTCCACACCTCTACATATATCCCACCTGTATACACCTGTAATCTCCACACCTCTACATATATCACCTGTATACACCTGTAATCTCCACACCTCTACATATATCACCTGTATACACCTGTAATCTCCACACCTCTACATATATCACCTGTATACACCTGTAATCTCCACACCTCTACATATATCACCTGTATACACCTGTAATCTCCACACCTCTACATATATCACCTGTATACACCTGTAATCTCCACACCTCTACATATATCACCTGTATACACCTGTAATCTCCACACCTCTACATATATCACCTGTATACACCTGTAATCTCCACACCTCTACATATATCACCTGTATACACCTGTAATCTCCACACCTCTACATATATCACCTGTATACACCTGTAATCTCCCACCCCTCCCACACCCCCCCCTCTACATATATCACCTGTATACACCTGTAATCTCCACACCTCTACATATATCACCTGTATACACCTGTAATCTCCACACCTCTACATATATCACCTGTATACACCCGTAATCTCCACACCTCTACATATACACCTGTAATCTCCACACCTCTACATATATCACCTGTATACACCTGTAATCTCCACACCTCTACATATATCACCTGTATACACCTGTAATCTCCACACCTCTACATATATCACCTGTATATACCTGTAATCTCCACACCTCTACATATATCACCTGTATACACACCTGTAATCTCCACACCTCTACATATATCACCTGTATACACCTGTAATCTCCACACCTCTACATATATCACCTGTATACACCTGTAATCTCCACACCTCTACATATATCACCTGTATACACCTGTAATCTCCACACCTCTACATATATCACCTGTATACACCTGTAATCTCCACACCTACAATATCACCTACATATATCACCTGTAATCTCCACACCTCTACATATATCACCTGTATATACCTGTAATCTCCACACCTCTACATATATCACCTGTATATACCTGTAATCTCCACACCTGTACATATATCACCTGTATACACCTGTAATCTCCACACCTCTACATATATCACCTGTATACACCTGTAATCTCCACACCTCTACATATATCACCTGTATACACCTGTAATCTCCACACCTCTACATATATCACCTGTATACACCTGTAATCTCCACACCTCTACATATATCACCTGTATACACCTGTAATCTCCACACCTCTACATATATCACCTGTATACACCTGTAATCTCCACACCTATACATATATCACCTGTATACACCTGTAATCTCCACACCTCTACATATATCACCTGTATCACACCCGTAATCTCCACCACCCACATATATCACCACCCGTAATCTCCACACCTCTACATATATCACCTGTATACACCTGTAATCTCCACACCTCTACATATATCACCTGTATACACCTGTAATCTCCACACCTCTACATATATCACCTGTATACACCTGTAATCTCCACACCTCTACATATATCACCTGTATACACCTGTAATCTCCACACCTCTACATATATCACCCGTATACACCCGTAATCTCCACACCTCTACATATATCACCTGTATACACCTGTAATCTCCACACCTATACATATATCACCTGTATACACCTGTAATCTCCACACCTCTACATATATCACCTGTATACACCTGTAATCCGCACCTCTACATATATCACCTGTATACACCCGTAATCTCCACACCTCTACATATATCACCTGTATACACCTGTAATCTCCACACCTCTACATATATCACCTGTATACACCTGTAATCTCCACACCTCTACATACTATCACCTGTAATCTCCACACCTCTACATATATCACCTGTATACACCTGTAATCTCCACACCTCTACATATATCACCTGTATACACCTGTAATCTCCACACCTCTACATATATCACCTGTATACACCTGTAATCTCCACACCTCTACATATATCACCTGTATACACCTGTAATCTCCACACCTCTACATATATCACCTGCCCCCATATACACCTGTAATCTCCACACCTCTACATATATCACCTGAATACACCTGTAATCTCCACACCTCTACATATATCACCTGTATACACCTGTAATCTCCACACCTATACATATATCACCTGTATACACCTGTAATCTCCACACCTCTACATATATCACCTGTATACACCTGTAATCTCCACACCTCTACATATATCACCAACACCTGTAATCTCCACACCTCCTTACATATATCACCTGTATATACACCTGTAATCTCCACACCTCTACATATATCACCTGTATACACCTGTAATCTCCACACCTCTACATATATCACCTGTATACACCTGTAATCTCCACACCTATACATATATCACCTGTATACACCTGTAATCTCCACACCTCTAAATATATCACCTGTATACACCTGTAATCTCCACACCTCTACATATATCACCTGTAATCTCCACACCTCTACATATATCACCTGTATATACCTGTAATCTCCACACCTGTACATATATCACCTGTATACACCTGTAATCTCCACACCTCTACATATATAACCTGAATACACCTGTAATCTCCACACCTCTACATATATCACCTGTATACACCTGTAATCTCCACACCTATACATATATCACCTGTATACACACGTAATCTCCACACCTCCCCCCCCCCCTACATATATCACCTGTATACACCTGTAATCTCCACACCATTACATATATCACCTGTATACACCCGTAATCTCTACACCTATACATATATCACCTGTATACACCTGTAATCTCCACACCTCTACATATATCACCTGTATACACATGTAATCTCCACACCTATACATATATCACCTGTATACACCTGTAAACTCCACACCTCTACATATATCACCTGAATACACCTGTAATCTCCACACCTCTACATATATACACCTGTAATCTCCACACCTCTACATATATCACCTGTATATACCTGTAATCTCCACACCTGTACATATATCTCCTGTATTCACCTGTAATCTCCACACCTCTACATATATCACCTTAATACAACTGTAATCTCCACACCTCTACATATATCACCTGTATACACCTGTAATCTCCACACCTATACATATATCACCTGTATACACACGTAATCTCCACACCTCTACATATATCACCTGTATACACCTGTAATCTCCACACCTCTACATATATCACCTGTATACACCTGTAATCTCCACTACCTCTACATATATCACCTGTAATCTCCACACCTCTACATATATCACCTGTACCCATACACCTGTAATCTCCACACCTCTACATATATCACCTGTATACACCTGTAATCTCCACACCTCTACATATATCACCTGTATAAACCTGTAATCTCCACACCTCTACATATATCACCTGTATACATCTGTAATCTCCACACCTCTACATATATCACCTGTAATCTCCACACCTCTACATATATCACCTGTATATACCTGTAATCTCCACACCTCTACATATATCACCTGTATACACCTGTAATCTCCACACCTCTACATATATCACCTGAATACACCTGTAATCTCCACACCTCTACATATATCACCTGTATACACCTGTAATCTCCACACCTATACATATATCACCTGTATACACCTGTAATCTCCACACCTCTACATATATCACCTGTATACACCTGTAATCTCCACACCTATACATATATCACCTGTAATCTCCACACCTCTACATATATCACCTGTATATACCTGTAATATCCACACCTGTACATATATCACCTGTATACACCTGTAATCTCCACACCTCTACATATATAACCTGAATACACCTGTAATCTCCACACCTCTACATATATCACCTGTATACACCTGTAATCTCCACACCTATACATATACACCAACACACGACCCCCACCCCTCACATATATCACCTGTATACACACCTGTAATCTCCACACCTCTACATATATCACCTTATACACCTGTAATCACCACAACACCACTACATATATCACCTGTATACACCCGTAATCTCCTACACCTATACATATATCACCTGTATACACCTGTAATCTCCACACCTCTACATATATCACCTGTATACACCTGTAATCTCCACACCTATACATATATCACCTGTATACACCTGTAAACTCCACACCTCTACATATATCACCTGTATACACCTGTAATCTCCACACCTCTACATATATCACCTCACTGTAATCTCCACACCTCTACATATATCACCTGTATATACCTGTAATCTCCACACCTGTACATATATCACCTGTATTCACCTGTAATCTCCACACCTCTACATATATCACCTGTATACACCTGTAATCTCCACACCTACAATATCACCCCCCCCTACATATATCACCTGTATACACCTGTAATCTCCACACCTCTATACATATATCACCTGTATACACACGTAATCTCCACACCTTTACATATATCACCTGTATACCCCTGTAATCTCCACACCTCTACATATATCACCTGTATACACCTGTAATCTCCACACCTCTACATATATCACCTGTAATCTCCACACCTCTACATATATCACCTGTATACACCTGTAATCTCCACACCTCTACATATATCACCTGTATACACCTGTAATCTCCACACCTCTACATATATCACCTGTATGTAACTCACACCTGTAAATCTCCACACCTCTACATATATCACCTGTATACATCTGTAATCTCCACACCTCTACATATATCACCTGTAATCTCCACACCTCTACATATATCACCTGTATATACCTGTAATCTCCACACCTCTACATATATCACCTGTATACACCTGTAATCTCCACACCTCTACATATATCACCTGAATACACCTGTAATCTCCACACCTCTACATATATCACCTGAATACACCTGTAATCTCCACACCTCTACATATATCACCTGTATACACCTGTAATCTCCACACCTCTACATATATCACCTGTATACACCTGTAATCTCCACACCTCTACATATATCACCTGAACACCTGTAATCTCCACACCTCTACATATATCACCTGTATACACCTGTAATCTCCACACCTCTACATATATCACCTGTATACACCTGTAATCTCCACACCTCTACATATATCACCTGTATACACCTGTAATCTCCACACCTCTACATATATCACCTGTATACACCTGTAATCTCCACACCTCTACATATATCACCTGTATACACCTGTAATCTCCACACCTCTACATATATCACCTGTATACACCTGTAATCTCCACACCTCTACATATATCACCTGTATACACCTGTAATCTCCACACCTCTACATATATCACCTGTATACACCTGTAATCTCCACACCTCTACATATATCACCTGTATACACCTGTAATCTCCACACCTGTACATATATCACCTGTATACACCTGTAATCTCCACACCTGTACATATATCACCTGTAACTCCACACCTACATATACACCTGTAATCTCCACACCTCTACATATATCACCTGTATACACCTGTAATCTCCACAACTCTACATATATCACCTGTATACACCTGTAATCTCCACCACCTATACATATATCACCTGTATACACCTGTAATCTCCACACCTCTACATATATCACCTGTATACACCTGTAATCTCCACACCTCTACATATATCACCTGTAATCTCCACGCCTCTACATATATCACCTGTATATACCTGTAATCTCCACACCTGTACATATATCACCTGTATACACCTGTAATCTCCAAACCTGTACATATATAACCTGAATACACCTGTAATCTCCACACCTCTACATATATCACCTGTATACACCTGTAATCTCCACACCTATACATTTATCACCTGTATACACACGTAATCTCCACACCTCTACATATATCACCTGAATACACCTGTAATCTCCACACCTCTACATATATCACCTGTATACACCTGTAATCTCCACACCTACTACATATATCACCTGTATACACCTGTAATCTCCACACCTACATATATCACCTGTATACACTGATCTCCACACCTCTACATATATCACCTGTATACACCTGTAATCTCCACACCTCTACATATATCACCTGTAATCTCCCCACCTCTACATATATCTCCTGTATACACCTGTAATCTCCACACCTCTACATATATCCCCCACCTGTATACACCTGTAATCTCCACACCTCTACATATATCACCTGTATACACCTGTAATCTCCGCACCTCCACATATATCACCCCCCCCCTGTATACATACACCGTAATCTCCACACCTCTACATATATCACCTGTATACACCTGTAATCTCCACACCTCTACATATATCACCTGTATACACCTGTAATCTCCGCACCCATAATCACATATATCCCCTGTATACACCCGTAATCTCTACACCTATACATATATCACCTGTATACACCCGTAATCTCCACACCTCTACATATATCACCTGTATACACCTGTAATCTCCACACCTCTACATATATCACCTGTATACACATGTAATCTCCACACCTATACATATATCACCTGTATACACCTGTAATCTCCACACCTCTACATATATCACCTGTATATACCTGTAATCTCCACACCTGTACATATATCACCTGTATACACCTGTAATCTCCACACCTCTACATATATCACCTGATACACCTGTAATCTCCACACCCTACATATATCACCTGTAATCTCCACACCTATACATATATCACCTGTATATACATGTAATCTCCACACCTCTACATATATCACCTGTATACACCTGTAATCTCCACACCTCTACATATATCCCCACCTGTAATCTCCCCACCTCTACATATATCACCTGTATACACCTGTAATCTCCACACCTCTACAAACATATATCACCGGTATAACACCTGTAATCTCCACACCTCTACATATATCACCTGTATACACCTGTAATCTCCACACCTCCACATATATCACCTGTATACACCTGTAATCTCCACACCTCTACATATATCACCTGAACCCACACCCACATATACCACCTGTAATCTCCACACCTCTACATATATCACCTGTATACACCTGTAATCTCCGCACCTCTACATATATCACCTGTAATACACCCGTACTATCTCTACACCTATACATATATCACCTGTATACACCCGTAATCTCCACACCTCTACATATATCACCTGTATACACCTGTAATCTCCACACCTCTACATATATCACCTGTATACACATGTAATCTCCACACCTATACATATATCACCTGTATACACCTGTAATCTCCACACCTCTACATATATCACCTGTATATACCTGTAATCTCCACACCTGTACATATATCACCTGTATACACCTGTAATCTCCACACCTCCCCCTCTACATATATCACCTGTATACACCTGTAATCTCCACACCTCTACATATATCACCTGAATACACCTGTAATGTCCACACCTCTACATATATCACCTGAATACACCTGTAATCTCCACACCTCTACATATATCACCTGTATACACCTGTAATCTCCACACCTATACATATATCACCTGTATACACCTGTAATCTCCACACCTCTACATATATCACCTGTATACACCTGTAATCTCCACACCTCTACATATATCACCTGTACGTATCTCCACACCTCTACATATATCACCTGTATATACCTGTAATCTCCACACCTCTACATATATCACCTGTATACGCCTGTAATCTCCACACCTGTACATATATCACCTGTATACACCTGTAATCTCCACACCTATACATATATCACCTGTATACACCTGTAATCTCCACACCTCTAAATATATCACCTGTATACACCTGTAATCTCCACACCTCTACATATATCACCTGTAATCTCCACACCTCTACATATATCACCTGTATATACCTGTAATCTCCACACCTGTACATATATCACCTGTATACACCTGTAATCTCCACACCTCTACATATATAACCTGAATACACCTGTAATCTCCACACCTCTACATATATCACCTGTATACACCTGTAATCTCCACACCTATACATATATCACCTGTATACACACGTAATCTCCACACCTCTACATATATCCGATACACCCTGTAATCTCCACACCCTACATATATCACCTGTATACACCTGTAATCTCCACACCTTTACATATATCACCTGTATACACCTGTAATCTCCACACCTATACATATATCACCTGTATACACCCGTAATCTCCACACCTCTACATATATCACCTGTATACACCTGTAATCGCCACACCTCTACATATATCACCTGTATACACATGTAATCTCCACACCTCTACATATATCACCTGTATACACCTGTAATCTCCACACCTCTACAAATATATCACCTGTATACACACCTGTAATCTCCACACCTCTACATATATCACCTGTATATACCTGTAATCTCCACATCTGTACATATATCTCCTGTATTCACCTGTAATCTCCACACCTGTACATATATCACCTGAACTACACCTGTAATCTCCACACCTCTACATATATCACCTGTATACACCTGTAATCTCCACACCTCTACATATATCACCTGTATACACCTGTAATCTCCACACCTATACATATATCACCTGTATACACCTGTAATCTCCACACCTGTAATCTCCACACCTCTAAATATATCACCTGTATACACCTGTAATCTCCCCACACCTCACATATTCACCTGTAATCTCCACACCTCTACATATATCACCTGTATATACCTGTAATCTCCACACCTGTACATATATCACCTGTATACACCTGTAATCTCCACACCTCTACATATATAACCTGAATACACCTGTAATCTCCACACCTCTACATATATCACCTGTATACACCTGTAATCTCCACACCTCTACATTTATCACCTGTATACACACGTAATCTCCACACCTCTACATATATCACCTGTATACACCTGTAATCTCCACACCTCTACATATATCACCTGTATACACCTGTAATCTCCACACCTCTACATATATCACCTGAATACACCTGTAATCTCCACACCTCTACATATATCACCTGTATACACCTGTAATCTCCACACCTATACATATATCACCTGTATAACAATCCACCCCTACATATATCACCTGTAACACCTGTAATCTCCACACCTCTACATATATCACCTGTATACCCTCCCCACACCTCTATCATATATCACCTGTAATCTCCACACCTCTACATATATCACCTGTATACACCTGTAATCTCCACACCTCTACATATATCACCTGTATACACCTGTAATCTCCACACCTCTACATATATCACCTGTATACACCTGTAATCTCCACACCTCTACATATATCACCTGTATACACCTGTAATCTCCACACCTCTACATATATCACCTGTATACACCTGTAATCTCCACACCTCTACATATATACACCTGTAATCTCCACACCTCTACATATATCACCTGTAAACCTAATCTCCACACCTCTACATATATCACCTGTATACACCTGTAATCTCCACACCTCTACATATATCACCTGTATACACCTGTAATCTCCACACCTGTACATATATCACCTGTATACACCTGTAATCTCCACACCTGTACATATATCACCTGTATACACCTGTAATCTCCACACCTCTACATATATCACCTGTATACACCTGTAATCTCCACACCTCTACATATATCACCTGTATACACCTGTAATCTCCACACCTCTACATATATCACCTGTATACACCTGTAATCTCCACACCTCTACATATATCACCTGTATACACCTGTAATCTCCACACCTCTACATATATCACCTGTATACACCTGTAATCTCCACACCTACTACATATATCACCTGCCCCCACATATATCACCTGTATACACCTGTAATCTCCACACCTGTACATATATCACCTGTATACACCTGTAATCTCCACACCTGTACATATATAACCTGAATTCCACACCCCCTGTAATCTCCACACCTCTACATATATCACCTGTATACACCTGTAATCTCCACACCTCTACATATATCACCTGTATACACCTGTAATCTCCACACCTGTACATATATCACCTGTATACACCTGTAATCTCTACACCTGTACATATATCACCTGCATACACCTGTAATCTCCACACCTCTACATATATCACCTGTATACACCTGTAATCTCCACACCTGTACATATATCACCTGCATACACCTGTAATCTCCACACCTATACATATATCACCTGTATACACCTGTAATCTCCACACCTCTACATATGTCACCTGTATACACCTGTAATCTCCACACCTCTACATATATCTCCTGTATACACCTGTAATCTCCATACCTATACATATATCACCTGTATACACCTGTAATCTCCACACCTCTACATATATCACCTGTATACACCTGTAATCTCCACACCTCTACATATATCACCTGTAATCTCCACACCTCTACATATATCACCTGTGTATACCTGTAATCTCCACACCTCTACATATATCACCTGTATACACCTGTAATCTCCACACCTCTACATATATAACCTGCACCAATACACCTGTAATCTCCACACCTCTACATATATCACCTGTATTCACCTGTAATCTCCACACCTCTACATATATCACCTGAATACACCTGTAATCTCCACACCTGTACATATATCACCTGTATACACCCGTAACCCACACCCACATATACACCGAACACCATCTCCACACCTCTACATATATCACCTGTATACACCCGTTATCTCCACACCCTCTACATATATCACCTGTATACACCTGTAATCTCCACACCTCTACATATATCACCTGTATACACCTGTAATCTCCACACCTGTACATATATCACCTGTATACACCTGTAATCTCCACACCTGTACATATATCACCTGCATACACCTGTAATCTCCACACCTATACATATATCACCTGTATACACCTGTAATCTCCACACCTCTACATATGTCACCTGTATACACCTGTAATCTCTACACCTCTACATATATCTCCTGTATACACCTGTAATCTCCACTCCTCTACATATATCACCTGTATACACCTGTAATCTCCACACCTCTACATATATCACCTGTATACACCTGTAATCTCCACACCTCTACATATATCACCTGTATACACCTGTAATCTCCACACCTCTACATATATCACTTGTATACACCTGTAATCTCCACACCTCTACATATATCACCTGAATACACCTGTAATGTCCACACCTCTACATATATCACCTGTATACACCCGTAATCTCCACACCTCTACATATATCACCTTTATACACCTGTAATCTTCACATGTTTATAGACCTCTTTACCATGTTTATACAATTGATATATACAGATGACAGAAGCTATGTAGTACAGTGCAGTCTGTGGAGAATGGGAGAAGTAGTACTGCATATATATGCAGATGACAAACTATGTACAGTCATGGCCAAAAGTTTTGAGAATGACACAAATATTCTATTTTCACATGATCTGCTGCCCTCTGGTTTTTATGTGTGTTTGTCAGATGTTTTTATCACATACAGAAATAGAATTGCATTCATATTATGAGTAACAGAAGCTTATATTGACACTTAGAATGAGTTAATGCAGCAAGTCAATATTTGCAGTGTTGACCCTTCTTCTTCAGGACCTCTGCAATTCTCCCTGGCATGCTCTCAATCAACTTCTGGACCAAATCCTGACTGATAGCAGTCCATTCTTGCAGAATCAATGCTTTCATTTTGTCTGAATTTGTTGGTTTTTGTTTGTCCACCCGTCTCTTGATGATTGACCACAAGTTCTCAATGGGATTAAGATCTGGGGAGTTTCCAGGCCATGGACCCAAAATCTCTATGTTTTGTTCCCTGAGCCATTTAGTTATCACCTTTGCTTTATGGCAAGGTGCTCCATCATGCTGGAAAAGGCATTGTTGAGTGCCAAACTGCTCTTGGACGGTTGGGAGAAGTTGCTCTTGGAGGACATTCTGGTACCATTCTTTATTCATGGCAAGACTGTGAGAGAGCCGATTCCCTTGGCTGAGAAGCAACCCCACACATGAATGGTTTCAGGATGCTTTACAGTTGGCATGAGACAAGACTGGTGGTAGCGCTCACCTCTTCTTCTCCGAATAAGCTGTTTTCCAGATGTTCCAAACAATCGAAAAGGGGATTCATCAGAGAAAATGACTTTCCCCCAGTCCTCAGCAGTCCACTCCCTGTACCTTTTGCAGAATATCAGTCTGTCCCTGATGTTTTTTCTGGAGAGAAGTGGCTTCTTTGCTGCCCTCCTTGAGACCAGGCCTTGCTCCAAGAATCTCCGCCTCACAGTGCGTGCAGATGCACTCACACCTGCCTGCTGCCATTCCTCAGCAAGCTCTGCACTGCTGGTAGCCCCATCCCGCAGCTGAAACACTTTTAAGAGACGGTCCTGCCGCTTGCTGGTCTTTCTTGGGCGCCCTGGAGCCTTTTTGGCACCAATGGAACCTCTCTCCTTGAAGTTCTTGATGATGCGATAGATTGTTGACTGAGGTGCAATCTTTCTAGCTGCAATACTCTTCCCAGTTAGGCCATTTTTGTGCAGTGCAATAATGACTGCACGTGTTTCTTTAGAGATAACCATGGTTAACAGAAGAGAAACAATGATGGCAAGCACCAGCCTCCTTTTAAAGTGTCCAGTGGTGTCATTCTTACTTAATCATGACAGATTGATCTCCAGCCCTGTCCTCATCAACACCCACACCTGTGTTAATGGAGCAATCACTGAAACGATGTTAGGTGGTCCTTTTAAGGCAGGGCTGCAATGATGTTGAAATGTGTTTTGGGGGAGAAAGTTCATTTTCTAGGCAAATATTGACTTTGCAAGTAATTGCTGTTAAGCTGATCACTCTTTATAACATTCTGGAGTATATGCAAATTGCCATTAGAAAAACTGAAGCAGTAGACTTTGTAAAAATTAATATTTGTATCATTCTCAAAACTTTTGGCCATGACTGTAGTATAGTGCAGTCTGTGGAGGATGAAAGTAGTAGTACTGTATATATACAGATGACACAAGGTTTGTTTGTTTGTTTGTTTTGTTTTGTTTGTTTGAGTTGGAAGGGACCTCAAGGGCCATCGAGTCCAACCCCCTGCAAAAGCAGGAATTCCTAAAACATCCCAGCTATATACCTATCCAGTTTCCGCTTGAAGATTTCAATTGATGAAGAACTCACCACCTCCCGTAGCAGCCTATTCCACTCTCTCACTACCCTTACTGTTAGAAAGTTTTTCCTAATGTCTAATCTGAATCTCCTTCCCCTTAGTTTCATCCCATTACTTCTCGTGCTTCCTTCTGCTAATGAGAATAGGGTAGATCCCTCTGCACTGTGACAACCTTTCAGATATTTAAATACCGCTATTAAGTCTCCCCTTAGCCTTCTCTTCTGCAAACTAAGCAGTCCCAATTCTTTTAGCCTCTCCTCGTAGGACATGGTTTGTAGACCTTCCACCATTTTGGTTGCTCTTCTCTGGACCTGCTCCAATGAATCGATGTCTTTCTTAAACTGGGGAGCCCAGAACTGTACACAGTATTCCAGGTGGGGTCTGACCAGGGCAGAGTACAGCGGAATAATTACCTCTCTTGATCTAGCTACAATGCTCGTCTTGATACATCCTAGAATTTGGTTAGCCTTTTTTGCCACCGCACCGCACTGTTGACTCATGTTGAGTTTGCGATCTATTATTATGCCCAGATCCTTTTCCCCTGTACTCTCACTTAGTACTATTCCTCCCATACTATATATGCTTCTTGCATTTCTGTTACCCAGATGTAGAACTTTGCATTTGTCCCTGTTGAATACCATTTTGTTCACCTCAGCCCATTGTTCCAGTGTGTCTAAGTCCTTTTGGATGCACTCTCTCTCCTCTCTAGTGTTGGCCATTCCTCCTATCTTTGTATCATCTGCAAATTTTATTAGTTCCCCAATAACCCCATCATCCAGATCATTTATAAAAATATTAAAAAGTACTGGGCCCAGGACAGAGCCCTGCGGCACCCCGCTTTTTACTTTCTTCCAGTCTGATGTATAGCCATTTAGAATTACTCGTTGTGCCCGATCATTAAGCCAATTGTGAACCCACCTCACTGATATTTTATCAAAGCCATACTTGATCATTTTTTCAATAAGAATGTTATGTGATACTTTATCAAAGGCCTTACTAAAGTCAAGATATACTATGTCCACTGCATTCCCCTGGTCCAACCATTCAGTGACTTTATTATAGAAGGAAATAAGATTAGTCTGGCAAGATTTATTAGGCATAAAGCCGTGCTGGCTTTGATTAATTAAAGCCTTCCCATCCAGGTACCTAATTAAATGTTCTTTAACGATTTGTTCAAAGATTTTTCCTACTATCGAGGTCAGACTTACCGGCCTATAATTTCCTGGGTCGTCCCTATTCCCCTTTTTGTAGATGGGGACCACATTTGCCCTTTTCCAATCTAGAGGGACCACTCCTGTCTCCCATGACTTATTAAAGATTATTGCAAGGGGTTCTGTTATTTCCTCTGCTAATTCTTTTAAAACTCTAGGGTGTAAATCATCCGGTCCTGGGGACTTGGTTTCCTTAATCTTAGCTAAATGTTCTCTTACCAAACCTTCGCTTATAATCAGCTTGGAGTCCTCATTCCCCTCATCACTATCACCATTAATGTTGATATTTCCATCCATTTCTTGGGAGAAGACGGATACAAAATATGAATTCAGTAACTCCACCTGCTGATCCACCATGTTAACTTTTTCACCCTTTTCGTTCTTTAGGACTCCAATGGTTTCCTTCACTTTTCTTTTGCTCTTAACATATCCCCAAAAACCTTTTACATTACTCTTAACTTCTTTTGCAAGCTTCAATTCGTATTCAGCCTTAGCTTTTTTAATGCTTATCTTGCAGAGTCTGCAAACTGCTGTATACTCTCCCTTAGATATAGCTCCCATCTTCCACTTGTTGTAAGTTTCCTTTTTCTTTTTTAGTAGGTTATGTAATTTTTTGGTCATCCATCCTGGAGTTTTTAGGTGATTCCCATTTTTCTTGCTTCTAGGTATTGTTAGTTCCTGTGCATTAATGATTTCCCTACGGAAAATTTCCCACCCCTCATGTGCATTTTTGTGTTTAAGTATTTTTCGCCATGGAATTCTACTAACCCTTACCTTTAGGCCCCTAAAATCTGCCCTATGTAGTCCAGTGTAGTTTATGGATGATGGGAGTAGTATTATTGTATATATATGCAAATGACACAAGCTTTGTAGTACGGTGTAGTCTATGTAGGATGGATACAGATTGGTACATTGTACAAAGGTACAATGGAGGGCCACAAAACTCCTAACCCAAATTTATACTGTAAAAACTGTGAATCAGTTTAATAGCCTAACCAGGAGTTCGTTCTATTTTATAAGGACTGTGAATCTGTGGAATAGCCTACCCCAGGAGCGGGTTCTATACTGTAACGACTGTGAATCTGTGGAATAGCCTACCCCAGGAGCTGGTTCTATACTGTAAGGACTGTGAATCTGTGGAGTAGCCTACCCCAGGAGCTGGTTCTATACTGTAAGGACTGTGAATCTGTGGAATAGCCTACCCCAGGAGCTGGTTCTATACTGTAAGGACTGTGAATCTGTGGAGTAGCCTACCCCAGGAGCTGATCCTCTACTGTAAGGACTGTGAATCTGTGGAGTAGCCTACCCCAGGAGCTGGTTCTATACTGTAAGTACTGTGAATCTGTGGAATAGCCTACCCCAGGAGCTGGTTCTATACTGTAAGTACTGTGAATCTGTGGAATAGCCTACCCCAGGAGCTGCTTCTATACTGTAAGGACTGTGAATCTGTGGAATAGCCTACCCCAGGAGCTGCTTCTATACTGTAAGGACTGTGAATCTGTGGAGTAGCCTACCCCAGGAACTGGTCCTGTACTGTAAGGACTGTGAATCTGCAGAATAGCCTACCCCAGGAGCTGGTTCTATACTGTAAGGACTGTGAATCTGTGGAGTAGCCTACCCCAGGAGCTGATCCTGTACTGTAAGGACTGTGAATCTGTGGAGTAGCCTACCCCAGGAGCTGGTTCTTTACTGTTAGGACTGTGAATCTGTGGAATAGCCTACCCCAGGAGCTGGTTCTATACTGTAAGTACTGTGAATCTGTGGAATAGCCTACCCCAGGAGCTGGTTCTATACTGCAAGTACTGTGAATCTGTGGAATAGCCTACCCCAGGAGCTGCTTCTATACTGTAAGGACTGTGAATCTGTGGAGTAGCCTACCCTAGGAGCTGGTTCTATACTGTAAGGACTGTGAATCTGTGGAAAGAGCCTACCCCAGGAGCGGGTTCTATACTGTAAGGACTGTGAATCTGTGGAATCCAGGAGCTGCTGCTATATTGTAAGGACTGTGAATCTGTGGAATAGCCTACCCCAGGAGCTGGTTCTATACTGTAAGGACTGTGAATCTGTGGAATAGCCTACCCCAGGAGTTGGTTCTTTACTGCAAGGACTGTGAATCTGTGGAGTAGCCTACCCCAGGAGCTGCTTCTATACTGTAAGGACTGTGAATCTGTGGAGTAGCCTACCCCCGGAGCTGCTTCTATACTGTAAGGACTGTGAATCTGTGGAGTAGCCTACCCCAGGAGCTGGTTCTATACTGTAAGTACTGTGAATCTGTGGAATAGCCTACCCCAGGAGCTGGTTCTATACTGTAAGGACTGTGAATCTGTGGAGTAGCCTACTCCAGGAGCTGGTTCTATACTGTAAGGACTGTGAATCTGTGGAATAGCCTACCCCAGGAGCTGGTTCTATACTGTAAGTACTGTGAATCTGTGGAATAGCCTACCCCAGGAGCTGGTTCTATACTGTAAGGACTGTGAATCTGTGGAGTAGCCTACCCCCGGAGCTGCTTCTATACTGTAAGGACTGTGAATCTGTGGAATAGCCTACCCCAGGAGCTGGTTCTATACTGTAAGGACTGTGAATCTGTGGAGTAGCCTACCCCAGGAGCTGGTTCTATACTGTAAGGACTGTGAATCTGTGGAGTAGCCTACCCCAGGAGCTGCTTCTATACTGTAAGGACTGTGAATCTGTGGAGTAGCCTACCCCAGGAGCTGCTTCTATACTGTAAGTACTGTGAATCTGTGGAATAGCCTACCCCAGGATCTGGTTCTATACTGTAAGGACTGTGAATCTGTGGCATAGCCTATCCCAGGAGATGGATCCAAATTGCAAGGACTACATATCTGTGGAGTAGCCTATACCAGGATCTGGTTGTTAGGAGTAGAGCTGGAACCTCAGTGGTTGCTGCTATGAATGTACCAACTTCCCTTTAATGTCTTTCCTATTTGGTATGTGTTCCCCTTTAAGGCTTGATCACCTGTTGGTTCCTGGTTAGTTTTTGTCCTGTTAGTTTGGCTTTTGCCTCTGCACTTCGTTCTTGTATTTCTGACCCCTGGCTTTGCTGTTGGGCTTGGTTCCTGTCTACTGACTGGGCTCTCGCATATCTGTTGGTTCTGACCATTGCTCTGCTCCTGGATCAGTCATTGCCTTATGCTCTGTACCCTGCGGCCATCTTGCTGCCGACCGGATAGACGACTATTCCATTGCTTCTCCTGCTTTGTATTTGTCCGCCATCTTGCTGCCGATGGACGGCCGCTCTGTTTCCTTGCAGCTCTTGGGGCTGCTCTGCAGCAGTGGATGTTCCCTTGTTCTCGTCTGCTAGGAAAGATCTGAATCGCTAAACCTTCTTATCTGTCTGGTCCTACATTCCTACGGTGAGTGGTCTCAGATTCTGGGTCTGCTGCTATCTGTGGTGCGCCAACTTGCGGTACACTGTTAGTTGTTCCTAACGCCGGCCGAAGGGACCTGCCAAGTCTATCTCCACCACTAGGGGCTCTGGAGAAGACGTCCGGAGGCTGGATTTGGTGTCCATTTAGGGGGGCTAGCATTCCTGGCTCTTACCATAGTAGTTGGTAGTTCTGGTTTTGTTACCACTTCCTGTAAACTGAGTGAAAACGGTGATTGGACATAACACTGGCTGTACACCTGGGGCCGGCAACCCCCGGCACGCGTGCCAATAGTGGCACGCGAGGCTTATTTCCCTGGCACGGCAGCGGAGTCCTCACCCAGCAGCTCCGATCTGACCAAACACGGCCGAAACGAAACTGCTATTATATTGTGGGGTCGCTTCAGACCCCCGAGTATAATAAGCGGAGCCCCCGGGGAGGTGACAAACATAAAAAACAATGTTAAGCATTCCGTAATGGCTTGTCAGTTCAGCCCCTGAAGAAGGACCCCTCCCCTATTAGCCACAACTCCGCCCCTTTATTCATGCTGAAACCGCGCAGCAGGGTCTTATAGGAAGGAGAAGCCAACTCTCCATAACTTAAGCCCAAATCCCCTCCTCCCCAACCCCGTCCTACCTGAAATGGCCGCCCCTCCCTTCCCTGGTCCCAGCATGAATGATCCTGCCATTGCGACCCCCTTAGAGAAATGGCTGCCGCCCCTTCCCCACCTCTCACCACTCGCATGTCCCGATCCTGAATGTCTCCAGGGCCACCCCAGTCCTATCCGCCCCTCACTCACCTCATTCCGGAGCCGGGACATGCGAATGGTGAGAGGTGGGGGATGGGCGGCAGCCATTTCTCTAAGGGATAGCAGCCTTTAGGGGTAGCACATGTAGGGGGGGGATCAATCCCTAATGGGTGCCCCTCCCCCACGCGTACTACCCCTGATGGTTTTAGGTGAAGCACATGTGGGGGATAGCAGAGGAGCCGGCCCCCAAGTCACAGCACTATTTTTTTTGGTTATTTGTGCTGTGACTTGTTGTGGTTGGGGGCCAGCTCTGCTACGCCCCACATGTGCGTCACCTAATACCATGAGGGGTATCACACGTGTGGGGGTAGCAGACGTGAGGATGCACCTGGTACCATCAGGGGTAGCACCTGTGCGGGGGACAACCAATCTCTAATGGCAGGAGGGCTGTCCCCACGCACTCCAACTTACAGTACAAATAACAAAACATTGTGCTGCCTTGTAGTGGTTGGGGGCCAGCTCCTCTGCTGCGCCCCACATGTGCGTCACCTAATACCATCAGGGGTAGCACACGAGGGGAGCAGCTATTAGGGATTTATTCCCCCCCCATATGTTCTACCCCTGATGGTATTAGGTGAGGCACATGTGGGGGGTGGCAGAGGTAAAACATAAAAACTGATCCATTATTTTAGCATAAAACTGATGCAATCAGATGAACATCCATTAACAGATCCATTTTTTTTGATGCATTAATTGACATCAGTTTTCTGATTAAAATAACGGATCCATTAAACTGACTTGAAAAAAATGATGTGAAAGGCCCCTTACTCACCTCCCCTGTACTCTGCGGCGGCTCTGTGCTCTGCAGGCGCTTCTGCCTGAAGAGACCGCTGATAGGGCCTCAGGGGTCACGTCAGCTATGGGATATAATACCGTGTGCAGGGGCCACTATGGGACATAATGCCGTGTGCAGGGGCTGCTATTGGACATAATACTGTGTGTAGGGGCCGCTATGATACATAATATCGTGTGCAGGGGACGCTATGGGACATAATACCGTGTGCAGGGGCCACTATGATACATAATACCGTGTGCAGGGGTCGCTATGGAATATAATACCGTGTGCAGGGGCCACTATGATACATAATACCGTGTGCAGGGGTCACTATGGAACATAATACCGTGTGCAGGGGCTGCTATGGGACATAATACCGTGTGCAGGGGCCACTATGATACATAATACCGTGTGCAGGGGTCGCTATGGAACATAATACCGTGTGCAGGGGCCGCTATGGAACATAATACCGTGTGCAGGGGCTGCTATGGGACATACTACCATGTGCAGGGGCCACTATGATACATAATACCGTGTGCAGGGGTCGCTATGGAACATAATACCGTGTTCAGGGGCTGCTATGGGACATAATACCGTGTGCAGGGGCCACTATGATACATAATACCGTGTGCAGGGGTCGCTATGGAACATAATACCGTGTGCGGGGGCCACTATGATACATAATACCGTGTGCAGGGGTCGCTATGGAATATAATACCATGAGCAGGGGCTGCTATGGGACATAATACCGTGTGCAGGGGCCACTATGATACATAATACCGTGTGCAGGGGTCGCTATGGAACATAATACCGTGTGCAGGGGCTGCTATAGGACATAATACCGTGTGCAGGGGCCACTATGATACATAATACCGTGTGCAGGGGTCGCTATGGAGCATAATATCGTGTGCAGGGGCCACTATGAGACATAATACCGTGTGCAGAGGCCGCCATGATACATAATACCGTGTGAAGGGGCTGCTATGGAACATAATACCGTGTGCAGGGGCCGCTATGATACATAATACCGTGTGCAGGGGCCACTATGATACATAATACCGTGTGCAGGGGCCACTATGAGACATAATGCCGTGTGCAGGGGTCGCTATGGAGCATAATACCGTGTGCAGGGGCCACTATGAGACATAATATCGTGTGCAGAGGCCGCCATGATACATAATACCGTGTGAAGGGGCTGCTATGGAACATAATACAGAGTGTAGGGGCTGCTATGGGACATAATACTGTGTGCAGGGGCTATTATGAGACATAATACCGTGTGCAAGGGCCACTATGATACATAATACCGTGTGCATGGGTCGCTATGGAACATAATACCGTGTGCAGGGGCCACTATGATACATAATACCGTGTGCAGGGGTCGCTATGGAATATAATACCGTGTGCAGGGGCCGCTATGAGACATAATACCGTGTGCAGGGGTCACTATGGAACATAATACCTTGTGCAGGGGCTGCTATGGGACATAATACCGTGTGCAGGGGCCACTATGATACATAATACCGTGTGCAGGGGTCGCTATGGAACATAATACCGTGTGCAGGGGCCGCTATGGAACATAATACCATGTGCAGGGGCTGCTATGAGACATAATACCGTGTGCAGGGGCCACTGATACATAATACCGTGTGCAGGGGTCGCTATGGAATATAATACCATGAGCAGGGGCTGCTATGGGACATAATACCGTGTGCAGGGGCCACTATGATACATAATACCGTGTGCAGGGGTCGCTATGGAACATAATACCGTGTGCAGGGGCTGCTATGGGACATAATACCGTGTGCAGGGGCCACTATGATACATAATACCGTGTGCAGGGGTCGCTATGGAGCATAATACCGTGTGCAGGGGCCACTATGAGACATAATACCGTGTGCAGGGGCCACTATGGGACATAATACCGTGTGAAGGGGCTGCTATGGAACATAATACCGTGTGCAGGGGCCGCTATGGGACATAATACAGTGTGCAGGGGCCACTATGATACATAATAACGTGTGCAGGGGTCGCTATGGAGCATAATAACGTGTGCAGGGGCCACTATGAGACATAATACCGTGTGCAGAGGCCGCCATGATACATAATACCGTGTGAAGGGGCTGCTATGAAACATAATACAGAGTGCAGGGGCTGCTATGGGACATAATACTGTGTGCAGGGGCTATTATGAGACATAATACCGTGTGCAGGGGCCACTATGGGACATAATGCCGTGTGCAGGGGCCACTATGTGACATAATACCGTGTGCAGGAGTCGCTATGGAACATAATACCGTGTGCAGGGGCTGCTATGGGACATAATACTGTGTGCAGGGGCTATTATGAGACATAATACCGTGTGCAGGGGCTGCTATTGGACATAATACTGTGTGTAGGGGCCGCTATGATACATAATATCGTGTGCAGGGGACGCTATGGGACATAATACTGTGTGCAGGGGCCGCTATGGGACATAATACTGTGTGCAGGGGCTATTATGAGACATAATACCGTGTGCAGGGGCTGCTATTGGACATAATACTGTGTGTAGGGGCCGCTATGATACATAATATCGTGTGCAGGGGACGCTATGGGACATAATACCGTGTGCAGGGGCAGCTTTGAGATGAAGCATCTGGTGGCAGCACTTCTGTGTTATGGTTTGTGGAATATGACTTTAGTTTAGGGATCGTCAGACTTACAATTATTGAACGACACTCCGAGGACCTCATCTTTGATTTTTTTAAATTAAAATCGTCACGCCGAACAAAACAGGTTTCCTACCCCTGTTCTATACTGTAAGGACTATGATTCTGAAGAATAGCCTACTCTAGGAGCGGGTTCTATTTTGTAAGGACTGTGAATCTTTGGCATAGCCTAACCCAGGAGCTGGATCCAAATTGCAAGGACTGGGTATCTGTGAAATAGCCTACCCCAGGAGATAGTCACAGCAGACACAGCCGACAGTTACAAAAATGGCTTAGATGCTTTTTTACAGCAAAATAGCATTGATGGTTATGGGAATGTACTGTATAGGATATTTATCCCCTCAAGTCATGTCCTTTCCCATTCATTGGTTCGTACCTATGTAAGGGTGGGTTCACACCTGCGCTTGAGTCCGTCCGCTGCCAATCCGAGTGAAAATCTATGGGAACGGGATTGGCATCAGATACCGACAGGTCAGCGACGCATTGCTTAAAAACCCATTCATTTGAATAGGTTTTTAAAGCAATGCGCGGGTTTGCGCTTACACCCTCTGCGCTGCGAATCCGTTTCTTTTCGTCGGACACGAAGTCCTGCATGTCCGACTTTGTTTCTGACGAAAAAAAAAGGATTTGCAGCACAGAGGGTGTAAGCACACACCCGCGCAGTGCATTAAAAACTCATTCAAATGAATGGGTTTTTGACCAATGCGTCACTAACCTGTCGGTATCCGATGCCGATCCTGTTTCCCAAGATTTTCACTCGGATTGGCAGCGGACGGACTGAAGCGCAGATGTGAACCCACCCTAACTAGTGCGGTCACACATAGACTACTGTGTGTACAAGAAGAACATAACCGATGTAGAGAGAGGACAGAGAAGGAGACCAAGACAACTGGAGGAAAGAGACAGATAAACAGACTGGGGGTTACACCTAAAAACAATGTACAAATACATGAAGGGACGGCACAAATAACTTTCTAATGATCTTTTTACTCCTAGGCCAGTGGGGGACATCCTCTACACCTAGACCAGTGACAGTGACAAGGGGACGTCCTCTACACCTAGTACGGTGACAGTGACAAGGGGACGTCCTCTACACCTAGACCGGTGACAGTGACAAGGGGACGTCCTCTACACCTAGTACGGTGACAGTGACAAGGGGACGTCCTCTACACCTAGACCGGTGACAGTGACAAGGGGACATCCTCTACACCTAGACCGGTGACAGTGACAAGGGGACGTCCTCTACACCTAGACCGGTGACAGTGACAAGGGGACGTCCTCTACACCTAGACCGGTGACAGTGACAAGGGGACGTCCTCTACACCTAGACCGGTGACAGTGACAAGGGGACGTCCTCTACACCTAGACCGGTGACAGTGACAAGGGGACGTCCTCTACACCTACGCCAGTGACAAGGGGACGTCCTCTATACCTAGATCAGTGACAGTGACAAGGGGACGTTCTCTACACCTAGACCGGTGACAGTGACAAGGGGAAGTCCTCTACACCTAGACCAGTGACAGTTACAAGGGGACGTCCTCTACACCTAGACCGGTGACAGTGACAAGGGGACGTCCTCTACACCTACGCCAGTGACAAGGGGACGTCCTCTATACCTAGATCAGTGACAGTGACAAGGGGACGTTCTCTACACCTAGACCGGTGACAGTGACAAGGGGACGTTCTCTACACCTAGACCGGTGACAGTGACAGGGGGACGTCCTCTACACCTAGACCGGTGACAGTGACAGGGGGACGTCCTCTACACCTAGACCGGTGACAGTAACAAGGAGACGTCCTCTACACCTAGACCGGTGACAGTGACAAGGAGACGTCCTCTACACCTAGACCGGTGACAGTGACAAGGGGACGTCCTCTACACCTAGACCGGTGACAGTGACAAGGGGACGTCCTCTACACCTAGACCGGTGACAGTGACAAGGGGACGTCCTCTACACCTAGACCGGTGACAGTGACAAGGGGACGTCCTCTACACCTACGCCAGTGACAAGGGGACGTCCTCTATACCTAGATCAGTGACAGTGACAAGGGGACGTTCTCTACACCTAGACCGGTGACAGTGACAAGGGGAAGTCCTCTACACCTAGACCAGTGACAGTTACAAGGGGACGTCCTCTACACCTAGACCGGTGACAGTGACAAGGGGACGTCCTCTACACCTACGCCAGTGACAAGGGGACGTCCTCTATACCTAGATCAGTGACAGTGACAAGGGGACGTTCTCTACACCTAGACCGGTGACAGTGACAAGGGGACGTTCTCTACACCTAGACCGGTGACAGTGACAGGGGGACGTCCTCTACACCTAGACCGGTGACAGTGACAGGGGGACGTCCTCTACACCTAGACCGGTGACAGTAACAAGGAGACGTCCTCTACACCTAGACCGGTGACAGTGACAAGGAGACGTCCTCTACACCTAGACCGGTGACAAGGGGACATCCTCTACACCTAGACCGGTGACAAGGGGACATCCTCTACACCTAGACCGGTGACAAGGGGACATCCTCTACACCTAGACCGGTGACAAGGGGACATCCTCTACACCTAGACCGGTGACAAGGGGACATCCTCTACACCTAGGCCAGTGACAGTGACAAGGGGACATCCTCTACACCTAGACCAGTGACAGTGACAAGGAGACGTCCTCTACACCTAGACCGGTGACAAGGGGACATCCTCTACACCTAGACCAGTGACAGTGACAAGGGGACATCCTCTACACCTAGACCAGTGACAGTGACAAGGAGACGTCCTCTACACCTAGACCGGTGACAAGGGGACAATCCTCTACACCTAGACCGGTGACAGTGACAAAGGGAACATCCTCTACACCTAGACCGGTGACAGTGACAAGGGGACAACCTCTACACCTAGACCGGTGACAGTGACAAGGGGACACCCTCTACACCTAGACCGGTGACAGTGACAAGGGGACATCCTCTACACCTAGACCGGTGACAGTGACAAGGGGACATCCTCTATACCTAGACCGGTGACAGTGACAAGGGGACGTCCTCTACACCTAGACCAGTGACAGTGACAAGGGGACGTCCTCTACACCTAGACCAGTGACAGTGACAAGGGGACGTCCTCTACACCTAGACCGGTGACAGTGACAAGGGGACGTCCTCTACACCTAGACCGGTGACAGTGACAAGGGGACGTCCTCTACACCTACGCCAGTGACAAGGGGACGTCCTCTATACCTAGATCAGTGACAGTGACAAGGGGACGTTCTCTACACCTAGACCGGTGACAGTGACAAGGGGAAGTCCTCTACACCTAGACCAGTGACAGTTACAAGGGGACGTCCTCTACACCTAGACCGGTGACAGTGACAAGGGGACGTCCTCTACACCTACGCCAGTGACAAGGGGACGTCCTCTATACCTAGATCAGTGACAGTGACAAGGGGACGTTCTCTACACCTAGACCGGTGACAGTGACAAGGGGACGTTCTCTACACCTAGACCGGTGACAGTGACAGGGGGACGTCCTCTACACCTAGACCGGTGACAGTGACAGGGGGACGTCCTCTACACCTAGACCGGTGACAGTAACAAGGAGACGTCCTCTACACCTAGACCGGTGACAGTGACAAGGAGACGTCCTCTACACCTAGACCGGTGACAAGGGGACATCCTCTACACCTAGACCGGTGACAAGGGGACATCCTCTACACCTAGACCGGTGACAAGGGGACAACCTCTACACCTAGACCGGTGACAAGGGGACATCCTCTACACCTAGACCGGTGACAAGGGGACATCCTCTACACCTATGCCAGTGACAGTGACAAGGGGACATCCTCTACACCTAGACCAGTGACAGTGACAAGGAGACGTCCTCTACACCTAGACCGGTGACAAGGGGACATCCTCTACACCTAGACCAGTGACAGTGACAAGGGGACATCCTCTACACCTAGACCAGTGACAGTGACAAGGAGACGTCCTCTACACCTAGACCGGTGACAAGGGGACAATCCTCTACACCTAGACCGGTGACAGTGACAAAGGGAACATCCTCTACACCTAGACCGGTGACAGTGACAAGGGGACAACCTCTACACCTAGACCGGTGACAGTGACAAGGGGACACCCTCTACACCTAGACCGGTGACAGTGACAAGGGGACATCCTCTACACCTAGACCGGTGACAGTGACAAGGGGACATCCTCTACACCTAGACCGGTGACAGTGACAAGGGGACGTCCTCTACACCTAGACCAGTGACAGTGACAAGGGGACGTCCTCTACACCTAGACCAGTGACAGTGACAAGGGGACGTCCTCTACACCTAGATCGGTGACAGTTACAAGGGTACGTCCTCTACACCTAGACCGGTGACAGCGACAAGGGGACGTCCTCTACACCTAGACCGGTGACAGTGACAAGGGGACGTCCTCTACACCTAGACCGGTGACAGTGACAAGGGGACGTCCTCTACACCTAGACCGGTGACAGTGACAAGGGGACGTCCTCTACATCTAGACCGATGACAGTGACAAGGGGACGTCCTCTATACCTAGACCGGTGACAGTGACAAGGGGACATCCTCTACACCTAGACCGGTGACAGTTACAAGGGGACGTCCTCTACACCTAGACAAGTGACAGTGACAAGGGGACGTCCTCTACAGCTAGACCGATGACAGTGACAAGGGGACGTCCTCTACACCTAGACCGGTGACAGTGACAAGGGGACGTTCTCTACACCTAGACCGGTGACAGTGACAAGGGGACGTCCTCTACACCTAGACCGGTGACAGTGACAGGGGGACGTCCTCTACACCTAGACCGGTGACAGTGACAGGGGGACGTCCTCTACACCTAGACCGGTGACAGTAACAAGGAGACGTCCTCTACACCTAGACCGGTGACAGTGACAAGGAGACGTCCTCTACACCTAGACCGGTGACAAGGGGACATCCTCTACACCTAGACCGGTGACAAGGGGACATCCTCTACACCTAGACCGGTGACAAGGGGACATCCTCTACACCTAGACCGGTGACAAGGGGACATCCTCTACACCTAGACCGGAGACAAGGGGACACCCTCTACACCTAGACCGGTGACAGTGACAAGGGGACATCCTCTACACCTAGGCCGGTGACAGTGACAAGGGGACGTCCTCTACACCTAGACCAGTGACAGTGACAAAGGGACATCCTCTACACCTAGACCAGTGACAGTGACAAAGGGACATCCTCTACACCTAGACCGATGCCATCCTGCTGGTCTCAGGTATTATGTGTAGATATTATTATTATCACCCACTAAATTCCAGAGATATTAATATTATTCCTACCCACTAAATTTGAAGGATATTTTTATTTTTATTATTATTATTATTATTATTATTATTATTATTATTATTATTATTATTACCACCAACTAGATTAAAGGGATATTATTATTATTAACAATAATAATAATAATAATAATAATAATATAATATCCCTTGAATCTAGTGGGTGATAATAATAATGTTAATAACAATATCCATGGAATCTACTGGGTAAGAATAATATCTGTGTAATCTAGTGGGTAAAAATAATAATAATAATAATATCCATGGATATTAATAATAATAATAATTAGTAATATTAATAACACCATCCACTAGATTCCATGGATATTATTATTATTATTATTTTTACCCACTAGATTCCAGAGATATTATTATTATTATTAACCACTAGATTTCAGGGATATTATTATTATTATCGCTATTACGCATTGAGAAAGGAAGTAGTTTTTCTGCCAAGACACATTGCCATTTTATCTTTTTTATGTAAATTTTTTAAAAATAAATTGTATTTTGGCAGTGCTTGTTTTAATAATAATAATAATAATAATAATAATAATAATAATAATAATAATAATATTACCCACTGTATACCGGGGGTCCAGGAATATTATATTATTATTATTATTATTATTATTATTATTTATTCCCCTCTATATACTAGGGATATTAGTATTGTTATCCTCTATATACTAAGAATATTATTATTAAGTATTGCTGTTGTTATTATTATTATCATCATCATCATCATCATCATCATTCCTGGAATCTATTTGATAATAATAATAATAATAATAATAATAATAATAATAATAATAATATTAATCATTCTTGGAATCTATTTGTTAATAATAATAATAAAATGATTGGTATATAGTGCGTAATAATAATAATAATAATATTAATATTATCCACTATATATCAGGTATATTAATATTAATAATAATATCCTTAGTATATAGAGGGTGATAATAATAATATTAATAATGATAATATCCCTGGAATCTATTTATCAATATTATTATCACTATTATCATTATTATTATTATTATTATTATTATTATTATTAATCTTGGTATATAGAGGGTAATAATAATAATATCCTTTGTATATAGAGGGTAGTAATAGTAATAATAATAATAATAATAATACATAATAATAACAATATAATAATATAATATCAAGATCCCTGGTATATAGTGGGTATTATTATTATTATTATTATCAATAATAATAATAATAATAATATAAACTATATATCAGGGATATTAATTTTAATGATAATATCCTTGGTATATAGGTGATAATAATAATGATAATATCCCTGGAATCTATTCTAATATTAATAATATTAGAATAGATCATATTATTATTATTATTATTATTATTATTATTATTATTATTATTATTATTATTATTATTATTATGCCTCTCTATAGGATACTATTATTTATTATTAATGTTATCCACTATATACCAATGATATTAATCATATTATTTTTATTATCATCATTATTATCATTATTATTATTTCCCCAGGTATATATAAGAGACATCATTATTATATTTATTAATTAATAATCCTCACTACATACCAGGGTATGTAGTGAGGGTTATTAATAAATATAATAATGATATCCATTATATAAAGTGGGATGTATTATTATTATTTATTAATAATAATGATAATAATAATATTATTATCCCCTTGTAGTTTATTCTTTATATTATATAGTGTGTAATATAGTCTTGTAGCCTATTTTTATATTATATAGTGTGTAATAAAGTCTTGTAATCTATTCTTTATAATATATAGTGTGTAATATAGTCTTGTAGCCTATTCTTTATATTATATAGTGTGTAATATAGTCTTGTAGCCTATTCTTTATATTATATAGTGTGTAATATAGTCTTGTAGCCTATTCTTTATATTATATAGTGTGTAATATAGTCTTGTAGTCTATTCTTTATATTATATAGTGTGTAATAAAGTCTTGTAATCTATTCTTTATATTATATAGTGTGTATTATAGTCGTGTAACCTATTTTTATATTATATAGTGTGTAATATAGTCTTGTAGTTTATTCTTTATATTATATAGTGTGTAATATAGTCTTGTAGGGTATTCTTTATTTTGTATTATATACTGTATTGTGTAATATATGTTACATTCTATTGTACTTTTATATTATAGGTTGGTCGTTGAGGCTGAGATATATTTGTCTCTTGTAGATTTCTCTGATTATCAGACCAGATCTGGGATCGGTACAGGGTCCTCCCTGCTACGCCCCCCCCCCCCCCTGCCCTATTACGCTGCTCCCTGTAATTACAGACCTGTTCCCAGTAATAACAGTTGAGGGGCCCCAATAATACATTCCTGACATTCTCTGCAGGGACAATGGCCGCTGTGTCTCATGAAAGAGGCTTTGTCTGGATGTGTCCACCTGCTGCACAGTAACACTTATCATTTCTATCCTCTACACAGTATCACTGCTATCCCCTGCCTATTCCACCCTCTACACAGTATCACTGCTATCCCCTGCCTATTCCACCCTCTACACAGTATCACTGCTATCCCCTGCCTATTCCACCCTCTACACAGTATCACTGCTATCCCCTGCCTATTCCACCCTCTACACAGTATCACTTTTACCTACCTGAGCATCCTTAGGACTGGGGGCATTAGGCTCCTTAGGATGCAGGTAGTTGAATAGATCGAAGCGGCAGGACTTCACCTTCCTTATCTATTACTCAGGCATTAGCTAGTGATGTCTGCTGAAGGCCTGCTGCACCGCTCTTTGGAGGAGGATCACAGCGATGTTTGCTTGTTTTTTACTATTAAAATGGTTTTTTAAAGCAATGCGCGGGTGTGCGCTTACACCATCTGCGCTGTAAAGCCGATTTTTTTCGTCGGACACGAAGTCCTGCATGTCCGACTTTGTTTCCGACACAAAAAAGGATTTGAAGTGCAGAGGGTGTAAGCGCAAACCCGCGCAAATTAATGGGTTTTTAACCAATGCGTCGCTAACCTGTCACTATCCGATGCCAATCCTGTTCCCCGAGATTTTCACTCGGATTCGCAATGGACAGACTGAAGCGCATGTGTGAACCTACCCTTATATGTCTACCCTCAACTACATACAGATTATACAGTCACCACTAGGAGGAGCTCACTACATACAGATTATACAATGACCACTGGAGGGAGCTCACTACATACAGATTATACAGTCACCACTAGGAGGAGCTCACTACATACAGATTATATAGTCACCACTAGTGAGGAGCTCACTACATACAGATTATACAGTCACCACTAGGAGGAGTTCACTACATACAGATTATACAGTCACCACTAGGGGGAGCTCACTACATACAGATTATACAGTCACCACTAGAGGGAGCTCACTACATACAGATTATACAGTCACCACTAGGAGGAGCTCACTATATACAGATTATATAGTCACCACTAGTGAGGAGCTCACTACATACAGATTATACAGTCACCACTAGGAGGAGTTCACTACATACAGATTATACAATCACCACTAGAGGGAGCTCACTACATACAGATTATACAGTCACCACTAGAGGGAGCTCACTACATCCAGGTTATACAGTCACCACTAGGGGGAGCTCACTACATACAGATTATACAGTCACCACTAGGAGGAGCTCACTACATATAGATTATACAGTCACCACTAGGAGGAGCTCACTACATACAGATTATATAGTCACCACTAGTGAGGAGCTCACTACATACAGATTATACAGTCACCACTAGGAGGAGTTCACTACATACAGATTATACAATCACCACTAGAGGGAGCTCACTACATACAGATTATACAGTCACCACTAGAGGGAGCTCACTACATCCAGGTTATACAGTCACCACTAGGGGGAGCTCACTACATACAGATTATACAGTCACCACTAGGAGGAGTTCACTACATACAGATTATACAGTCACCACTAGGGGAGCTCACTACATACAGATTACACAGTCACCACTAGGGGGAGCTCACTACATACAGACTATACAGTCACCGCTAGAGGGAGCTCACTACATACAGATTATACAGTCACCACTAGAGAAGGTCACTACATACAGATTATACAGTCACCACTAGGGGGAGCTCACTACATACAGATTATACAGTCACCACTAGGAGGAGCTCACTACATACAGATTATACAGTCACCACTAGGAGGAGCTCACTACATACAGATTATACAGTCACCACTAGAGGGCGCTCACTACATACAGATTATACAGCCAGCACTAGGAGGAGCTCACTACATACAGATTATATAGTCACCACTAGGGGGAGCTCACTACATACAGATTATACAGTCACCACTAGGGGGAGCTCACTACATGCAGATTATACAGTCACCACTAGAGGGAGCTCACTACATACAGATTATACAGTCAGCACTAAGAGGAGCTCACTACATACAGATTATACAGTCACCACTAGAGGGAGCTCACTACATACAGATTATACAGTCACCACTAGGAGGAGGTCACTACATACAGATTATAAAGTCACCACTAGAGGGAGCTAAGTACATACAGATTATACAGTCACCACTAGAGGGAGGTCACTACATACAGATTATACAGTCACCACTAGGGGGAGCTCACTACATAGAGGTTATACAGTCACCACTAGGGCGAGTTCACTACATACAGATTATACAGTCACCACTAGAGGGAGCTCACTACATACAGATTATACAGCTACCACTAGAGGGAGCTCACTACATACAGATTATGCAGTCATCACCAGAGGGAGCTCACTACATACAGATTATACAGTCACGACTAGAGGGAGCTCACTACATACAGATTATACAGTCACCACTAGAGGGAGCTCACTACATACAGATTATACAGCTACCACTAGAGGGAGCTCACTACATACAGATTATACAGTCATCACCAGAAGGAGCTCACTACATACAGATTATACAGTCACCACTAGGGGGAGCTCACTACATACAGGTTATACAGCCACCACTAGGGCGAGCTCACTACATACAGATTATACAGCCACCACTAGAGGAAGCTCACTACATACAGATTATACAGTCACCGCTAGAGGGAGCTCACTTCATACAGATTATACAGTCACAACTAGGAGGAGCTCACTACATACAGATTATACAGTCACCACTAGGGGGAGCTCACTACATACAGATTATACAGTCACCACTAGAGGGAGCTCACTACATACAGATTATACAGTCACCACTAGAGGAGCTCACTACATAAAGATTATCCATCTCCACGGGAGGGAGCTCACTACATACAGATTATACAGTCACCACTAGAGGGAGCTCACTACATACAGATTATACAGTCACCATTAAGAGAAGCTCACTAAATACAGATTATACAATCACCACTAGAGGGCGCTCACTACATACAGGTTATACAGTCACCACTAGGAGGAGCTCACTACATACAGATTGTACAGTCACCACTAGGGCGAGCTCACTACATACAGATTATACATTCACCACTAGAGGGAGCTCACTACATACAGACTATACAGTCACCACTAGAGGGAGCTCACTACATACAGATTATACAGTCATCACCAGAGGGAGCTCACTACATACAGATTATACAGTCACCACTAGCAGGAGCTCACTACATACAGATTATACAGCTACCACTGGGAGGGAGCTCACTACATACAGATTAAACAGTCATCACCAGAGGGAGCTCACTACATAAAGATTATACAGTCACCACTAGGGGAAGCTCAATACGTACAGATTATACAGTCACCAATAGGGGGAGCTCACTACATACAGATTATACAGTCACCACTAGGAGGAGCTCACTACATACAAATCATACAGTCAACACTAGAGGGCGATCACTACATACAGATTATACAGCCAGCACTAGGAGGAGCTCACTACATACAGATTATATAGTCACCACTAGGGGGAGCTCACTACATACAGATTATACAATCACCACTAGAGGGAGCTCACTATATACAGATTATACAGTCACCACTAGGGGGAGCTCGCTACATACAGATTATACAGTCACCACTAGGGGGAGCTCACTACATGCAGATTAAACAGCAAACCACTAGAGGGAGCTCACTACATACAGATTATACAGTCACCACTAGGAGGAGGTCACTACAGTCAGATTAAACAGTCACCACTAGGGGGAGCTGTCTACATACAGATTATACAGTCACCACTAGGGGGAGCTCACTACATACAGATTATACAGTCACCACTAGAGGGAGCTCACTACATACAGATTATACAGTCACCACTAGGAGGAGCTCACTAAATACAGATTATACAATCACCACTAGAGGGAGCTCACTACATTCAGATTATACAGTCACCACTAGGGGGAGCTCTCTACATATAGATTATACAGTCACCACTAGAGAAGCTCACTACATACAGATTATACAGTCACCAACAGGGGGAGCTCACTACATACAGATTATACAGTCACCACTAGGGGGAGCTCACTACATACAGATTATACAGTCACCACTAGGGCGAGCTCACCACATACAGATTATACAGTCACCTCTAGAGGGAGCTAACTACATACAGACTATACAGTCACCACTAGAGGGAGCTCACTACATACAGATTATACAGTCACCACTAGGGGGAGCTCACTACATACAGATTATACAGTCACCACTAGAGGGAGCTCACTACATACAGATTATACAGTCACCACTAGAGGGAGCTCACTATATACAGATTATACAGTCACCACTAGAGGGAGCTCACTACATACAGATTATACAGTCACCACTAAGAGGAGCTCACTACATACAGATTATACAGTCACCACTAGGAGGAGCTCACTACATACAGATTATACAGTCATCACTAGAGGGAGCTCACTACATACAGATTATACAGTCACCACTAAGGGGGGGGGTGGCTCACTACATACAGATTATACAGTCACCACTAGAGGGAGCTCACTACATACAGATTATACAGTCACCACTATAAGGAGCTCACTATATGCAGATTATACAGACACCACTAGGAGGAGCTCACTACATACAGATTATACAGTCACCACTAGGAGGAGCTCACTATATACAGATTATACAGTCACCACTAGCAGGAGCTCACTACATTCAGATTATACAGTCACCACTAGGGGGAGCTCACTACATACAGATTATACAGTCACCACTAGAGGGAGCTCACTACATACAGATTATACAGTCACCACTAGAGAAGCTCACTACATACAGATTATACAGTCACCAACAGGGTGAGCTCACTACATACAGATTATACAGTCACCACTAGGGGGAGCTGACTACATACAGATTATACAGTCACCACTAGGAGGAGCTCACTACATTCAGATTGTACAGTCACCACTAGGGCGAGCTCACTACATACAGATTATACAGTCACCACTAGAGGGAGCTAACTACATACAGACTATACAATCACCACTAGAGGGAGCTCACTACATACAGATTATACAGTCACCACTAGGGGGAGCTCACTACATACAGATTATACAGTCACCACTAGAGGGAGCTCACTAGATACAGATTATACAGTCACCACTAGAGGGAGCTCACTATATACAGATTATACAGTCACCACTAGAGGGAGCTCACTACATACAGATTATACAGTCACCACTAAGAGGAGCTCACTACATACAGATTATACTGTCACCACTAGGAGGAGCTCACTACAAACAGATTATACAGTCACCACTAGGAGGAGCTCACTACATACAGATTATACAGTCACCACTAGGGGGAGCTCACTACATACAGATTATACAGTCACCACTGGGAGGAGCTCACTACATACAGATTATACAGTCACCACTAGGAGGAACTCACTACATACAGATTATTCAGTCACCACTAGAGAAGGTCACTACATACAGATTATACAGTCACCACTAGGGGGAGTTCACTACATACAGATTATACAGTCACCACTAGAGGGAGCTCACTACATACAGATTATACAGTCACCACTAGGAGGAGCTCACTACATACAGATTATACAGTCGCCACTAGAGGGCGCTCACTACATACAGATTATACAGCCAGCACTAGGAGGAGCTCACTACATACAGATTATATAGTCACCACTAGGGGGAGCTCACTACATACAGATTATACAGTCACCACTAGGAGGAGCTCACTACATACAGATTGTACAGTCACCACTAGGGCGAGCTCACAACATACAGATTATAAAGTCACCACTAGAGGGAGCTCACTACATACAGACTATACAGTCACCACTAGAGGGAGCTCACTACATACAGATTATACAGTCACCACTAGGGGGAGCTCACTACATACAGATTATACAGTCATCACCAGAGGGAGCTCACTACATACAGATTATACAGTCACCACTAGGAGGAGCTCACTACATACAGATTATACAGCTACCACTGGGAGGGAGCTCACTACATACAGATTAAACAGTCATCACCAGAGGGAGCTCACTACATACAGATTATACAGTCACCACTAGGGGAAGCTCAATACATACAGATTATACAGTCACCAATAGGGGGAGCTCACTACATACAGATTATACAGTCACCACTAGGAGGAGCTCACTACATACAAATCATACAGTCAACACTAGAGGGCGCTCACTACATACAGATTATACAGCCAGCCCTAGGAGGAGCTCACTACATACAGATTATATAGTCACCACTAGGGGGAGCTCACTACATACAGATTATACAGTCACCACTAGAGGGAGCTCACTATATACAGATTATACAGTCACCACTAGGGGGAGCTCGTTACATACAGATTATACAGTCACCACTAAGAGGAGCTCACTACATACAGATTATACAGTCACCACTAGAGGGAGCTCACTACATACAGATTATACAGTCACCACTAGGAGGAGGTCACTACATACAGATTATACAGTCACCACTAGAGGGAGCTAAGTACATACAGATTATACAGTCACCACTAGAGGGAGGTCACTACATACAGATTATACAGTCACCACTAGTGGGAGCTCACTACATACAGGTTATACAGTCACCACTAGAGGGAGCTCACTATATACAGATTATACAGCTACCACTAGAGGGAGCTCACTACATACAGATTATACAGTCATCACCAGAAGGAGCTCACTACATACAGATTATACAGTCACCACTAGAGGAAGCTCACTACATACAGATTATACAGTCACCGCTAGAGGGAGCTCACTACATACAGATTATACAGTCACAACTAGGAGGAGCTCACTACATACAGATTATACAGTCACCACTAGGGGGAGCTCACTACATACAGATTATACAGTCACCACTAGAGGGAGCTCACTACATACAGATTATACAGTCACCACTAGAGGAGCTCACTACATAAAGACTATCCATCTCCACGGGAGGGAGCTCACTACATACAGATTATACAGTCACCACTAGGGGGAGCTCACTACATACAGATTATACAGTCGTCACCAGAGGAAGCTCACTACATAAAGATTATACAGTCACCACTAGGGGAAGCTCAATACATACAGATTATACAGTCACCAATAGGGGGAGCTCACTACATACAGATTATACAATCACCACTAGGAGGAGCTCACTACATACAAATCATACAGTCAACACTAGAGGGCGCTCACTACATACAGATTATACAGCCAGCACTAGGAGGAGCTCACTACATACAGATTATATAGTCAGCACTAGGGGGAGCTCACTACATACAGATTATACAGTCACCACTAGAGGGAGCTCACTATATACAGATTATACAGTCACCACTAGGGGGAGCTCGCTACATACAGATTATACAGTCAACACTAGGGGGAGCTCACTACATGCAGATTATACAGCCACCACTAGAGGGAGCTCACTACATACAGATTATACAGTCACCACTAGGAGGAGGTCACTACAGTCAGATTAAACAGTCACCACTAGGGGGAGCTGTCTACATAAAGATTATACAGTCACCACTAGGGGGAGCTCACTCCATACAGATTATACAGTCACCACTAGAGGGAGCTCAATACATACAGATTATACAGTCACCACTAGGAGGAGCTCACTAAATACAGATTATACAATCACCACTAGAGGGAGCTCACTACATTCAGATTATACAGTCACCACTAGGGGGAGCTCTCTACATATAGATTATACAGTCACCACTAGAGAAGCTCACTACATACAGATTATACAGTCACCAACAGGGGGAGCTCACTACATACAGATCATACAGTCACCACTAGGGGGAGCTCACTACATACAGATTATACAGTCACCACTAGGAGGAGCTCACTACATACAGATTGTACAGTCACCACTAGGGCGAGCTTACCACATACAGATTATACAGTCACCACTAGAGGGATCTAACTACATACAGACTATACAGTCACCACTAGAGGGAGCTCACTACATACAGATTATACAGTCACCACTAGGGGGAGCTCACTACATACAGATTATACAGTCACCACTAGAGGGAGCTCACTAGATACAGATTATACAGTCACCACTAGAGGGAGCTCACTATATACAGATTATACAGTCACCACTAGGAGGAGCTCACTACATTCAGATTATACAGTCACCACTAGGGGGAGCTGTCTACATACAGATTATACAGTCACCACTAGGGGGAGCTCACTACATACACATTATACAGTCACCACTAGAAGGAGCTCACTACATACAGATTATACAGTCACCACTAGGAGGAGCTCACTAAATACAGATTATACCATCACCACTAGAGGGAGCTCACTACATTCAGATTATATAGTCACCACTAGGGGGAGCTCTCTACATATAGATTATACAGTCACCACTAGAGAAGCTCACTACATACAGATTATACAGTCACCAACAGAGTGAGCTCACTACATACAGATTATACAGTCACCACTAGGGGGAGCTGACTACATACAGATTATACAGTCACCACTAGGAGGAGCTCACTACATTCAGATTATACAGTCACCACTAGGGGGAGCTCACTACATACAGATTATACAGTCACCACTAGAGGGAGCTCACTAGATACAGATTATACAGTCACCACTAGAGGGAGCTCACTATATACAGATTATACAGTCACCAGTAGAGGGAGCTCACTACATACAGATTATACAGTCACCACTAAGAGGAGCTCACTACATACAGATTATACAGTCACCACTAGGAGGAGCTCACTACATACAGATTATACAGTCACCACTAGTAGGAGCTCACTACATACAGAATATACAGTCACCACTAGGGGGAGCTCACTACATACAGATTATACAGTCACCACTGGGAGGAGCTCACTACATACAGATTATACAGTCACCACTAGGAGGAACTCACTACATACAGATTATTCAGTCACCACTAGAGAAGGTCACTACATACAGATTATACAGTCACCACTAGGAGAAGCTCACTACATACAGATTATACAGTCACCACTAGGAGGAGCTCACTACATACAGATTATACAGTCACCACTAGAGGGTGCTCACTACATACAGATTATACAGCCAGCACTAGGAGGAGCTCACTACATACAGATTATATAGTCACCACTAGGGGGAGCTCACTACATACAGATTATACAGTCAGCAATAGGGGGAGGTCACTACATGCAGATTATACAGTCACCACTAGAGGGAGCTCACTACATACAGATTATACTGTCACCACAAGGAGGAGCTTACTACATACAGATTATACAGTCATCACTAGGAGGAGCTCACTACATACAGACTATACAGTCACCATTAAGAGAAGCTCACTAAATACAGATTATACAATCACCACTAGAGGGAGCTCACTACATACAGATTATACAGTCACCACTAGAGGGAGCTCACTACATACAGGTTATACAGTCACCACTAGGAGGAGCTCACTACATACAGATTGTACAGTCACCACTAGGGCGAGCTCACTACATACAGATTATACAGTCACCACTAGGGGAAGCTCAATACGTACAGATTATACAGTCACCAATAGGGGGAGCTCACTACATACAGATTATACAGTCACCACTAGGAGCAGCTCACTACATACAAATCATACAGTCAACACTAGAGGGCGCTCACTACATACAGATTATACAGCCAGCACTAGGAGGAGCTCACTACATACAGATTATATAGTCACCAATAGGGGGAGCTCACTACATACAGATTATACAGTCATCACCAGAGGAAGCTCACTACATACAGACTATACAGTCACCACTAGGAGGAGGTCACTACATACAGATTATACAGTCACCACTAGAGGGAGCTAAGTACATACAGATTATACAGTCACCACTAGAGGGAGGTCACTACATACAGATTATACAGTCACCACTAAGGGGAGCTCACTACATACAGGTTATACAGTCACCACTAGGGCGAGTTCACTACATACAGATTATACAGTCACCACTAGAGGGAGCTCACTACATACAGATTATACAGCTACCACTAAAGGGAGCTCACTACATACAGATTATGCAGTCATCACCAGAGTGAGCTCACTACATACAGATCATACAGTCATGACAAGAGGGAGCTCACTACATACAGATTATACAGTCACCACTAGAGGAGCTCACTACATAAAGACTATCCATCTCCACGGGAGGGAGCTCACTACATACAGATTATACAGTCACCACTAGGGGGAGCTCACTACATACAGATTATACAGTCCTCACCAGAGGAAGCTCACTACATAAAGATTATACAGTCACCACTAGGGGAAGCTCAATACATACAGATTATACAGTCACCAATAGGGGGAGCTCACTACATACAGATTATACAGTCACCACTAGGAGGAGCTCACTACATACAAATCATACAGTCAACACTAGAGGGCGCTCACTACATACAGATTATACAGCCAGCACTAGGAGGAGCTCACTACATACAGATTATATAGTCAGCACTAGGGGGAGCTCACTACATACAGATTATACAGTCACCACTAGAGGGAGCTCACTATATACAGATTATACAGTCACCACTAGGGGGAGCTCGCTACATACAGATTATACAGTCAACACTAGGGGGAGCTTACTACATGCAGATTATACAGCCACCACTAGAGGGAGCTCACTACATACAGATTATACAGTCACCACTAGGAGGAGGTCACTACAGTCAGATTTAACAGTCACCACTAGGGGGAGCTGTCTACATAAAAATTATACAGTCACCACTAGGGGGAGCTCACTCCATACAGATTATACAGTCACCACTAGAGGGAGCTCAATACATACAGATTATACAGTCACCACTAGGAGGAGCTCACAAAATACAGATTATACAATCACCACTAGAGGGAGCTCACTACATTCAGATTATACAGTCACCACTAGGGGGAGCTCTCTACATATAGATTATACAGTCACCACTAGAGAAGCTCACTACATACAGATTATACAGTCACCAACAGGGGGAGCTCACTACATACAGATCATACAGTCACCACTAGGGGGAGCTCACTACATACAGATTATACAGTCACCACTAGGAGGAGCTCACTACATACAGATTGTACAGTCACCACTAGGGCGAGCTTACCACATACAGATTATACAGTCACCACTAGAGGGATCTAACTACATACAGACTATACAGTCACCACTAGAGGGAGCTCACTACATACAGATTATACAGTCACCACTAGGGGGAGCTCACTACATACAGATTATACAGTCACCACTAGAGGGAGCTCACTAGATACAAATTATACAGTCACCACTAGAGGGAGCTCACTATATACAGATTATACAGTCACCACTAGGAGGAGCTCACTACATTCAGATTATACAGTCACCACTAGGGGGAGCTGTCTACATACAGATTATACAGTCACCACTAGGGGGAGCTCACTACATACACATTATACAGTCACCACTAGAAGGAGCTCACTACATACAGATTATACAGTCACCACTAGGAGGAGCTCACTAAATACAGATTATACCATCACCACTAGAGGGAGCTCACTACATTCAGATTATATAGTCACCACTAGGGGGAGCTCTCTACATATAGATTAAACAGTCACCACTAGAGAAGCTCACTACATACAGATTATACAGTCACCAACAGAGTGAGCTCACTACATACAGATTATACAGTCACCACTAGGGGGAGCTGACTACATACAGATTATACAGTCACCACTAGGAGGAGCTCACTACATTCAGATTATACAGTCACCACTAGGGGGAGCTCACTACATACAGATTATACAGTTACCACTAGAGGGAGCTCACTAGATACAGATTATACAGTCACCACTAGAGGGAGCTCACTATATACAGATTATACAGTCACCAGTAGAGGGAGCTCACTACATACAGATTATACAGTCACCACTAAGAGGAGCTCACTACATACAGATTATACAGTCACCACTAGGAGGAGCTCACTACATACAGATTATACAGTCACCACTAGTAGGAGCTCACTACATACAGAATATACAGTCACCACTAGGGGGAGCTCACTACATACAGATTATACAGTCACCACTGGGAGGAGCTCACTACATACAGATTATACAGTCACCACTAGGAGGAACTCACTACATACAGATTATTCAGTCACCACTAGAGAAGGTCACTACATACAGATTATACAGTCACCACTAGGAGAAGCTCACTACATACAGATTATACAGTCACCACTAGGAGGAGCTCACTACATACAGATTATACAGTCACCACTAGAGGGCGCTCACTATATACAGATTATACAGCCAGCACTAGGAGGAGCTCACTACATACAGATTATATAGTCACCACTAGGGGGAGCTCACTACATACAGATTATACAGTCAGCAATAGGGGGAGGTCACTACATGCAGATTATACAGTCACCACTAGAGGGAGCTCACTACATACAGATTATACTGTCACCACAAGGAGGAGCTTACTACGTACAGATTATACAGTCACCATTAAGAGAAGCTCACTAAATACAGATTATACAATCACCACTAGAGGGAGCTCACTACATACAGATTATACAGTCACCACTAGAGGGAGCTCACTACATACAGGTTATACAGTCACCACTAGGAGGAGCTCACTACATACAGATTGTACAGTCACCACTAGGGCGAGCTCACTACATACAAATCATACAGTCAACATTAGAGGGCGCTCACTACATACAGATTATACAGCCAGCACTAGGAGGAGCTCACTACATACAGATTATATAGTCACCAATAGGGGGAGCTCACTACATACAGATTATACAGTCATCACCAGAGGAAGCTCACTACATACAGACTATACAGTCACCACTAGGAGGAGGTCACTACATACAGATTATACAGTCACCACTAGAGGGAGCTAAGTACATACAGATTATACAGTCACCACTAGAGGGAGGTCACTACATACAGATTATACAGTCACCACTAAGGGGAGCTCACTACATACAGGTTATACAGTCACCACTAGGGCGAGTTCACTACATACAGATTATACAGTCACCACTAGAGGGAGCTCACTACATACAGATTATACAGCTACCACTAAAGGGAGCTCACTACATACAGATTATGCAGTCATCACCAGAGTGAGCTCACTACATACAGATCATACAGTCACGACAAGAGGGAGCTCACTACATACAGATTATACAGTCACCACTAGAGGGAGCTCACTATATACAGATTATACAGCTACCACTAGAGGGAGCTCACTACATACAGATTATACAGTCATCACCAGAAGGAGCTCACTACATACAGATTATACAGTCACCACTAGGGGGAGCTCACTACATACAGATTATACAGCCACCACTAGAGGAAGCTCACTACATACAGATTATACAGTCACCGCTAGAGGGAGCTCACTACATACAGATTATACAGTCACAACTAGGAGGAGCTCACTACATACAGATTATACAGTCACCACTAGGGGGAGCTCACCACATACAGATTATACAGTCACCACTAGAGGGAGCTCACTACATACAGATTATACAGTCACCACTAGAGGAGCTCACTACATAAAGAGTATCCATCTCCACGGGAGGGAGCTCACTACATACAGATTATACAGTCACCACTAGGGGGAGCTCACTACATACAGATTATACAGTCGTCACCAGAGGGAGCTCACTGCATACAGATTATACAGTCACCACTAGGAGGAGCTCAATACATATAGATTATACAGCTACCACTGGGAGGGAGCTCACTACATACAGATTAAACAGTCATCACCAGAGGGAGCTCACTACATACAGATTATACAGTCACCACTAGGGGGAGCTCACTACATACAGATTATACAGTCACCACTAGAGGGAGGTCACTACATACAGATTATACAGTCACCGCTAGAGGGAGATCACTACATACAGATTATACAGTCACCACTAGGGGGAGCTCACTACATAAAGATTATACAGTCACCAATAGGGGGAGCTCACTACATACAGATTATATAGTCACCACTAGGAGGAGCTCACTACATACAAATCATACAGTCAACACTAGAGGGCGCTCACTACATACAGATTATACAGCCAGCACTAGGAGGAGCTCACTACATACAGATTATATAGTCACCACTAGGGGGAGCTCACTACATGCAGATTATACAGCCACCACTAGAGGGAGCTCACTACATACAGATTATACAGTCACCACTAGGAGGAGGTCACTACAGTCAGATTAAACAGTCACCACTAGAGGGAGCTCACTACATACAGATTATACAGCTACCACTAGAGGGAGCTCACTACATACAGATTATACAGTCAACACTAGAGAAGCTCACTACAT